>CM074721.1:336800029-336995029 GCA_037306005.1 Rhinophrynus dorsalis | reverse complement strand
GATAATTCACAACTAATGTAATCCATCCTTCACTACATTAAAGTCAGAGACCCAACCCCCAGCAGCCCCCACCACCACCACTGTGATTTTCAACTGCATCAGGACAAGGAGTTCAAAAAAAGATGGCTGTGCTAGAAGAGTTCCAACATTTTTTCCAAAATGCTATCAAAAGTGATACCCTGACTGGATTTGCTAGAACACAGCAAACAAATGCCAAGATTAGCCTAAGGAGCAATGAATACCTTAAGAGATATTGTACAGGAAGCAGCTATGCAAACCAAAGATGATCGTTGGCAAATTACCAGCGCTATACAATTTTAATAACCTCTATTACAAGAAACTTTCCCAACCTTGAGGCCTCACCTTATTATTCTAACCATATATTTGATGAAAGGAGGAGTGGCAGTCACTGCCGATTTAATGTTACCATACCCATTGTTATACATAAGCCAGGAACTGACCCAGAAATCTGCGGGACTCATCTGATTAAAAAAAAAAAAATCACCAAAATCTTGTCTCTATAGGTTTGCCCACTTACCTGGATTGAAACACAAAGATCAATTGGGGTTCATCTTATCTAAATAATATTCAGGTTCCTGGTCTTTCTTTGAAACCTCTTCCACAGAACAGACAACTTTCATTCGGCTAATATGAGAACACTTAACATCATCCTCAAAAGAGGCACACCAGGGGAGACCAATGTCACCCCTACTCTTCACTTTTGCAACTGAACCTCCTGCCTCCTTGATAAAAACAGTTGTCAATACCCATGGCATTCAATGGTAGATAAGGCCTCACAGTTTGTGGACACTCTCTTGCTATCAGACACCAAGCCAAAAACATCCCTTCTGAGCATTTTCCATGCTGTGCAGAAGTTCCATAGCTACTCCGGAATACAGGTAAATGTGCAAAGCTCTCAATATTAATGTGCCATGAGACCAATGGGATAAACTCTATAGCATCAGTCAAGACCAGTACTCAAATACCTCACTGGATATCAAAGCAATCCATGATGTTAACCATCAATCCCTCCTAAAGAAACTGCAATTTAATATGGACTCCTAGGAGCAACGGACTGTTTTGTGGTTTAGGTGAATCAGTTTAGTGAAGAGCTTGATTTTACCCCAAATTCTCTATTTCACTTGTTTCAACAGATATCCTATTATATGTCCTTAAGAACTTCCAGCCCACAGTCAGGAAGTTTATCTGAAAAGGACATAAGGCTCCTGTACAATGGCAAACTTACCATAGGGACAACAGTGGACTCTTAACCCCAGGTCACAGGGCCACCAGGCTACATCAAATGGGTGGAACAGATACATTATTATAATGAAATGTGTTCTGCTATACTGCGCTCTGAATTGCTTGTAAATAATTATATTATATTTATAATAAATATATATATATATATACACACACACATACATATATATATATACACATATATACATACATTATACACACACACCTACACATTCAGAGCAATGGACTTTTTTTTTTTAAATATAAAATAGATTTTTTCCATGGTGCAGTTTGTTTGCCCCAGAATTTTTTCATTTCTTCTTTTTAACATGCAGCCCCTAGAATTGTAGAGCAGAACTGACATTACACACATCTAAATGCCATATTATATCAGATAACTAAGCAAAATTAACAAATGGGGAAACTCATAACCTATTAAACATTTAACTACAAGCACATACAATACAGATTTTAAGTTAAATTTTGAAGACAGGGATAAAACCAGATATTAGGTGATGATTCCATGAGCTGGTCTCTGGAAATCTAATTGTCAGGTATATAATTGGATCTTGTGGTACTGTAATATCAGTAACTAAAATTTTTACAACCAGGAATCTTATTCATTAAGCTAAAAAAACAAAAACAAAAAGAAAAGAAAAAGCAATTCTGGAGAAAACCAACCAAGTGTCTTATTTGCAAATGAAATTGCTCATCAATTTAAAGCTGAACTATCACCCTATATCAAGTCCCCCTCACAATAATTAGGCATATGGCAATTAGCTTCTTAACAAAGATATTATTGGGCAGAAGTACCATGTTCTGAAGTAATTTTTGTTTTTCTGAGACTGGCTGCCAGGCTTCTTGCTTTAGAGCAGTCTGCGTGCATGTGCCTTCAGTCCCTTCCGGTACCTTAAGGTACCATGCAATGCCTCTTAGAGGAGACAGACTACAGCGCAAGCGCACAGATGTCTCTAAGGCAAGATGTCTGCATGCAAGCCTGGCTGTCAGTCTCAGAAAAACAATTATTACTTCAGAATTTGGTACTTCTGCCCAATAGTATCACTGTTAAGAATTGTCACAGTGGCTTACCTCGGCCTGCTCCGTTCAGCCAGGAGTAGGGGGTACTGGACGGACGCTCCTGCATCACTAGCAGGAGCTAGAAGGCCCTGTCTGTTCGCTCCTAGGGTTGGTTCCGTTATTCAGACATCCTTTTTAGTACTGACCTAGTGCTATCAGACTCCCAGCTACTGACTGCAGGCTGAGTCAGTACCACTGTTGGGCGTTACCGTACTGCGAGACTCCAGCAGGCCGAGGCCTAGTCTCCGACAGTGTGGTGGTGATATTGGGAGACTGCTATTCCTGATACAGTACTCGCCTTTTCCATCACCCACTGTGTGTATATGTTATATTACATTACTGTATTATTCTCATAATAAAGGTTATATTAACTATACCGTCTGTCTCCTGGTTCTGCTTGCCAACCGTAACAAGAATCCAATTGCCATATGCATAGTTATTGTGGGGGGACTTGATACAGGGTGATAGTTCTGCTTTAAATGGTTAATTTAATCCCTTGAATGCTACAGAGGTCTCCAACACATTGCTTCACAAGATCTCTCTAGCATTCAGAGGGTTTAATGCCCCATTTAAAATCAATGGGAACTTGTAGAATTTTCATTTCATTCTTGCAGTGCTGTTGGTTGGCTGCAGAACTGCACCCCTTTAGCTTGACAAATAAGGCCACAAATGTTCTGGCACCTAAATAATCAGCTTAAAGTATAAATGTTTGTAACTGTTCCATTGTTTATCAGAGGTGCTTAAAAGCAACATACTCACTTTACATCACTGTAAAAGGCTGTAAGGTTCTGTCCCATCTAAGTAAGAAAATTACATAATTAACAGGTACAAAGAAGCATTGTTAAAGCAGAACTTTCACATAGTTTACATATCACACTCAGATGTCTACCGCTTAGTCATGCTGGAAAAAAGGTAAGAAGTGTACATAATCCAGTCTTAAAAAAAAAAACAAAAAAAAAAAACAAAAAAAAAAAACAAAAAAAAAAAACAAGTACTTCCGTAGCAGAGAGATCTATGTAGGGAGAGCGTTGCCATGTTTGTGATGTGTCCAGATGATTGGCATCGCTCTCCAGTTACCTGGGCATTTTTAATACAGCCACTTTTTTGTGAAGTCATGAAGAGTGTGTGATCCTGGTCAGAGCCACACAGGGACGGCTGGATATATGATCATAGAGGAGGAACAGCTAAGCCATGCGGTACATCAGACAGCTGTGGTCACAAGGTAGTTATAAAAATATTTATTCTTAAATCTCTATATCGATATGAAAAAAAAAAATAAAGCAATTTGAGTTCACCTCTACAATTGCAACTTCTCTATAAGCACTTTATTTAGGATGAAAGTCCTGCTTTAACCCTTTGAGTGCTTTGCAATGCATTGTGTACCCACTGGCACACAACTGCCGTCTATACATAAACTTACTCCTAGATTAACTTTGTTCCAGGACATCTTCGACCTGTCCATCTGCCTACCACAAAATATTGCATTACATTATCAACTTTCCTCCAAACCCCCTAAAAAATGACTTCCTTACCACAGATCTTAATCAACTTATCCCTGCCACGTGAAAAGATAATGTGTAGTTATCCATAAATCCTTTTTATCAGGAGGGTGGCCTACTTAACAGAGCATCACATTTTAAAAGCTCTTGGCAAAGATCGGTAAGGTGGCATTCATTTATCTTTGTGAAATTTGATTTTCAGTCATCCACTTTGTGACACAGGGACCATGAAGTTAACACCATTTCATTTAGGGGAAAACTTCTGGAGGAGGCATACGCATCTCCATATAAGGACTAGCTCTACCCCTTTCCAACATTTTCAGAAGACAAGGTCTTGAAGGTGGAGCCTTCCCTCTCCATCATGCTAGCCCAACCCCCACTTTTCCAGTTTTGATAGGAGACAAACTCACTAGATAAGAAAGCGAGAGAAGAAGAGGTAAGGTCCTGTGAGTAAAAGACCCAAGAAGGACTCCCACGTACAGACAGGTGAGACCAAGCAAGGTTCCCTTTCTCTAGGTGGGAGACTTGTATTCCAGGTGGACTAAGAAAAGCATTTAACAAGGTAAGACTTCATTCCTATTTTCTCTTTCGTCAAATATGGAAAACAGGTACCAATGGATATACCAACAGTAGGCTCTCAGCAGCAGGAAATAGAAAGGACCTAGCACCTCACCCCACAACAACAGGATTCCCTAGGACTATCCAGAACCTTCCTGCCAAAACTGGCTTCAGCAGAAGCCAAATCAACACAATAGTGTTTGGCTAAGGAGTGCACGGAGGACCAAGTCACTGACTTGCACAGCTGTTCAGCAGATACCTGATTTTTGTAGGCCCAAGAGTCCCCAACAGTCCTGGTGGAATGTGGTGCAACATGAACAGGTTTGCATGCCCTGTGAATGGTAGACTTAATCCAAGATGCATTGGTGACCTTGGAAGCAGCCTGACCTTCCCTAGGACCCTCAGGTATGCCAAATAAGGAATCAGTCTTATGAAAAAAGACTCCGTATGGTGCACAGAGAACTTGAGACAGCGCACCACATCCAACAAGTGGAGATCCCTCTCCTTGTCAGATTTAGGGTCAGGACACAATGAAGGCACAACAATCACCTGACTGATATGGAACTCAAAATCACCTTAGGAAGGAATTCCTGGGGTTCAAAGAACAGCCTCGTCTTTGTGAAACACCAGGAAAGGTGCTTTGCAGGACAAAGCCTGCAGCTCAGCTACTCTGTGGACAGAGACCATGGCCAAAAGAAATGCCATCTTCCACATCAAAAGACATATGGGAATAGTAGCAAGGAACTCATAGGGAAGCCGGTGCAAGACACCCAGAAACAAATTAAGGTCCCACGAAGGTGCTGGGGCTTTGTGAGCAGGGAAAGCATGGGAAGCCACTTGAAAGAACACGGACATCTGGCAAGACAGCAATACATCTCTGGAAAAACAGAGAGAGCAGAAGTCGGAACTTTCAAGGAACCCAGATGGAGGTCCCTTGCTCATATCATCCTGCAAAAAGTACAAGACCACTGGAAGGTCAAATTCCTGTGAAAACAGAGATCCCTGTCTACACACCAAGAATGAAAAAAATGGACCAAACCCTGTGGTAGGCCTTAGAGACTTCAAGCTTCCCATCAGTCACATCCTTAAGACTCGCTGCATCTGCCAATGACAGAGCAGTGGACTTAGCCTGGAAATAGGAGGATCAAAAGAAGGAGGAGAAGCCTACTGTGCCAAAGCTGCCTCTGAAAAGGGGTACAGCTTAGAGAATCTCTTAGAGATAGTTAACCTCCTATCAGGGTTCTTCCATTCATCTAGAAGAATATGATCAAGAGTGGCATGGGGGAGGGGAACAGAAGACTTTTTACATCTCTGAAACACATCAGTAGAATAATGACCATCAGTAGGGGTGTCAGAGACCCAAAGGGTGTGCATGACAGCCCTAATGAGTCCCTCCATAGAAGGAGCAGGGTCAGCTTCACAGGAGTCCCCATAAGCATAGGAGAACTCCCCCTTTTCATATTCCCCTTCCTCAGTATAGTCCTCTTCAGAGGAGTTAATGAGTGCAGGCAAAGTTAGGGTCTTAAAGGACACAAACCTGAAGGTGGTAAGGGGTTTCCAAGAATGAAGAACCCTTTGCAGAGAGGGCTCTTGTTCAAGACTGGAGGGCCCCAGTGGGGTAGTAAGGGCCACAGAGCCTGAGGGTCATAGATATCCTGAATACTCTCTAAGAAGTCCCACTTGGCATGAGGAGCAGTAATTAAGGGGAGGGTGGGGGGGTCAAAGATGCCCCTGAGTCTTTAACCTTAGGTCTAGCCCCATGTCCCTTTGGATCCAATCCTAGAAAAGCACAGAAAAGTACTTATCTGGCAGGCAAAGGGTTAATTTGAGAAAGCACCAACCTCTGTGTACGATATGCAAGAGAATTAAAATGGCTTCTGTAAACCAGGCAGCCAATCAGAAGAAAGCCCGCGAAACGGGCATTCTGTGAAATGTAGTTTTCTCTATTACTGTGACCTACCAACGGCTACAATTCCACTCACGGGGCCCCAAGGGCCCCCAAGACACTGGGGATATGAACCGGATACCAGGGCATGAGGAGACAATTATAATGAACTCTGCACGACAAAATGTTGCAGAGATATGTCTCAAAGTTGTCAATGGAACAAGTGAAGCTGCAGCGGGAAGCACATCTTAAAGGAGTCATGTACCCAAAAATAAAATTTAAAAAATTGTCAAAAACCACCCAAAGCCCCAAGGGGGGATATGGGGGTAATAAAAATACATAACCTTGAAGGGGAAAACCCAAGGAACGAGCCACCAACCCAGAGAAACCAGCAGGGTATACAAGACCCAACATGAGTGCATGAGCTCAAGGCTCAAACAACACCTGCAGCAAGATGGGCAATTGGGACAAGTGGAAAAGAAAAGCAAAAACGACAGTGCAAGACATTCTTCTAAGTGCAATCCGGTTAAAACGCGTTGGTATAAACGTTTTCATTAGGGCCAATTACTGGTTTTATTAGTACTTATTTTATTATTGTATAATTTTTATAATAAATTGTTCATCCAAACTAAAAGGCGTTCTCCTAAGATTATGTGTTATATATTGTGCCCAAAAGTCATTCTTTACCCCCCATTACCATCATTCACCTCTAAAGATGAATTGGAGCAAACAGAAATTCCCCCAGACAGATCGTTGCAATGACTGAGCTTAAGGACTCCATCTTGTAGTGGGTCTTGACCACAAACTTGTTGATGGCCTTGAAGTCCAGGATTGGGCGGTAGCCAAAATCCTTCTTGGGAAGGACAATGAGGTTCGAATAAAAGCCTAATGCTCTCTCCTGTTGGGGGACTGGTGCCAGAACGCCCTTATCCAAGGGAGAGCCCTTGTCCAAGGGAGACTGGACCACCCCATTGAAGAGCCTGAGCTTTTCCTGTCACTGAGGGGAGCGATAAGAGAAGAACCTGAAGGGGGACAGGGATTTGAAGGGAAACCTGTAACCTTCTGAAACCAGCTGTAATACCCACTGATCCGCAACAGAGCCTATCCAAACACTCAAAGAGTGATGCAGACGGCCCCCCCACTGGTCGCAGACCAGGGCTCGGCGAGTCATGCTGAAGGAGGTTTGGTGGAGGTATGTTTTGAGCTCCACTGCTGCTTGGGCCTGGAATGCAGGACCTGAGCCGCCACCGGGTTCGACCTAAACGTTTTGTCTTGTTTGGGATGAAAAAGACAATGTCTTTTCGTCTAAGCAGTATGTTCAGGAGCTTAAGGCAGTAATGTGCTCTTGCCCCCAGTGGCCTCACTGATGACAGTCTCTAGTTCAGGGCAAAAAAAAGAACCCTGAAAAGGAAGAGAAATCAGAGATTTTTTTTTTGACAGATCAAGTCAGCAGACCAGATCTTCAGTCACAGCAGGCGCCTACAGTCACAGAAAAGGCAGATGCTTTTGCTTCAAACAGAATAGCATCCAAAAGAGCATCAGTAACATAATGCTGAGCATCGGAAATGTTGGTCAAAAGTAATAGTAGGTCAGCTTTAGGGGCACCTTTGTATACAGCAGTAGTCAGTTCAGTCCAAACTGCAATGGCCCTATTGACCCATGCAGAGGCGAAGGTGAGCCGCATGGATGCGCCTATGGCCGTGAAGTTAGCCTTCAGAACAGCTCTAAGTTTTCTGTCAGTCACGTCTTTCAAAGAAGAAGCATCCGCCACGGTCAAGACTGTGTACTTAGAAAGCCTAGAAATGGGGGACTCAACCTGAGCAGCAGCCCACTGAGTCAAGGCAGCTTCAGAAAAGTGATAGAGTTTAGAGAAGCTTTTTGACAGAGAAAGACACTTCCCAGGAGTATTTCACTCATTCAGGATAATCTGATCCAGAGTGGGATTATGTGGATAAACAGTGCTGGTCTTTCAAAAGCCTAAAAAGTCATCAGAAGTAGCCTGCTGCTCTACAGGAGTACAGGAAATATTTAACCCCTAGAGTGCCAGGTGGGTACAATGTACGAGTGAGCACAGCTGTACCTGCTGTGCCACGCTCGTACATTTGACAGCTAAAATGCGGTCACTGCTTAAGCCGGTATAACCGGCTGGCAGTGGCCGCATTTCAGCTGAAATGCAGCCTGGCACTCTTGGGAGGACATGAGGATTACTCCTCATGTCCTCCCAGGTATTGATCTCCCAGCCGATCGCGCTGGGAGATCAATATCGCCAAGGGAGAAGCTCTGAGAAACAGAGCTTCTCCCTCCGCCGCCCTCCTACCCCAAACTTCCGGGTAGGAGTGGGCGGGACCAGGGGAAACCTCCTAACGTCATCGGTGACATGATCACCGATGACGTTAGGGAAGTTTCCCTTAGCCGATTCACTCCTACCGGTGGTAGGAGTGAAAGACAGGAGAGCTTCTGCTCTCCTGCAGTCACCAAATTGGTCTCCCAGCCTATTGGCTGGGAGATCAATTACTTGGGGGACACCAGGAGGGGTCCTGATGTCCCCCACGAGGTCTGAATACATAAAAAATAAAATAAAATAATAAAAAAAAACAATAGTAACCCATAGCAATGTGCTGGAGACCCTTGTAGCACTCACAGGGTCTTTTCTTTGGGTTTTTTTTTTTTTTTTTTTGAAAGACCTCATTGGGGGGATCAGGGGGGATCCTGATGCCCCTCAATGAGGTCTATTATTAAAAAAAAAAAAAATTTTTTTTTTTAACCCTGTGTGTGCCACGGGGGGGTCCAATGCACCCCCCCCCCCCACTTGTGGCACACACAGGGCTTCTATCATTACTTTGTTACTAGAGATTGTTGGGGGGCCATCAGGATTGGTCCTGATGGCCCCCCAACAAGCTCTGATTACAAAGTAATAATAAAAAAAAAAATTAACCCTCTGAGTGCCAGAAGGGTCCAATGCATTGCTTTGCAATGCGCTTGGAACCCCTTTGGCACTCACAGGGACATTTATTTTGATTCCTTTTTTTTTTTTTTTTTTTTTTTTTTAAGACCTCATTCGGGGGAATCAGAGGGGTCCTGATACCCACCAATGAGGTCCATAATAAAAAAAAGTAAAGAAAAAAAAATTAACCCTGTGTGTGCCACAAGGGGGGCCAATGCAGCCCCCCTTCTGTGGCGCACACACAGGGCATTTATCATTACTTCGTTATCAGAGATTGTTGGGGGGCCATCATGATTGGTCCTGATGGCCCCCCAACAAGCTCTGATTACCAAGTAATGATAAAAAAAAAAATTAACCCTCTGAGTGCCAGAAGGGTCCAATGCATTGCTTTGCAATGCGCTGGAGACCCCTTTGGCACTCACAGGGACATTTATTTTGATTCCTTTTTTTTTTTTAAGACCTCATTGGGGGGAATCAAAGGGGTCCTGATACCCACCAATGAGGTCCATAATAAAAAAAAGTAAAGAAAAAAAAATTAACCCTGTGTGTGCCTCAAGGGGGGCCAATGAAGCCCCCCTTCTGCGGCGCACACACAGGGCATTTATCATTACTTCGTTATCAGAGATTGTTGGGGGGCCATCATGATTGGTCCTGATGGCCCCCCAACAAGCTCTGATTACCAAGTAATGATAAAAAAAAATTAACCCTCTGAGTGCCACAAGGATCCAATGCATTGCTTTGCAATGCGCTGGAGACCCCTGTGGCACTCTCAGGGTCCCTCTGTTTGTGGACATATATATATATTTTTTTACTAAGACCTCATTGGGGAGGGATCAGGGGGTCCTTATGCCCCTCAATGAGGTATATAATAAAAAAAAAAAAATTAAAACACAAATTAACCCTGTGTGTGCCACTAGGAGGGGAGTTCAATGCCGACCCCCTTCCTGTGGCACACACAGGACTTTTTATCAACACTGGTAGTCACAGATCTCCCATACACACTATCAAACACTGCCCCACCATCCTTGCTCCTCTGCTCATACCCACACACACTGCCTAATCCCTCACCCTCCCACATACTTTTTTACACTTTTAGTCACAGGTCCGCACGTACACCGGCTGACGCCCTAGCTTCTTTCATCTGTTAGCCATAAAATCACACATACACTGTTTGCTTTACCATTTCTGTTTCACTGGTAGCTATGCTCCTGTAGCGTAAATTGGTATGTCAACCCACAGCAGTGGGGTACCATTTTTCTTAGGCTGGCAAGAAGTCCTCCTAGGAAATCCCACGCCATTGAACCATTTTAGTATCTTTGAAGTGACTGATGTGTAAAACAATTTTTTTTTTCCTGTAGCACCACATTCTGGAAATAGTTGTGCCAACTAACTTAGGGGTAAAAAGGCAAGTGACCCCTCATTAGATGCGGCAGGTTGTTTTCTTTCCAAAATGGTATGGTTTATCTACCTTTTCTTCAATTCTGAATGTGTTATAGCCATTTTTGTACAGGCAAGTCACATTTGAGAAAATGTTAGACACATCAGAGGTTGTAGTAGGTGTAGTTTTCTACTTCTAGCACCCCCTAAGGTAGGTCAACTCATATCAATGGGGTGTCGTTTGACTCCTAAGAGCACTAGCTAATGAATGCAGTTGAAAATTCCATGGTTTTTACAAAGTTCCATACATTTGAAGGGGCAGAAATGTAAGAAAATGCCTTTTTTTTCCACTAGCGCCACCTCCTGGAAGCATTTGTGCATACCAGCCTTTGGGTAAGAAGGCACGTGACCCCTCATTAGATGCGGAAGGATGTTTTCTTTCCAAAATGGCATTGTTTCTCTAACTTTTCTGCATATCTATTATGGTTATAACCATTTTGGTGCAAGCAGATAATTTCAAAAACAAAAGTGTCAGGTTTACATACGTGTTCCTAGCACCCACATATTGTATGTTAACCCACACAAATAGGCTACCATTTTTTTCATGTTGGTAGCAGGTACTGAATACAGCAGGAAATGTTATGGTTTTCAAAGATTTTAGTATCTTTGAAGTGGTGGAAATGTAAAAAAAAACATGTATTTATTCCCATAGCGCCACCTTTTGGAAATATTTGTGCACTTCAGCCCAGGGGGTAGAAAGGCAAGTGACCCCTCAATTGATGCGGGAGAATGTCTACTTTCCAAAATGGTATACCTTTTATACCTTTCCTTCATGTCTCTAACAGTTATGGACATTTTAGTACAAGCCGCCATTTTTGAAGAAACAGGTAGGTGTAGTGATGTGCTTCTGGCACCCCTAAGGTAGGTCGACTCATTCCAGTGGGGTGTCATTTTTCTCCTAAGAGCACTAGCTAATGAATACAGTTGGAAATGCCATGGTTTTCACAAATTTCAGTACATTTGAAGGGGCAGAAATGTAAGAAAATGCCTTTTTTTTCATTAGCGCCACCTTCTGGAGGCATTTGTGCACTCCAGGCTTGAGGTAACAAGGCAAGTAACCCATCATTAGATGCGGCAGGGTGTCTTCTTTTCAACATGGTATGGTTTGTGTACCCTTTCTTCACTTCTGTAGTTGTTATAACCATTTGGGTACAGACAAGTAATGTTTGAGAAAATGTTAGAAACATTTCAGGTTGTAGTAGGTGTCGTTTTGCACTTCTAGCGCCCCCTGAGGTAGTTGAACTCATACCAATGGGGTGTCATTTTTCTCCTAAGAGCGCTAGCTAAAGAATACAGTTGGAAATTCCATGGTTTTCACAAATTTCAGTACATTTGAAGGGGCAGAAATGTAAGAAAATGCCTTTTTTTCATTAGCGCCATCTTCTGGAGGCATTTGTGCACACCAGACTTGGGGTAAGAAGGCAAGTTACCCCTCATTAGATGCGGCAGGTTGTCTACTTTTCAGAAATATATAGTTTTATATAGTTATTCCACTGTTTTAGGGTAGTTTTACCACAAAAACCCTAGAATGCGCATATTAGTTTATAAAGTTGAAAATGTCATTTTGCACTGCTGGTGATTAGGGCTCTACGCTAGCCATGGATGTAGGTAAAACTATACAAATTTGGTATTTTTTTTTTTACTCGGGGGACTTTGGGCTTTTTCAAATAATTGAAACTTTTTCAATCAAGGTAAATGTTTTTGATACATATTATGTGATTTTAAGAAAATTAGTAAATTTTCACTTTTTTTGTCATTATGACATCATAGCTTTTTGCACGATGTAAAATTCTCTTCATGTAAGGTACCACGAGAAAGCTCAATTCGCTCTGAAAAAAACAATATATAGTTTTTCCATATTTAACTAAAAATCCCCAGAGGAAATCAAGCATAAACAGAAGGATAGCAAAAATGCTGAAAAAGTGTCTGGCCTGCAGGGTACAGGAAATGGCACAAGCCTCTGGCACTGAAGGGGTTAAAGTGTTCAGTACTGCCTTAATGAGACCTTCAGCAGAGGGTTTAGGGTCAGTGTCAAAGGGGTCACCATAAAAGTGGGAAGAAGCAGCCCCTTCAGAACACACACCATACTCAGAGTACTCATCTGATTCCTCAAAGGAGGAATCAGATAAATCAGGAATGCCAGGAGCCTTATGGGCCACAAACCAGAAGGAGGTTGGGGGTCTTCATGACTGAGGAACTCCCTGAATGGAGAGAGGAAGCTGTGCCATAGAGGACTTTAAGTCCTTGACCCAATGTGGCTCTTAATCATGGCTGGAAGGCCCTGGAGGAGACGCGGGGGCCACAGCACATGAGGGGCATAAATGCCCAGAATACCCCACAGGAAGCCCTGAATTGCATGAGGAACAGTATGTGAGGGGGGTCTGAGATGCCCTGAATCCTTAGCATTAGGCCTAGCCCCATGTCCAAGTGGATCCATCATACTAAAGTAAGAAAAGTGTCAATACAGTAATGGAAGACCCAAATACTGTTACCCAGATTAAGGATTTCACCTCAGCAAGCCTAAAATGTACTTATCTGGCAAGCGAAGGGTTAACCTGAGGAGGAGTGCTGAGGAGACCAAGCCCTGCGTATGATACTCGTGAAGAGAGGAAGAGAAAACGAAGACCGCACAGCGAACCAATCAGAAAACGGCCCGTGAAACAGGCGTTTATGGGAAACAAAGTTTCCTCTATATAGAGTACCAAAAAGCAGAACCGAATCCCCCCAGGACCCCCAAGACACTGACAAAGTCCACTGGATAGTTAGGGCAGTGGACGCTATAAGAATGAGCCATCTCTGAACTCGGTACTCAGAGCGGTTGTGGAGATATGTCTCAAACGGCTGTCCCATAGAAATCAATGGTGCATTGCAGCTAAGCTGTAAATCGCGCTCTTAAAGGCACGGAATTCAATATTTACACACAAAAAGAAAAAGTGTTTGAAAAATGTGTAACACACACAAAAACACAACATACCATAAACAGATTAAGTAAAATATGTATATAAGACCCCCAACTGACCAATACTGGCAGGGAAGGGGTTACGTAACATATAGCAAACAATGCAGCAAAGATCCCAGATAAGCAGCCATTATAGAAGTAATAATACCAAACATGAGTGCAGGAGTCAAATAGAACGCCAATGAAAACCTTGTGCAGAAGGGCCAGTGGACCACAGCACTCAAAGCGTTGCTCACCTTTTTTGCAGATCTTCTCTCCTCAGATTACCATTGTAAAGAAGAAGCCTCTCCTCTGGAGAGAGAGACATGGGTTGCATGGTTCTCTCCCAGGGCTGAAAGGGTTCACAAGCAGCTCCAGTAAACTGGGCAATCCACTAGGGGAAGCCAGTAATGGTAATCCGCATAATGGGGGGATTTGGACACCCGATATCTAAGCAAAAATAATAAAAGAACTAACTCTAGGCAGAACTAATCACAAACTTCATACCAGAACAAAGCACACATCTTAAATGGGGAGGGGAGTAGCTGGGTAGCCTGCTAGGAGGAGAGGGAGGCTCTGCCCCGCAACTTCTTTGAAGAATTGTTCCAGCCTACTAGGAGGAGCTGTCACCTCCTCATGGTACCTGTAAGATCTATTGGACGACAGAGAAATCCCTTTCCATCTCAATGTTCCTCAACACTCTGGGAACATGGAGATAACACATATGCCAGGGAAAAATGACAAGGTATGACCATTGTGCCCACCTCAAGATCTAGAGGGTCCAGGTATCTTGGAGAGAACTGAGGAACCTTGTGTTCAAATGAGAGGTCATTAGGTCCTCCGTTGGATGACCCCATAGAGTTGAATACCATCAGAGTTTGCCATAACATTGTCTATCCCTCAGATACGAACAGTGGACAGTGCTGACATATAAGCTTAGGCTTATGTGAGGCTCAGCGAACCTCAGACCATGTAGTCCACTGTCTTCACATTGTCGAATTAGATAGGCACAGGAGATCCTCGGTGGGACCAAGATAAACGCTGCAGAGATGGAGCCCAAAGCACCAGATCAATGATGGAAAGAAGACTCTACTCTCCTAAGACACGGAGCCACCTGATGGCCCAAAGCAGAACTCCAGCCTTAAAGGGATAGTAATACTTCGTTTTAACTTTATTTTATTTTGTAGGCATTAAAAAAAACATGAAGAATGATATAAGTCTTATCTCTCAAACCTTTATGGTTTATGAGATATTCACAAGCAAAGTTCCCCTCCCCGCCCCTTTTTCCTAGTGTAAGCCATCTCTTCTCAAATGTGAGTCTGGTTGTATGACAGTACAGATAACAGAAGGGGACAATTTTCTTTGTATGAAAACAATGAAAGCCCTTCCCCCCTTGACAAGTTTTTCAGCTTTTTCCATTATCTTAATTGAAGATTGTCCCTCTCTGCAGTCTACCTGGGCATCTCCCTTCTGATCTGGTTGAACAGGGAAGGGATACTTTGTTTGTGAATATCTCTTAAACCATAAAGGTTTCAGAGATAAGACTTATATCATTCTTCATGTTTTTTTAATGCCTACAAAATAAAATAAAGTTAAAACGAAGTATTACTATCCCTTTAAGGCTGGCTCCCATCTTGACAATCACCCAATTTGGAATGATCAATGGCCGTTCTAGTAGCTTGATAGCCAGGGACATAACACAGGAGAGATGTCGGAACCAATTTCTGAGAATTTACAGTCACCATTCCCTTAGCTAGATGGGAATATGAGAAGTATGCTTTATATCTAGGGTGGCTGAAATCTCCCCTGGAAAAATCGGCGCAACGACAGAGTGCAATGTCTCCATTTTGAACTGACTTGCAAGAACACAAACATTTGAGGAGCTCCAAGCCCAGACTACGACAGTATCCTCTTTTTTTTTTTTTTTTTTTGAGAGCCATGAAAAGGTTGGAATAGACATGACTTGAATATCTGCCAGAGAAGAGACTGTTTAAAAACAAACAACTTAGCACAGGATTGCAAGGAAATGTAAAAAATGCATAAACAACCTCCTATAGAGTGTGAGGCATGTGGATAGAGGTGTCCGTTTTGGGCTTCTGAACAGGATGTGTGTCCATCCAGGCCCGTTTGGGTTTTGGGGCAGTGCCCACCTATGCTGCTGTAGAGATAGGTGTCCTGAGCACATACCTATACTGGCAGGTATAATGAAAACCACACATTTTATGTGGGAAAAAGGAATACTTAGGAGTAACGCGAGGCAATAAAGCACTCTTGCCTCCAGTGGCCTTAAAACCTATATACTTGTAAAAGTGAAGCGCACCCTAATGTGTATTGTACACACAGATAATTATGACACACTAAAGAAAGAAATAACATCTAAAGAGACAGAAGAAAAAGAAGTGGTATCTCTACAAGAAGTTCCCTAAACAAAAAAAAAACAACGCACTGATTAGGCTATAAAGCCGATGGATGTAACAAAAGTAGATAACAATGTCACATTCACACATAATTGTGGGATGAATAACAATAAAGTAGCGATATTCCAATTGCCTGCGAGATGCATCAGAGTGGGATATACTAATTGTATATATCATCAGTGTGGGACATATAAACTTCATATATCAGTATATGAACACTGAGGGCAAAAGATAAATCCATAAAATTACCATCTCATACAAAAAAAAAAAAAAATCAGATGATTGAAATACAGATTTAAAGGGATAGTTTAAGATTGTCAAATACGTTCATATCAAAATATTCTGGATGATACAATTTTATTTTTGCGTGAGTGTAATTACCAGTAAAAGTCATCTGCAACAATTATACTGGTTTAATATCTATCTTTTAGTTTAGAGTCAATATATTTTTTTATGTATTTTTATATCATTTTTTATTTTTATTTACTGGTTGTGTTCTTAAATGCAGTCTTGTTGGAGGACATTTTAATGGCTTAAAGGGATAGTAATACTTCGTTTTAACTTTATTTTATTTTGTAGGCATTAAAAAAACTTGAAGAATGATATAAGTCTTATCTCTCAAACCTTTATGGTTTATTAGATTCACAAGCAAAGTTTCCCCTTCCGCCCCTTTTACCTAGTGTAAGCCATCTCTTCTCAGATGTGGAATGCAGTCCATAGACTGGACAGATAACAGAAGGATACACTCTTATTCCTATGAAAACAATGAAATCCCTGCCCCCCTTGACAAGCTTTTCAGGTTTTTCCCTTATCTTAATTGAAGATTGTCCCTCTCTGCAGTCTACCTGGGCACCTCCCTTCTGCTCTAGCTGAACAGTGTGACATCAGTAAAAGGGGCGGGAGGGGGATACTTTGTCATTGAATTACTCTGGAACTATAACACTGACAGAATTGAAATAACACTCTCCAAAGTCCAAATACTATGATGATTAATTAGAGCTGCTTTTATTATGAAACATTACTATCCCTTTAAATCCGGTGACAGTCATCCATCGAGGCTGCATATGAGAAATATGTCAATAACCCTATTCTTTGATTGATTGGAACACAGAGGTGTAAGTGGGTTTTTTCTTTGAAGTAAGGACACGTGACGTACATATTGGTACGTGTACACGTAGAGCACTGTATGAAAGCAGATTGGTTGGTATCAAATTGGACTTTCATTTGATAGATGTGTGCTTGTCCATTGTGGGTATGTGCCCTAGTGATGTGTATATGATACAGAAGAGTAGTGAAAGGTACTGGAATATTCAAATATGTTTTAAAACTGGATGATAACTATACAATTTGAAGACAATAAACAGTGTTCTAAATTTTTAAATCATTGGTGTTTTACTGTTTCTTTAATAAATTCTTGACAGTATAATACAGGAATTGAGAAGATAAGTTTCACTATTGATGTTTGCTCTTGGCTGTGATCTCAATTACACAATTAGCGCTTAGAAGAGATCTGGACTAACTTAAAACCTACTCCAGCTCTGGGCCAAACAATTCCTGGCCCATAAATGGAAGGGACACACTAAAGTCTTCTCGGGAGACTTGCCAGCTAACAAGACCTTGAGCCAAAGAGTATGATGTGATGCCACAAAGAAACAGAGGCATTTCCACTAAACCTAGTGACATCAAAGGCTGTCTCTTCAAGATACACATTAGCCTCAAGGATTTTGGATATAGTCACAATAATATCCTAATTAGGCATGTCTGCATAGACAATCACCAAAGTGGATTCCCCCACAAACAGCCATAACCTTACTGACCCATACAGTGAAGGTGGAAAGTAGAGCAGCACCAGAAGCCACAAAATTTGCCTTCAAGAGAATCCAAATGCTTATCTGCCTGGTTGGGAAGCCCACTGCACTAACACATTAGTAGATAGTGTGTATAGGATGAAACAACCTCTTGTTCCTCCAAGTGAACCTGGCCTGTGAAATGGTGAGGAAGAAAAATGGCAGCCTACTTTTAGTATCTCTAAAATAGAGGAAGACAAACTGGAATCTGAGGATTCTGAAGCCTTTAGAGTCTCCAGGATGTCCCAGATAAAGCCCTCAGCAGGAGAACCAGGGTCTCTCTGAACAGAATTCCCAACAGAGAAAGACAAATCCAGAACGTTCATCTCAGAGTCCACCTGCTCAGCTGAAGAATCCCCAACCATGGGAACATTACCCTCTGCAAAGAGGCTGAAACACCTTTTTGGGGGCACAGAACAGTCCTGGGACCAAGACTTGAACAGAAGAAGGAATAGAATTCATAGAAAAAAAAAGCATAACTATAATGCTAACAACATTGTCCCAGTACATTACTAACCTAGAGATATGCAAAGTCATAATGTCCTTAAGCTCAACAAGTCCGTGTTATTGCAGAAAAAAAAAACAAAAAAACACAACAGCTTTTTTGGCAGGAACCAGAGGTCAACAGCACAGACATTTTAGTGGAAATGTATCTCTGAGTCTGCGCTGTCTGTCCAGTTCACTGCCAGCATTAGTGGTGACGGTAGTGGTTTACCTTTAGGTAACAGAAGTTCCTGACTGTCGCAGGCACACAGAACTTCTTTTGTAAGCTCTGTGCAGACTGATGCCTGCCAATGAAATGTTTTTTCTGCAATAACGTGGACTTACGGAGCTTAAGGACAGTATTACTTTGCATATTGCTAGGTTAGTAATGTATTGGGGAGCAATGTTATTAGCAGGATCGTTCTACTTTAAAGCTTTAACCCATGCAGGCTACAGTTCATTAGATGAGGGCTCTGTGGATGCCATATAGCAAGAGTAGCATAAATTAGCACACGAATCCTAAGACTACAAATCTGGAATGAGAAGCAGCCAGTTAAGAAGGTTAACTTGGGACACCCCAAAGCCTTGGTAGCCTTAGCCTTGCCCATGTCTCCCTTAAGTTCAGACAAACAATTAACCCTTTAAAAAATATAATGAAAAACAGTAAAAGTACTTATATGAAGTTAAAAGTACTCATCTGACAGACAAGGGTTAGAGTGGTATGGAAGGAGGGAGAGCCCAGCCTCCTGCATGGCATGCCAAATCCAAGAAGGAAGAGGGTCATATAGGACCACTTTTCCCCATCCCTTAAACCCCAGCATAAAATAGGCTTGTCGGTAATGTGAGCCCCTTATAAATAAATTAAAAAAAAAAAAAAAAAAAAAAAAAAAAAAAAAAAAAAATGAAGTAGCTCTCCAGCTGTCATGCAATAGCACCCTACAAAGCACTGCTATGTAGTCCAAAGAAAGCAGCACAATAAGCCCTTTACATAGGATTGGTGTATCCCAATCCAATTTGATTGCCATGCTTGCACATTGCTAAAGGCACCACGGCCCCAAAAACGATGCACTGAGCATTAGTTAATCCTTTGAGTGCCAAAGGGATAAAAAGGGTATTAAAAAATAGAAAATGAAGAATGACTTAAAAAAAAAATAAAACCAAATCAAAGAAGACCTAATAAAGTCCCAACCTATTGACAAAAAAAAAAAAAAATTAAGGCTAATTAAGAGTATCTTTGCCCAAACTACCTCCATATGGTCACTTAAAACTAACCTAGACTGGTGAGAGTAAAATGAAGCAGGGAGTAAGTCTCCGCTTCTAAGAGCTTTTTAAGGCAAGTGCCCTGCCCTCCTGCAGGAAGATATTTTACCCCATGGTTCCTGTATAAGAAAAATGGTTGTGGCTTAGTCTTGATCTTACTCCAGGTCCTCCTCATCTTTGTCAACATGTCAAATCTAGATGGACAGTTTTTTTAATAAGTGCAGCCAGCTACCAATATTGGAGGGACTATCACTGGATAAACTGATCCAAACCCATCACTTTTACATACATAATAAAAGGGTCTTAGGCTGTAGCCTGTCCAGGACCAATCAATGGTCCCATAGGATTATGAAATCTGATAGTATATGTATTACTATCAAAGATCTATAGAGTGGAAAGAGGTCTCCTAAAATTCTGTGTGCAGTTCTGTTTTCTTGTGTTCCATGTTCAAATGCATGCAGATTCCACCTGCTTCAGAACATTCTTGGCAGCATGGATTCCACAAGGTGCCACCAACAGGCATCATGCAGCATTCTCCTTTGATCTCCATTATTAACGTGTTTTCACCAACAGAACTGCCACTCTCTGCATTTTGTTTATCACACCATTCTCTGTAAACTCTACAGACTATAGTGCATGAAAATCTCAGGTGGTCAGCCATTTCTGATATGCTGGAACCACCATGTATGGCACCAATCATACCACAGTCAAAGCCACTTAGATCACAAGTCTTCCCCATTCTAATGTTTGGTTAAAACAACTAAACCTCTTGTCCATATGTGCAAGCTTTATATAAGTTGCAGTCATATGATTTAATGTGCTACTGTGTGTTAACAAGCAAGTGTACCTAATAAAGTGATTACTGAGTGTATATTTTATTAAAACAAAGTAAAATGCCTTTGAGGACTGAGGTGCAATGTCTGGGAAACTGTACTATTCTGCAGGCAGCAGGTGTAGTAAGAGTGTAATGCAGGCTAAACCATTAACTTAAAAGCCTTCCCCTAGTTAACATTTCATGGAGTGGCTCCAGGGAAATTGGAGAGCCTCCTCTGCCCCAAAAAACAGCATCTAGGCAAAAGGCAAAAAAGAGTAACTCCACTTTTCTTTTTGCACATAGTGCCTTATAAATGTAAGGTTTTGGTTACAGTAAAATATACATCACTATCCATTATTATAAAAATTATTATGAAAATAATGGGGACATACTGTACCAAGCAGTAGGTAATAAATAAAGATACTCTCCCAACTCTACTGGTTCAATTCTACCAGTAATGCAAAATCCTTTGTTGGATACCTAGAACACCCCTGTATCGTGAAGCTCATAAAATAAAATGCAACACTACCAACAAACAGAGAAATCCTTATCCCTCAAGTCTATAGTGCTACTTTTTATCTTCTGAAGACCATTCTAGGTCAGGCCAAAACACACTGGTCACTTACCATTTCAGTATGGCAGTTGTTGCAGATGTAGCTCTCCGTTAAATTGCGACGGATACTCAGACACTCCCCACATATCATCGTGCCATAGACTTTAGAGAACAGTGTTGGAGCAAAAACACCTGAAGTCAGCAAGAAAGGTAACAGTTAAATCAAAATATGTGGAGAAGATTTTTCCATGTTAGGGTTTTCTGTTCAAAAGCAAAGTGGAGCAAATCTGCGACAAACCAATGGTATCAATGGTACTGTAGGGGCAAATACAATTTTACCATTTCCCATTGATTTAAATGCTTCTTTTAACTCCTTGAATGCAAAAAGTCTCAGCTGTATTATAAAGCAATGTGTTTGAGACCGCTCTAGCTCTAAAAAAATGGGAAAAATCATTTAGATCTATGGAAATGTATACTTACACCCCGTTGTGCAGATTGTTTACCATAGAATTACTGACACTGCTTTTGCACATAGTTCAAAACATAGCTCACAGTTAGTGTTGGTGCAATGTCAAGGCTGTCCAAGTTCAGTCCCCAGGGGCAACAAACAGGCCAGGATGTAAGAATTTCCCTGATTAAGCACAGGTGAGTCATTCAAAATGAATGAGTCATTGATTAACTCAGTGTGCTTAATCAGGGAAATCCTTAAATCCTGGCCTGTTTGTCAACCTTGAGGACTGAACTTGGACAGACCTGCTTTAGGGCAAAGCTAGGAACCTGAAGACCTCCTGTTGTGGTCCTCCACAGCTAGAGGGGCTTTGTGAACCAGTGTTTTGGGGATGCAATACTTGCATAGTTTGTGTTGCTGGGCTCTGTTCCACTGCTACTTTGCACCATCTCAGCCATTACAACACTCCTATAAAGCAGACTGACAGCCCAAAATATTAAAAACATTTACACTAAACAGCCTACCCAATAACAGGACAAAATTGTCATAGCCCATTTCCTTGATTTGTGCACAAACTCTGGCTCATCCAAACTATTAGTTGTAGAAGGATTGAAAATATGTCTTAACAGGTGGCACAGACATTCCAAGGGGCATACAGCTGTTTGAAGTACGAAAATCCTGGGACATTGTTATCAAGAAAAAAGTGGAGTCATGTTTTAGGGAATTATTCATAACAAACAAGCACACAGAGTTCGAGAACAGGGCACAGAGAACCAGGAGAAAACGCCAGGAAACGAACATGACAAAAGGATTTAACAGTAAGAACACAAATCCTATTTTCTCTTAAGTCCAATATGGAAGACAAATACCATGGGGATAGACCAACACTAAGATCCTAGAGGTGGAAAAAAGTACCTCACTCATGTCCCCATAATAACGGCGTTCCCTAGGACTATCTAGTATCTGAATAACCCAAGCAGTAAGTGTCCACGGACACTTAAAATGCATAGCACACAAGAACAAGAGCCAACAGGGCTCAGAAACTACTAAACAACAACTTGGCAGGACAAAGTGTACGGTCCCTCAGACAGGCAGAACCACCTGCAGGACCTTCTGGCCAAAGCTGGCCTCAACCAAAGCCAGAACATTGACATGGTAGTGTTTGATTAAAGTATGCAAGCTATGCAATAGCTGCCTTGCATAGCTTTTCAGCTGAAGCATCATTCTTTTAGGTCCAAGAGGCACCCACAGACCTGGTGAAGTGCACTGCGAATCTAAAGGCAACAGATTTATTTCAGACTTCATACACCTGTCATATTGTGGCCTTGACTCGGGATGCAATGGTGACCTAGGAAGCAGCCTGACCCACTCTAGGACCCTCAGGGATGACAAACATTTAACCTTGCAATTGATAGACGATACCCTACGGTATGCCTTGAAGTAGACTGGCTTCATGTCCTGAATCATGGTGGAAACTACCTCTGTGGAGAAAAATTTTTACCTCAGGATGTTGGCTTCAAGAGCCATACCGGCAAAGACATTTTCTCCTTATGCCACAGGTAACCCTGGAGTAAGATCTGGCCTGGGTGGAAGAGGAGGCGGATCCCGAATCGAGAGACGTTGAGTCTCATCCTGAATCCACCAGGATTGCGTCTCGAAACTAGTTTGCCCAAAACAATCATTAACTCCCTGATCATGGCCAAGAACCACTACAGGGCCTGGGACACTTTCTGCACCACAAGCAGGATCCTGTCCTCCAGCAGGAACATCTTTCCATGACGGGTGTCGAACTGCATCCCCAGTAACAGCAGAACCTGGGAGGGCATCCGGGACTACTTGAGCATATTCAGAATCCACTCATGGTGGACAAGAATGCAGGTGAATGTGACAAGGAGCTTCTCTGAAGGAGCCTTGATCAGTAGATCTAGTAGGGTGTCAACAAGATTCCCGGGCATGGATGAAGGCTGATAAGACCGCATGACCCTGGGTAAAGATGCAAGGCAGCGCCAAAGTCAGTCCAAAACAGCAGAGCCATGAACTGTTAATGAATGGAGACTAAAGCAAAACGCAGGTACCGCTGGCTCTCCAGGTGAATTGGGATGTGCAAGTACTCATCCTGAAGTCCGGAGAAGCCAGATACTCCCCCAAGTACATCGCTGCTATAACAGAATGCAAGGAGTCCAATCTGGAAGTGTGTAGTGACATTTGAGATCCAGAACAGGGCAACAGCTGCAGTCCTTCTTTGGAACCACAAACTGGTTGTAATTGAAAACTGTACGGCACTTGAGGGGAGGTACTGGTACCAAAACCTGTTTTTCCAGCAGTGAGTCCACCACTTCCTTGGAAAGCCTTGCCTTGTCTGGCTCCGTCAGAACCCTTGATAAAAAGGAATAGATATGGAGGCAGGGACTTTAAATCTATGCAATACCCTTCTGAGATTACCCACAAAACCCACTGGTCTGGGACGGAGGACTCCAGGACATCATGAAAAAGGTGTAGACAGCCCCCTACAGGGAACGGTGGACCAGGATTCCATGAGTTAGCCCTGGCAACTGCTCCTTTGGGCTGCCAGGTCTGTCTGGGTTTTGAAGCAGGGCATTTGGGAGGCCTGCAAACTCTGCAGCCTCTGCTCCCCACAATTTGGTGGTGGTTGTGGAGGTAAGGGGATGAAAAATGTACCTTCCTCACTTAGAAGGATGCTTCAGGATTTGAGGCAACAATGTGTTCTTACCACCAGTAGTGTCACTGACAATATTTTACTTCAGGTCCAAAAAGGGACTTTTACTGGAAGTTGCAAGAAAACGACTGGTTTCTTAGAAGATTGGTCCAAAGACCAAGTCTTGAACCAAAAGGTGCGATGTGCAGCAACAAAAAAGCTGAGGCTTTAATAGATAACCTGACTGCATCAAAGAGCACCTCAGAAATATAGTGGTTGGCTTCATAAATGTTGGTCATAAGAACCAACAAATCCACATTTGATACACCAACATGAACAGCCTAAACCAGTTCACCCCAAATGGCAACAGCTCTGTTAACCCAGGCAGAGGCAAAGATAGGTCGTAGTGTTGTGCCAGTGGCCACAAAGGCGGCTTTGAGAAGAGAGTCCAGCTTTTTATCCACTTGCTCCACAAGTGGGAGAGCAGTAGTCTTTGCAAACCATGAAATAAGAGGGTCCATATTGGGGGCTGTCTGCGCCAAAGCCGTAGCTGAAAATGGGTACTCTTTAGAAAAACGACTCTCAATAACAGGTTATCAGGGAGTTTTCACTCATCCAGAAGAATCTGATCAAGAGCGGTAGGAAGATGTGTTAGAGACCAGCAGAGTCTTCAAGACTGCCCTAATGTGAGCCTCTGCAGAGGATCAGCCTCATAGGAATCTCCATTGAAGTAGGAAAAATCCATGTCTTCATATTCCCCATCATCCTCCTCCTCTGACAGTTCTTCCTCAGAGGAAGCCCCAAGAACATGCGATTGACCCCTAGAGATGAGGGTATGTGTTTAAAAGTAGTGGCAGGCTTCCATGACTGAAGTACCCCTATGCAGAGAGAAGGATATTTGGGCCACTGAAGACAGTGTCTTGATCAAAGCTGGCTCTTGATAAGTGCTGGAGAGCCCCTGTGGAGTAGAAGGGGCCACAGAGTAAGAGGGGCAGAGAGAACCTCAATACGCTCTAGGAAGCCCTGGTTGGCAAGAAAAAAAATATGTGATGGGGTAAGAGAAGCCCCTGAGTCCTTTGCCTTGGATTTACCCCATGCCCCTTAGAGGTCAACATATTTTCTAATAGTGTCCCACACCAGTAAAGATACTAGAATAGATCCCCAGAACAATATCACACTTACCTAGGAAATACACTTATCTGGCAAGCAAAGGGTGAATCTGGAGAATGACTGCAAGGATAGTCTGCGTCTGCATAGGTTACGCAAGACAGCAGTAAAAGAGCCACTGCAAAATTGACAGCCAATTGGAAAAACCCACTAAACTGGCATTCTGGGAAATGCAGTCTTCTTCATTGGTGTTGCCTAGCAATGCCTACAAACTCCATTTGTGGATCGCTATGAGCACCCTGTACACTCAGAAAGTGGACCAGATTGTAGGTGATGAGGAGATAAGAAGATAGAGCCCTTGCGATATGCCCCATAGAAGCATTACCCACAGAAGTCAATGATGTAAAGATGACACTGGCTGACTCCAAAGGGGCTGCTAGTGCAACAATCTGTCAAATTTAGAAAAGGAAACCAAAGACCCCAAACCCTCAGGTGGTACTTGAGGGAAACATAAAAATTAAGCACAAGTAGTGGGATAGTGAAAATAAACCCCCAAAACCCTGAAAGGACTGTAAATTCCAAAAATGGCAGAGAAAATGGTTAAACCAACAGAAAAAAAGCAGCCATCCTTGCTCCAAAGTCCCCAGGAAAGACACACAGATAAAGACATGTGCAGAGTCTACCAAGGCTCATAACAGCCCTTGTATGGAGAGCTAACATGACTGGGAGAACAGTGGACCAAGATGCTCTAAGGGTTACTCACCAGTCTTCTGGTTACCATCTTAGAAAGAAGGCAGACCCTCAAGAGACACTGTTGTGAGGGAAAACTTGGCAGCAAGATTCCCTCCACAGGGCTGAAATGGTCCACAAACAAACTGTGAACTGGTCATTCCACTCCAGGAATTTAATATGGGATTATACAGCCCCATATCTAAGTAGTACACAATAAAAACCTAGTAGGACACACACAAAAAAAAAAAAAAAAAAAAAAAAAAAAGACTGTCTTGCCCTGCCAGCTTCTAGCAGGTCACATGAATTCTGGGAGTTAATGGGTGGCTGCTGAGCTGGAGGAGGGAGTCTCCATACATAAGACTGTCTTTTGAGACGTGTCCTGCCCTCCAAGAGGGGAGACTCAACCCCATGGTACCTGTGTTCTATACTGAACGTAAGCGAAAAGGAATTTCTACATTTTTAACTTATGATATCAGAGATTGAGTGATGTATAATTTACTTCATGTGAGGCACATCTAAAAAGTTACCTCCAGGAATCAAACCTAAAAAGATGTATAACAAAATGCTGATTAAGTGCCTGGCCTCCTCAGAGGACAAAATTATCCAAACTTCCGTCACTCAAAGGATTAAAACAAGAGAATCACAGTGTATGGTTCCTGGTAAAACGCTTTCTAAATAAACAATGTATTAAAAGGTCATTAATATAGGTTTTCATTTTTTTCATAATAATTATTCAAAGAGAAAAATAAAGAAGAAATCTACAGCATCTCAATCTTGCAAAAGGCAATGGGAAAAAAAAAAAAGCACACACAATATTTCTATGTAAAGATTCGTAAAACAAAAACCTCAATCTTATCAAATGTTTGATAAACAAGAAAATGGAGACTGCACAAAATCTAGGAATAGCACCTGGTCTAGATAGCATTCATATATGCGTTCTCATGGATCTTTAGGACAGCAATAGTAATGTCACTGTTTTTAGTCTTAAAGACTCCTCAGGCTCAGTGCCACAAAACAGTCTTAACAGCTTAAAGTGGATCATGATAATAACATTGCCCCCAAATACATTATTAACATAGCACTAAACAAAGCCATTATGTCATTAAGCTCAATAAGTTCTCATTAGTGCAGAAGAACAACTTCTTCTTCGGCAGGAACCAGCGGACAACAGCACAGAGATCTGAGTCTGCTCTGTCTGTCCCGTTCATTGCTAGCCTTGATGAGTGACTTTAATTTGATACCTCGAGGTAACGGAAGTTGCCGACTGTGCAGGCGCACATAGCTTCTTTTGAAAGATACGTGTAGCAGATGCCTGCCGAAGTAGTTTTTCTGCAATAACACTGACTTTTTGAGCTGAATGACGGTATTGCTTTGCATATCGCTATGTTAGTAATGTATTAAGAGGAAAGGTTATCATGATAGTTCCACTTTAATTATGCAAACCTCTCTATACCTTAAAGGGTTAAAAAAAATAAAAAATTCAGAGGAATACATAAGTAAAACAAAGGAACAAGAACTCTGCTTGAATACACATACTTGCAAGCCACAGCTCAAAAGTAAAGGAACTAATCCTATAATAAAATATGTAAATAGGATGGTTTTCTAAATAAAATGATTTGAAAATTATTTAATAATTAATTCATAAGGGACAACTTATTCTAAGAGAGGATTTTAATCTTACCTGTTTAATCATTTTCTCTTAGTCCATATAGCTTACAGGTAACTTTGGGAAGGCGACAGCCCCTTTAAATAGGCAGGAACTATTCTGGGAAAGAATGCAGGGTGGAGCCTTCCTCTACTCCTTAGTTGGAGGCTAGCTATCCCCCTCCCAATTAGATTTGAGACATTAACCTATCTAGCTAGAGAGCAAGGAGGAAATGAGAACAGACTCCTGTGAGCATGAACCTGAAAGGACTCCCACAGCCAGCCACATGAGAACAACACATGGTCCCTTTACAGGGTGGGAGAAAAAGATTTAACAGGTAAGACTAAAATCCCCTTTTCTCTGGCATCTAATATAGCTTACAGGTAACTCTGGGATGTACTAACATTGAGTTCCCAGTGGTGGGAAAGAAGGCAAGGACAAGGCACCGGTTCCCATGATACCAGAGCTACATGGACTAATCAGGACACAGAATAGCCCAACTTATAAAGTGTCAACGGACTCAGAACCATAACAATGACACCAGTAACTGTAAACACAGCATCTGAACAAGAGCCAACAGGGCGCAACAAGTAAAGAGCTTTATGACTCAGGAAACAAGTCCTAGACAGGCAGAGCTGCCTCCAGGACTTTCCTGCCAAAGCTGGCTTCAGCCGAAGCCAGATCAACAACACTGTAGTGTTTGGAAAAGGTGTGCACAGACAACCAAGAGGCCGCCTTGCATGGCTGATCAGCAGAAGCCCGATTCTTATAGGTCCATGAGGCTCCAATAGACCTGGTGGAATGAGTTGTAACATGAAAAGGAACAGGTGTCTACCTGAGTCCATACACCTTGCTAATGGTAGACTTGATCCAAGACGCAATAGTTACCTTGGACGCAGCCTTAACTGCCCTAGGACCCTCAGGGATGACAAAAAGTACATCAGTCTGACGGACAGACTCCGTGCAGTGCACAGGGAACTTCAAGCAGCGCACCACATCCAACAAGTGGAGATCCCTCTCCTTGTCAGATTTGGGGTCAGGACAAAAGGAAGGCACAGCAATCTCCTGATTGATATGGAACTCAGAAACCACCTTAGGAAGAAATTCCTGGGAGGTACAAGGAACCGCCTTGTCCTTGTGAAACACCAGGAAAGGCGGTTCGCGGGATAAGGCTTGCAGTTCAGCGACTGCGAACAGAGATGATTGCCAAGAGAAAAGCCATCTTCCAAGTTAGGAGACAAAGAGGAATGGTGGCCAAGGACTCAAGAGGAGGCTGTTGCAAGACTCCCAGAACCAGATTAAGGTCCCACTGAGGAGTGGGATGCTTAAAGGCAGGGAAAGCATGAGCGACATCTTGAAAGAAGACCCTGACATCCGGAAAAAAGGAAATGCTCCTCTGAGAAAGGCCCTTGTTCACTCCATCCTGTAAGAAGGACAGGAGAGTCAGCAGATCAGACTCCTGTGAAAACAGATCCCTGTCCACACACCAAGAGAGGAAGACAGACCAAATCTTCTGGTAAGCTACTGATGAAACAGGCTTCAGAGTCTGAGTCATAGTGGCGACCACCTCAAGAGAAAATCCTTCCATTCTAAAGATAGATGACAATCGCCAAGCCGTCAAACCCAGATGCTCCACATTCTCCTTCCACAGGTAAATCTGCAGCAGGGGATCTGGTCTGCGTGGAAGCTGAAACAGTTCGCACACAGACAAGTCCAGCAACTCCGGAAACCAGAGTTGCCAGAGCCAGTATGGAGCAACTAGGATGACCACAGTCCTCTCCATCCGTAGCTTCCTCAGAACCCTGGGGAACAGGGGAAGGAGGAGGAAATACATAGGCTAGAAGAAACACCCAAGGAATTGAGAGAGCATCCATTGCTTAAGCCAGATGGTCCATCCAATTAGAGCAAAATATCATAATCTTATGGTTGTGTCTGGTGGCCAACAGGTCGATCCAAGTCCCCATCCTTGAACAAAGAGGCCGAACACCTCCTGGTGAAAATTCCTACTCTCCGTTGTCCACTTTGTGGAGACTTGGAAAGTTGGCTAAAAGGTTTTCTATGCCTGGAATATGTACTGCAGGAACATGATCTTCCTCCCAGGTGAAAATAGCAGAGACCTCCAACCAAGCTGCGAGACTGCCGGTGCAGACTTGCTCGATGATGTAAGCCATGGCAGGACATGCACTGGACATCTCTTGAGAAGAGATCACCAATACCTCAGAGCGTGGAATATCACCCGGAGGTCCAGAACATTGATGGGCAGGAGAGATTCTTCTGCCGACTAACGACTCTGGACATTCAGGTGACCCAGGACCGCTCCCCAGTCGGATAGGCTGGCATCAGCCATAACCGTGACCCAAAATGGAATCACAAAGGGCCTTCCTTTCCGCAGGCTGAAGACACTCAGCCACCAAGGAAGACTCAGCTCTACATATAAGGGAAGAGATCTGGGTTTCCCTTGCAACCTCTGTAGTTCTGTGTTACGGTTTACTGACACTCAGACCACAGTATAAGTAAAAACGCAGTTTTATTGAAAAAATGATAATAGAACAGTGCCCCTAGGGGCCAGTAGAGGTATAATCAGTATTGGCAAGTACAGACCAAGTAAAGTTAGTGCAATACACATACATACATATATATACATACATATATATATATATATATATATATATATATATATATATATATATATATATATATATATATATATATATATATATATATATATACACATATATTATATATATATAAACAAAGTAGAATATTGAAGGCACTCACAGGAACATTTTTCAGTGATGAAAGGTGGTTTATTAATCGACGTTTCGGCCAACACTCGTGGCCTTTATCAAGATGTCACCACAGTGCAAGTACAAAGACTTTATACCCTCACAGTAAACCAACGTTAAAAATTGGCGCCAAAAGAGCACTGCCGACGCAAATTCTAACGGCACCAATAGCACTCAAGTATTTAAATTTAAATACGTCAAAACATCAACAGACAATAACATATGCCCCGTGTGTATGAAACAAGTGAAGAACATGATACAAAATGCATATATAAAAAAACACTTAAGTGAATAAAAACATAATTTAGATGTGGATGACAGAATATATTACTTAGGTACAATGTCTGTTCAAATAAACTCAGAAACCACTGCGTGTCTTCGTATAGGGTTACAGACTAATTTTCAACACGAAGTAATTATAGAATCGCATAAAGCATAAGTCATAATAGCATACATATAAATCCGAACAGAGGACTAAAGTATATCCTCTTCACATGATGCAATGGAACATTCTTTGTCACATCGCAACGCTTTCTATTAATACAGCTAAGACTTAAGCAATTATACTATATGCCTGAGTGTAATGAAAAGATCGAAATCAGACATTATGATGACACAGAAATGAACAGATGATCAAATATACAAAATGATGAAGATCTATGTTTGTATCATATTGTTTGTGTTGAGAAGAAGATAGTACATCTGTAATTGAGGTCTTAGGGTATATCGGACAAGTATGCAGACATCCTTACATAGTAACCCAAAAGATATAATTAGTAACACAAACGACATAATTTGTAAAGGCGAATAGTAAAGTGTCTGCACTTGTAGATCATAATCAAAAACAATGCATTAATATATATAGAATGAATCCTCTTCTCATAATGAAATGGAGCTTTGTTTATCACATTGTAACGCCTTCTGTTAATATAGCCAAGACTTAACGTTTACAACATATGTCTAAGTGTTAATGAAGGATCGAAGTCAGGCACTGTAATGATACGGTAATGAACAAACGCTCCAATATACAAAACGATAAAGATCCGTATCTGTATCATATTGTTTGAGTTGGAGAGAAAAAAAGGTAATCTGTGCTTAAGGACAATATGATACAGATACGGATCTTTATCGTTTTGTATATTGGAGCGTTTGTTCATTACCGTATCATTACAGTGCCTGACTTCGATCCTTCATTAACACTTAGACATATGTTGTAAACGTTAAGTCTTGGCTATATTAACAGAAGGCGTTACAATGTGATAAACAAAGCTCCATTTCATTATGAGAAGAGGATTCATTCTATATATATTAATGCATTGTTTTTGATTATGATCTACAAGTGCAGACACTTTACTATTTGCCTTTACAAATTATGTCGTTTGTGTTACTAATTATATCTTTTGGGTTACTATGTAAGGATGTCTGCATACTTGTCCGATATACCCTAAGACCTCAATTACAGATGTACTATCTTCTTCTCAACACAAACAATATGATACAAACATAGATCTTCATCATTTTGTATATTTGATCATCTGTTCATTTCTGTGTCATCATAATGTCTGATTTCGATCTTTTCATTACACTCAGGCATATAGTATAATTGCTTAAGTCTTAGCTGTATTAATAGAAAGCGTTGCGATGTGACAAAGAATGTTCCATTGCATCATGTGAAGAGGATATACTTTAGTCCTCTGTTCGGATTTATATGTATGCTATTATGACTTATGCTTTATGCGATTCTATAATTACTTCGTGTTGAAAATTAGTCTGTAACCCTATACGAAGACACGCAGTGGTTTCTGAGTTTATTTGAACAGACATTGTACCTAAGTAATATATTCTGTCATCCACATCTAAATTATGTTTTTATTCACTTAAGTGTTTTTTTATATATGCATTTTGTATCATGTTCTTCACTTGTTTCATACACACGGGGCATATGTTATTGTCTGTTGATGTTTTGACGTATTTAAATTTAAATACTTGAGTGCTATTGGTGCCGTTAGAATTTGCGTCGGCAGTGCTCTTTTGGCGCCAATTTTTAACGTTGGTTTACTGTGAGGGTATAAAGTCTTTGTACTTGCACTGTGGTGACATCTTGATAAAGGCCACGAGTGTTGGCCGAAACGTCGATTAATAAACCACCTTTCATCACTGAAAAATGTTCCTGTGAGTGCCTTCAATATTCTACTTTGTTTATAAATATCGTTTCCTCTGGATGAGCACCCGGGTCAGTTGACTATCGTCGGAACAGTGAGTGCATCCCACCTACAATGTGTATGTGTATATATATATATATATATATATATATATATATATATATATATATATATATATATATATATATATATATATATATATATATATATATATATAGACTGGGCATAACCCCACATGTTTAAGGGGAGCAACAGCAGCAACTCAGTCCTAGATTAGCCAACGCCCAGGATATGATAACAGACACTTGATGGTGAGAAAGGAATATAGTGTCTGCACTGAATCACTCTCAAGGTAGTAAAATGGAGCACACCGATTGCCCAGAGCTGAGCCAATACCACCACTGTGGGATTAGGAGGAACGCTACTGCTAGAGCTGAAGAAACCAGAACCTGAATCGCCCTTAATGTAAACTCTGTAGTAACCCTGCGTGTGCCAAAGGAATTGCGCCCAAACACCCTTAGGGTGCCAAGATAGACGGTTACTGCACAAGCTATAATGAGCCGGAGCACTGGGAAGTGCAGGAGATAACGTACACCCTGAGCGTATGTGAACCAGAGCCAGGACACCCTTCCGGTGTCGCACAGAATCCACACTGCAAGAGTGGACAGACTACCAGCGCCAACCGGCGCGGTCACGGTGCACACCGAATACCGGAACGGACAGTGCTCTGCGAGTGATGGTATGGCTAGGTCTTACAGGCTCAAATCGTAGCAGGCTCTAAGGGGGACCAGAGGCTTGGCAAGTGTATATGAAGCACGTAACCAGAGACTACAGGCACTGCACGGGTTAATCTGGTTCAGTACAGGAGAGAACAGCTCAGCAGACAGCGGAATGGTAAAGCAACCTCAGGCAACAGCTCGGTAGAGAGAGAGGATCAGCGAGATACTAGTCAGTTCAGAATGTCGCCGGAGCTACCGGAGCTGCGCAGGAACACTGGAACAGCCCACAGGACTGGAACGTCAACCGGAACATGATCGATACGGTAGCCGGAACATCAGCCGGAAAACGGGTCAAACACGGAGCAGGGTCGTCAGCCAGGAGCAGGGTCGTCAGCCAGAACCGGGTCAATCACGGAGCAGGGTCGTCAGCCAGAACTCCGATAGAGAGATACTCCTCTAGCCATTGAGGCTATTGATGGCAGACCCCTAGAACCAGCCCTTATCACCATGGAGACTACTCTCCTCACTATGTCTATTGGGGTTCTCCACAAGGAGGAGGTTTGTTTCCAAATTATACACTCACCCCATCATGCGGTCATTCTGGGGTTCCCTTGGTTGTTGCTGCACAATCCCCAGTTTGACTGGCAAAGATGTGAGATTAAGTCGTTGTCTGATTACTGCACTGGTCAATGTCTATCTCATCCAGTCAAGATTATGTGTACCAATTGTTCTGCAAATTAGAAAAATGCAAATTTCATTGTTCCAAAGTACCCTTCTTGGGTTTTGTTATATCTAAGGATGGCATTGCTATGGACCAAGAGAAGTTGGCAAAGCCCAAGAACCGTTGGATAGCTTTCAACCCCTTGGGTCGTGGCCATTGCAGGACTGCAGCCAACTTCTCTTGGACCGTAGCGATGCCATCCTTAGATATAACAAAACCCAAGAAGGGTACTTTGGAACAAAGTTTGCAGAACAATTTGTTCTTACGCAATCGAAGCAACACCTCAGAGACATCCTGGATGTGCTGGGTTAAATTAGCAGAGTGAATCAATATATCGTCCAAGTACACAACTTCACAAGACTAACATATAGGGGAGGATATCATTGATGAACTCTTGGAATACGGCAGGTGCATTACATAGACCAAATCAGTAGGTACTTCCCTGGCCGCAATCTCATCTTTAATGGATTGTACACCACCTAGGGCATGTCCCCCAAGGTACCCTAGGTGCGTGCGTTTCCCGGCTGTACGGACATGTGCGTAGTAAATGGCCATTTTTACCACAATATAGGCATAACCCTTGTCTTTTGCGGTATGCCCACTCCTCCTTAGACAGCCTAGTGAACCCGATTTGCATAGGCTCACCTGTTTCAGATACCCGGTCAGGAGGAATGGGAGGAGAGGGTGGGTTAAAAGACCTATCGTGCCCATGGGTTTTGGAACTTGCCCTTTTTGGCAGGCGCCATTCGCACATGCGGGTATCGATGAGAATCACATAATCTATATACTCATCCAAATCAGGTACTTCCCTGGCCGCAATCTCATCTTTAATGGGGTCCGATAACCCTTGGGCAAAGGCTGCCAGGAGTGCCACATTATTCCAAGCTACTTCGTATCTTAGCGGTAACGGCGCCGCCGGCGTTAAACTTCTGGAGGGTGCCACCATTTGCCCAGTAGTGTTATCCGGTGTCATAACTGGGGGGACCACCGGATTTTGGTTTGGTTTACCAAGGTGTACCGTACGTTCTAGTAAGGTTTGCATGGCCAGTACCAACTGGTCTAGGGCGTTGCTCGTGAATATCCATCCTCCAGTGGAGGCTCTGTGTATTACCGTCACATGGGGTCCGATAACCCTTGGGCAAAGGCTGCCAGGAGTGCCTCATTATTCCAAGCTACTTCTGCAGCTAGTATCCGAAATTCTATAGCATAGTCAGCTACAGTGCGATCGTCCTCCAGTGAAGGTCTGTGTATTACCGTCACCTTTCACGTTTGAGGTCAGGGCCCTTTCATACTGTTACGGTTTACTGACACTCAGACCACGGTATAAGTAAAAACACAGTTTTATTGAAAAAATGATAATAGTACAGGGCCCCTAGGGGCACTGTTCCATTATCATTTTTTCAATAAAACTGTGTTTTTACTTATACCGTGGTCTGAGTGTCAGAAAACCGTAACATTCTCTCATGTGAGCCAACTCAGATGGTACCACCTCCAAGGTGGAAATAAATTTCCCCACCAGAGAGGTCAACTTCTTGGCTTGAATGAACTCGAAAGCCAGAACTGAGGATACCTTATTGGTGTACCACGTCCTCTTTCAGAAAGACCATGCCCAGCAGGGTGTCGAATAGGAGACCCAGAAAGATCAATCTCTGCAATGGGATTGGGTCTGAGTTGAACATGTTCAGAACCCAGCCATAAGGGCGAGTGTGTGAATGCAGTTCTGCCTTGTATGCATGACAGAAATCAAGGCACCCAAGACTCAAAAACTCACGGAGCTGTGGTCAGAACAAAGGGGAGAGCAGAAAACTGGAAGTGCCCCTTGTTGCCAACCGAACCTGAAGTTCCACCGTCTCTCCAGATGAATAGCTAGGTGAAGATAGGCATCTTGCAGATCCAAGGAGGCCAGGAATTCCCCCGGGCACATTGCCACAAGGACCAACCGTAGGAGATCCCGGTAACAAAGAGTCTTGACCACAAAGGAATCAAGGTCCTCGAGGTCCAGAACAGGACAGCAGCAGCCATCCATCCTGGAAGCCACAAACAGGGTGGAACAAGAGTCTGAATCTATTACTTGCTAGGGAACCAGTTCCAGATCCTGCTCGTCCAAGAGATCCTGAATGGATCCGTGGAAAAGCAAAGCTGTTCCGGTCCCAGAGGGCAACGAGAACGAGAGAAATGGAAGGAAGGTTGGAAGTTGAAAATAATCTAAAACCCTTCAGAAACCACCAGCAAAACCCACGGGTCCGCAACAATGTCTGCAGAGACGCGGAAAAGAAGAAATTGCCGTAGACAAACACTCACAGGTGCATGTGGACCAAGGTTCGGTTAGTCCTGCTGAAGGAGGTTAGGCTCAGTGGAAGAGCTGCTTGGTCTCCAGTACTGCAAAGGCATAGGGATGGAACACAGTGCCTGAGATGGCACCGGATTAGACCCTCGTATTCCATCTGGACAAGCACGAAAAGGACGGTGCCTTTTGCCTAAGGATTGTGCTTAGGGGCCAAGGGAAACCAAGCACTTTGGCTCCCAGTAACCTCTCTAAAGATGTCCTTCAGGTCAGGGCCAAAAAGGGATGTACCCTGGAAGGGAAGAGAAACCAGAGATTGCTTAAAGATCAGGTCAACAGACTAGAATGTAAGCCAGAGAGAGCACCAAGTAGCCAAAGAAAAGGCAGAGGCCTTGGCCTCAAGCCTAACAGCATCAGTAACATTGCGCTGAGCCATAGAGATATCATCCAAAAGCATCAAAATGTCAGCTTTAGGGGCTCCCATACAGACAGCTGGTCAGTACAAACATCAATAGCTCTACCCATGCAGAAGCCAGGGTAGATCACAAGGACACATCTATGGCAGTGAATGCAGCCTGTAAAATATCATCAAGCTCCCTATCAACTAAGTCTGTGATAGCAGAAGGATCCACAGCAGGTGATGCAGAGGAAGGAGAAAGACTGGCAATATAGGCATCAACCTTAGGATATGTAGCCCACTGAACCAAGGCTACGTCAGAAAATGGATAGAGCTTAGACAATCTCTTAGACATAGAGATGCTTGACAGGGGTCTTCCACTCAGCAAGTATGATATGGTCAAGAGTGGGATGACGAAAAAAACGTGCAAGACTTCTTGTGCCTTGGAAGAACACACTGAGAACACACAACAGTAGTAGGAATGTGCAGGGTGGTTAAAAGCACCTTAAGTAAACCCTCAGCAGAGGGATCAGGAGCCTCAAAGGGGTCATCATAATATCAGAGAGAAGCCCCTAGTGAACGCAAACTATTCTCTTAATCTTCGAATGATTCCTCTTCAGAGGAAACAGACGAGACAGGAATGCAAGAAGCCATAGGGGCCGCATGCCTGCTTAAAGTGGAGGGCTTCCAAGACTGAAGAACCCCTGGAAGAAACAGAGGAAACTGCGGCATAGTGTACCTGAATTCCCTGATCCAGTGTGGCTCTTGTTCATGGCTGGAAGGCCCTGGCACAGACGCAGGGGCCACAGTACATAAGGGCATAAGTGTCCTGAATACTCCATTTGGTATGAGGAACAATAAGCAATGGGGTCAAAGATGCCCCAGAAACATCAGCCCTAGGTCCAGTCCCAACGGGTCTGACATTCTGACAGGCGATAAAGTGTCTGACAGTAGAAGGAATAACCTAATACTGTGCCCCATATTAAATAAATCACTCCAGAAAAAGCTAAATACACACTTATCTGGCAAGAGAAGGGTTAACCTAAGGAGGAGGGTAGAAGGATCCTAGCTGCATCGGACAGTCATGAAAGGAAAGAAAATAGCAACTGAACTGTAAGCCAATCAGAAAACAGCCCGTGAAACTGGTGTTTATGGGAAACAGTTTCCATTCAGAGTACCCAAAAACAGCGTCCGTATCCCCCAAAGCCCCCAAGACACAGAGGATGTGCACCGGAATGTAGAGCAAGGGTAGACAGGAAGAATGGGCAGTCTCTGAACTCAGTACGTGGATCGGTTGCATAGATATGTCCCAGGTGAAACTGTCCCATAGAGATCAATGGAGAATTGCAGCATGAGTTCTAATATAAATTAAAATTTTCAAGTGTTCCAAAAGTTATAAAACATAGAAGACAAACATAGAAAACACTGAGCCCCCAAAGGAAATATGTAAAAACATCCCCCAAACCACCTAACATGGCAGGGAAGGGGTTAAAGTACTACAGAAAAACCCAAAATGCTCCAAGGACCTTAAGTAGACAGAAGATAAAACCCAAATGAGTGCAGGAGTATACATGTAGGAACTCCTAAAGGAGGCCCCTATGTGGAGTGGAAACAGTGGGAAAAGTGGACCCTGGCATTCAAAGGGTTGTTCACCTTTTCTGCAGGTCTTCAGCCTTCAGATTTCCATTGAGGCAAGGAGAAGCCTCAGTGGGCTTCTCCAAGGGAAAAGACATTGCACACAAGGTTTTCCCCAAGGGCTGGAAGGTCCACAAACAGCGCCTGTTAACTGAGCAATCCACCATTGGGAAGTCAGTAATGGTAATCCGCCTAATGGGGGATTTCCACACCCCATATCTAACAAGAAAATAACAAAAGAAGCTAAAACTAAGCAGAACTGTTCTCTTGCCTCTCCTCTACAAGGAACAAATCTAACAGGGAAGGGGCTAGCTAGCAACCAGCTAAGGAGGAAAGGAAGGCTCCACACTGCATTCTTTCCCGGAATTGTTCCTGCCTACTTAAAGGGGCTGTCGCCTTCGCAGCGTTACCTGTAAACTATATTGGACAACAGAGAAAAAGCAAAAATTAGATATATGATTCAGTAGGTTATACATTTTACTTAAAACCACTTTATAGCCATAGGACAGTACTACTGCTCATGTAATACCACAATAGGGCGCCCTGAACAAAAATTATGTTGATGCACATACTTTAGATGCAGACCTCTCCCTCAACCATGGGACACATTTCTCATCATCCTGGTCCCACATGGAACAGCTTGAAACTGGGTTCTTACCTCCCACAGATATGAAGAGCAGAGCAGAGCCCACACCTGCAGATCTACTATTAAATCTTTGTTCCTGATGCTTAATTCCACCAATGATCATGCACAAGCCCTACAAAAATAAGTGCACAGAAATAACTAGAATGGCCTTAGCACATGCATATTTCTAACACTTACTGCACATGAAAGATCAGAAAAAAAAATACAGCAGGTCTTTACCTCAGTCTGACAAGTTTCTACTCTGAATTATACATAAATTGTATTGAACTGACAGCAAGACATAGGGGGGTAATAACATTTCAAGGAAAACTCACAGGAACGAAGAGGACACACCCGAGCACGGTGCCTGTCAAGGCAGACTTCACCACTTCCTCATAGCACCTATTTCCCTCTCGTGCTCCTTTGATCAGAGCCGTGATGTAGAAGGTTAGTTCGATGATTGAACCAAATGTAGCATTCACCACAGCACCTAATGCAAAGTTACTCTGAGCTGAAATGCTAAACATGGAAATGGTATCAAAACAAAAACAAAAACACAAACAAAAGTAATCAACATATTCAGTGTTGACAATACGGAGCTGAAAAATTACCTTAGTATATAATCTGTTACTACTAAAATTTGTTTATTCATCAGAAAAGATTGAGGATCATAATCATCATGAGCTGCCAACAGTGCCGTTTTTTCTATCATTCCGTTTGAGCACAGGTGGTTAAATTAAAAGTGACAGCCACACACATTCAAACACAGATGTCCTGAAATCATGCAGTTAGTAGCTCATAAGGATCAGTGTTGTCTACCTCTAAATACATAGGAACACAAACTGTTCTGATGGAATGTGCTGTAACCCTAAAGGGGACAATTTTGCTTCCTGAGGTTGTAGACTTCACAAAGTATTCCCTTAGCCTAGAAAACCATTATAATTCAAGAGGAAACTTTGCCTACACGAGATCAATCAAGAATTACCAGAATGCAATCCAATTTTCTGAAAGGCTTTTGTATGATGAATGTAGCACTTAAGAACCTTACTACATCCAAACAACAAGCTCCATTCCCCTGCCTGTTAGATGAAACCAAACAAAGAAGCAAAAACAATTTCCTGGTTAATGTGAAACTAGGTGTTACGGGGTTGGCACCTGGGCATAACCATGTTAGGTAACGTGTAAAAGGTTTACTGGTTATTGCAAAGTGGTATCCATGCTGGATTGATGAGCTGCAGCATCTGCTTGTTAACCAGGTATAAGTGTCTGAGAACTCTGTATGTGTAATTTAGGAGAGAATGTTTTCACTCCTGCTAAGAACCTACAATCTGAAAACTGACTGACATGGACTGAATGCAGTATTGATTTTAATTGCCGATAGGGCAAAAAAAAGAAAAAGGATATTTGATGTTACGTAAAGCCATTTGTTTGTGCCGTTTGTAGCCTAACAAAAGCCTGCTTTTCTATTCAAACAATGTGGCTTCAAGCCTCTTTTTCTGCTGATATCACTTACAAGTGGAGGCAGAAGTGAGATCAGAGGGACCCCCCCCCCCGAGTCCTAGGAAGACAGAACAATTCCTGCAGACACTCCCACAGTGTCAGGCCGAGCAGACACAGTAGTTGCTATATCAAGTCAATGCACAGTAAGCTGCTAGTGATGAGAAATCTGCATAGTTGCTGGCCCAGGCTGCTTCACCTATGAACAAAAATGTAAGACACCTTGATTGTTTCCCTGGTTAAAATGAAAACAGCAGATGATTCATAAGCTTTCTTACTGACCATGGGTCGCTAGGCAATCACCTTGGCCCCGCTGCATATTGAGGTAACCTAGGCTGCATGCCAAGCTCTATGGAGCAAGTAATAGACCATCAGCAAGTTAAGGCCACCATCGTTGGCAATCTAAGGCTTACTGCAGAGTCCTACCTCCAGTGTTTCTGGGCCTGCAAATTTATGGCTAGTGATCGACCCAGTCCATGGCACAGAAACCACAAAATCCCTGCACCCACAGGCTCCACCCTGCAAAGGACAGTATAGAGAATCTTGTAATTAGTAACCATGGAACAGTTCATTCAGATATTGGCCCCTTAAGCCACTGCATGGGGGAAATTGGGTTCAAAAGGAGGCTTCTGAAGACAATACCCAATTCGTTTCCCATGGAGGAGTGGGATCTCTAGAGAAAGCGTAGGTATCAGCCACCCACTGAACAAAGGTCTTCACATCAGTGAGCAAAGCAAAGCACAGCTGGAAAAAACATTGCTGAGATCTGACCTTTGATGGCGCCAAGGCTGAAACCTTTTTTGACACCATCTTGTACAAAGGTCAGAATCACCAGGAGACTGAAAAGCCATGGACAAGCATCACAATAAGCACACCAGTGATAAACTAGGGACAGAATTCTGTGACAGACCTTGGAAAGACCAGCTTCCTAGCTTGGAGCACAGCTGTGATGACAGTATCCAAAATCTCCAAGATGTAGGCTTCAAGATCCAGGCCATCAAAGCCAACCTCTCCCCACCTGAAGATGACAAACTAGGACTTAGGTCAAAAAAAAAAAAAAAAATCCGATCTCAGGGGAAGGCTAAATGTCTCTGTGATTGACAGATTGATAAGATCAGGGGCCAGAAGAGCTCTCTCCACTTTGACCTTTTTTGTCTCAACAGGGAAACAGGGAGATTGGAGGAAACACCGTTTCATGGAATGGATATCACATCCACTGCAAATGCTAGAGGATCCTTTGATCTTGAAACAAATAGTGATGAGCAACCATTGAGAACTAACAAGATATAGTATCTTGTTCTGAGACATAGTGGCCCCCCCAATGGTGTTACAAGTCACGTTTTTCATTCCCATGTTCCAATGTAGACAGGAAATTTCCATTTCCACACTGGACTGATCCAGCTCCGAAATGTTGGCAAATCCTCTCTACAAGAGAGAATCGTCAAAACCACAGATGTACGTTTCAGCCTGTGAGGTGCGGCGCAGCCGATTCACTCTAGACACATAGAGAGCAAGGGCCCATGCCTGGGATAACATTTCACTTACAGAGACCTAGAAACAAATATAGTGATGAGCACCCACTGAGAATGAACAAGATAAAGTGTCCTGTTCTGAGGCATAGTGGCCCCTCAGTGGTGCTACAAGTCATATTTTTCACTCCCATGTGCCATTGCATAGGAAATTTTATTCTCTGTGGGTGCTTGCCACAGTCTTGCTTTGTATGTCTCCCTAAGTCGAAAGGGTATCCCAGGCATGGGCCCTTGCTCTTCACGTGCCTAGAGGGAATCAGCTGCACCACAGACGGGGCCCCACATAGGTTGAAACGTAGGTGTGCAGATTCTCATGCAGACAGGATTTGCCTGAGATTTCAGAGCTGTGCTGCCTTTGTGTGGGACCAGTCTTATATGGATATGGAGATTTCCTCTCTGCAATGGCACAAGGGAACGAAAAACATGACCTATCTCACCTCCGAGATGCCACCATGCCTTACAACAAAACTCTTCATTTTGTTTGTTCTCCGTGAGTGCTTGTTACGGTCTTGCTTTGTAGGTTCATTGATCTGGCACAGAACAGGGGGACTTTGCGGTTCTTGGGGAAGTCCTAAGATCCACTCATGGTAAAACTCAGCAGTGAACAATCAGGTCAAACATGCTCTGGTTGAGTTCACAATTTGTGGGATCCAGATGTTGGCGACTAAGAAGTCTGTGACCAAGCTTTCCACACCTGGGATGTGAACTGCAGATATGCCCAGAATACACTTCTTGGCCGCTAATAGCTCATCTCTCCAAAAAAAAAAAAAAAAAAAAAAAAAAAAAAAAAAAAAAAAAAAAAAAAAAGGAGCACACTTTGAAGGAATCCAAGGCAATAAGGTGCTCTTGACTCCAGTGGCATAACTGGCAACCTTGTCTATGTCAGGCCCCTCATAGAAAAGGGGGAACCAAGGAGTCAAGATTTGGTCTGATGACCAATTTTCCAAAAAGTGTGATACGCAGCTAATGAAAAGGCTGAGGCTTTTCAAGAAAAATCTAGCCATATCAAAGATTGCTTCTATAAGGTATGCATTTGCCACCAGGATATTGGCAAGTATTACCAACAGTTCCTCTTGAGGAACATCACCCCAGATAGCCATAGTTCTAGTGATCCGAGCAGTAACAAAAATGTGTTGAAATGTGGCCAGTATCCGCAAAATTCACATTCAGTAAGGAATGCAACGGTTTATTTGACTAATCCTTAACCACGGTGGTATCAGAGGCAAGGTGGTTTTCTTAACAAGAAACTATACTGGTGAATCCGCTTCAGGTGGGGGAGCACACTGTGACAAGGCCTCAGCCGAAAAAGGATAGATTGGGGATGAGGATGAGCCATCAGGAGCCTTCCACAAGTACTAGGATAGGACTAATGTGTGGCAGGGGTATGGGGCACCAAGAATGTAGGACCCCTTTGATAGAGGAAGGGATAGAGGCAACTGAAGAAATCCAAGTCTTAACACAAACTAGCTCTTATTCTGTTGTGGAGGGCCCCGGTGGTAAAGGCCACAGTGCAAGAGGGACATAGGTTTCCATAGTACTCCAGTGGAAGTCCAGTTTGACAGGAGGAACAAGGTGCTAAATGGGTTAAGGGGGCCTCAGAATCCTTTGTTCTGCATTTTTCCATGTGCTCCTTGGGATCGGACATGTTCAGAAAAGCTTCCCAAAACAGGAGGAGAAAAGTGTGAGAAACTAGAAATACAGAAAAATACTTATCTGACTGAAGTGGTTAAACTGGCAGGAAGAGAGGAGAGACCAGCCTCTGTGTATCATATGCAATGAGAACAGAAGATGAGGACAAAGAATCACTCTTGTCCAATACGGAGAGCCTAGGAAACAAGCTCTGGGGGAATGTAGCTTTTTTTAATGCATTTGCCCCTCAAACTGTGATTCTCCACCCATTCAAAACCATGATGTATGTTATGAACACTGCTCCCAGAATGACCAATGGTGTGGTTAAACCGATTCAATAAGATCCCTCCATGACCCCTGGGAAGCAAATGGGGGCAGAGCTATGTTTCTATGAAGAATTGAATGGAACAGACAGCCAATGAGCAGGCACCTGGTTCTTAAAGTGGTCACAATTTTAATGAAGTAGATAAAAAAAAAAATAGAAAAATAAGACTGGAAGTTGTATAAGTCACAAATGAGACAGCAGAAAAGATGAAAGGAATTAAGACATTTGTTCAAATAAAGAGGAGAAACTCCAAAAAGCAAGTGTGGAAAAACAGCCCAGGTATAGAAAGGGTTAAGGAACCTTTACAGTGAATGAAGCCACCTTTGAAACACCACACAGAATGCAATAAAGAGAAGTAAAATAGAGTGAATTACAGGCAAAACACAGCATACTAATGGATGCCAGAATAGCTAGGGCATAGAAAACAGAACCATGGCATTCAATAACATGCCTGGCTTCAGTCTTCCTATTCCCATTACATAAAATACAGAACTTCAGAGAAAATAAACAGTGAAAGTGGAGCTGCCTCTGACTGACCAGATGGATATCAGACTTGAGTCGAGTAAGCTACTCAATGTCAGCAGGAAAGGTACAAATAGGTTGTGAGATTTGTTGAACATCCCTAATCTAAAGAAGATTTAAAGCAATGTAAATGTATTAAAAGGGCATAGTTAAATCACTAAACATACCCTATAGCAATATTACACCACATAAATTAAGGTAATATGGACGTATAAAAAAAGTAATCAACTGAACAAGTTAGTATTTAATTAAAGGGGGCCACAGTACTAGGAAGAAAACTTCTATCCACAAGGAGACTGAGAAGCCTGTACTTTATTGAGTATCAGTCTTTGGTTCTGTACAGCACAAGGAATAGCTGGGTGCTGAAGATGTAGGGTGTCCTCATGGAAAAGCTACCCAGGATCTCAAATAAGAGACAAAACAGATGCATCAACATCAGGGTTTGTTTTGTTGCGCTTGGTAGTAACTACTTTCAATTCAGGTTATGCTGAAGACTACTGAAAATGTAAAGCTGAAGCATATGTCCTACTAGAAATGCATTTAATAGCCTTAAAAGTAGCTTTTGTACCAACCATATGAGTGTATCTACTGACATCTCATTCCAGCTTGGGGCTACAAGTATTGGTGCTTTACATGGATATTAGTTATGCACAAACCATGCACCCCATTTTTTTACGATTAAGCTGTATTTTGTGTGTGTTACAATTTTGTTGTGACAAATACATTTACTTCAAATTTATAAAGTTGCAGATATGGTAAGGTGATTTCTCATACAATAGATACTAGCAATTTGCTACCATTTCCTAGTGAAATTATAACCCGTTTTTGGTCTCAACTGTCCCTCTTTTTTCCTATCAGAGATCTTTGCTGAATAGTTACCATCACTATACATCAATGCAGAACACACACACAATAAATGTAGGAGAGCTGATGATGCACATCTAACACAGAGGTCTGCAGCAAGACATCTGGAAAATCAAATCTTACCTTGCAATTGCCATTCCAATGTAGTAGGACAAAGGCATGATGGAGATTAGAGAGAGGGTGAATTTGACAGGAGAGCTGGTGTACTGGTTGTGAGGATCAGCATATCCCAAAGCCAGTGACACAATGACCAATAACATTAAATCTGGGGATAGGTAGTTAAGGAGGTTTGCTTTTGAAGTAATGCCATCATGGTAGTAGGTAGTATCCATTTGGAGACAAAAATTGCGTTAGCAGAGTTTATCACAAATGTCCAGTGTCATCCTTTCTACAGAAATCACAGGGAAACAATTTAATAACTAAGGAAATATTTAAGAACCAAATCTAGCTGGCCTACAACTAAATCCTTTCCTGCCATGTTCCTCAGTAGTTCGTGGCTGCACTCAATCACCATTATAAAACCAGCTCACAGTATAAAGGCCCCCAAGGATATGGATAACTTTAGCAGGTGTGTTAGATCTGCACACCACTCATCCAAGTCAATTCCAGACCATCATCACTGAAGATTTAGTTGTCAAAAATGTGTGTGACCAGATGGAATGCATTATGGAATAGATTGGCGCTTTTCAAATAGAAGACAAAAATAGCTACTCTAGATAATTACAATAGCTATTGTAATCCTGCTGCAAATGTCTGTACTGAAAAAAAAAAGGGGGGGGGGATAGGGGAGAGTCAACAGCTCTGCCAACACTTCAGGACAAGCTTATGAAGAGGATTTATTGTGTCCTTACCAAACAGGCAGTGGAATGGATTTTGTTCCCGCCCTCCATCTGGGAGGACCAATCAAGACTTAAAAAAAAAAAAAAACACACCACTCTGCCTTCCTCTGTTAAGTTTCCATCCAAGCTGTAAAATATATAATAAAACAAATAAAAAGGGTCAGGTGTGCCATGAATGGACACACAAGAAAAATATTGGTAAGTAAATATCTCCCTTTCTTCTGTATCCACTCCATGACAGTAGAATGGGACATACACAAGCAGTGTTCCAGATGGGAGGGGCAAATTCACGATAGACAATTGAAAAGCCATTCCACAAAGAATGATAAAAACATCCTTAAAGTATAAATAGAACAGAACTAAAGAGACAGACAACCTACAGTTATACTACAGTTATACTGAAGCCACGTCCTGCAGCACTTTCCTTCCAAATGGTAGAATATCTAGGTAATAATGCTTGATGAATGTGGAAAATGATGCCTTGAAACAGGGAATCTGAACCCTGAAATCCTTTGTTCTCTGATCACCTGATTAAGGTGAACATCTGAAATTACCTTACTTGTAAAAGAACGAGTAGTCTAGAGAACCACCTTGTCCACACTTACAATACCAGGCATAGAGTTCTCCAACCCTTTTGGCAGAGATAATAGCAGTCAAAAATAGTGTGTTAATTGTAAGATTTTTCATCGGTATCTTATCAATTGGTTCAAAAGGAGGAACTGATAGTTGCTCCAAAACCAGATTCAAGTCCCATGGAGGAATAATTTCCCTAACTCTGGGTCTCAATTTGTCCAAGGCTTTAACCCCTTAAGGACCAGAGGTCCTGGGACGTTTCCATCCCATATGGACCGCTTTGATCCTTGCCGACGCACCGGTACACGTGACCTGTTAACTAGCCCCTGACAAAGCCGCCAATTAGAGTGGCAAAACTCGTAGGGTGCTCGTTTTAGGGGGAAATTAGTCACCACTTGTGAGAGAGTGATTTTGATACCAGTCACTATATTAGTGCTGATATTAACTACGTTTTGAATACAGAACAAAGTAGGGAGTTTGCAGATTGATTCTTGCCGCCCCGGTACAGTCCCTAACTGGGAGGTATTTAGTGCCTGTATTATCTATACAGGCCCTAGGTGTTTTGACTGCTGTACTAACTACTTTTGGTATTAAAGTCAGGGATTGTACCCGAGCGGCAAGAACCAATCCGGGAGGTATTTAGTGCCTGTGTTATACATGCGGGCTCTGGGTGATCTTTGTTTGCTCTACTAAAACACTCTGCTAATTAGAGTCTGGGATTGTACTGGAGCGGCAAGAACCAATCCGGGAGGTATATAGTGCTTGTGATATACTTACACGAGCTTTAGGTGCTTTTTTTCTCTCTATCTGCCCTCTCTCAATTTATGTTAATGACTGTACCAGTGAGGCAAGAACCAATCCGGGAGGTATATTAGAGTTCATGTTTCTCTCACATGGACTATAGGGTCTCTTTTTGCCACTATGCTTAATTAGTAGTGAATATATTGTGTTGTATCAACACTTAAACTGATCATTTACTCGAGTGGTGACTACCCCCTTAGTACTAAATCATACAACTAAAAGAGCAAGGCTTAGCTCTTATACAGTTGTGTTATTTTTAATATGTAATATCAGTGTTTTTATTTCTCTTACAATTGATCATTAAAGGTTACATTTTAACCCACTCTGAAGTTCCATTTAGCACTGAACGGGTTAAATGGCTGTTTCCCAGGTATTCAATGGTTACAATTAGGACATCATTCCTGAGATTTACAACAATTTTCTTTTCTTTTTTTCCAATTCAAATATTTACCTGCAGTGCGACTTAACTGATCAAGTATGATACCATTTATTATTTTGCTTCAGTCTTCTGAACTAGACAGTAATTTTGTATGTTGATGCCCTTCTGCCAGTCATAATTGTAGTGGTCACAGAGTCTGAGATCCTCTTAGAGGCTAGAGGATGTTGCTCAGCCTCCATTCCATTAATTTAAAAAAATGCAGGGTTTAGATGGAAAACTGGGCCCTGCTCAGAATATGGTTTATTACTGGTAAAGGCCAAAGGGGAGCTACTGACAACTGAATGAGATCTGCATACCAGATCCTCCTTGGCCACTTTGGGGCAATTAGGATCACTTCTGCTTTCTGTTCTTTTATTTTTCTCAGTACTTCCACAATAATTGGGACTGGTGGGAAGATATGCCATTTCCTCTTCAAGGCATCCTGTCGCAAAGAGCATGGATCCTTCCATTGTGAGAAGCATCTGCTGCATTAGTTGTTCAACCGTGAGGCCTTCAGGTCCACTTTCGGCTGCCCCCATTTTATACCAATATTTGAAAGATATCTTCCTTCAATGATCATTCCCCTGATCTATGTTCTTTTGACTAAAGTAATCTGCCTGTGCATGGAGAGCAGCGAGATGTGCGAGGCTGAAAACCTCCTGAGATTCTCTACTGCACAGGTTAGTACTTTCATTGTTTCTGTGTTCAATACTCTGCTCTTGGTACCTCCCTGATTTTTAGGTGCATTGACTGCAATGCAAAGCAATGAAATGCTTTGGAATATTTTATTGCAGCCTTGTTCCATTACATTTAGGAGTTCTTTTGCACCATCTTCAAATGATAACAGGGTGGAATGGTAGATGTCAAAATCCCCATCAACTATAAGAAATCTTGAGCTATAGGTGTGAACATCCAAACGTCTTCTCAATCTTAAAACGGTCATGGAAGAGAAAAGCCATACTTTTTTGAGAATCTAGAACTCCCAGAAAGGTACATTTTGGGGATGGCGCCAGTGAGCTCTTCCATCTGTTAATGATCCAGCTTAGATTTGACAAATGCTATAAAGGTCCTTCTGGTAAATTGTTCTGACTGTTGCCGGGATTGTGATCGAGAATGTTGTCCACTGGAATACCTTTCTCCCTTAATATCTGTAATGAGACTGCCAAGATCTTCGTGAAGACTCTGGCAGAAGAGGTGAGACTGAACAGCACTGCTCTGAACTGGAAATGTTGGTGACCCAGGGCAAACCACAAATACTTACTGTGACACCGTCTAATAAGAACGTGGTAATATGCATACTGCAGATCTAAGGAGGATAGAAAGGCCTGAGGAAGGATGACTTTCTCTGGCTGGGTACTGAACCACATTCCCAGGAATAATAGCTCCTGGGGATAGGCTAGAAAGGACTTCTACATGTTCAAGATCCACCACCCATGGTGAACCAGAATATGAGCATATTCCTGGACCTCCAGATAAGGAGTCATCTGAATACCCCGGGTGTGAATGAAGGCCATCAGGGCCCACAGCCCTGGGAACAGAGGCAAAAAATGTTTAGTCTTACCTGTTAAATCCTTTTCTCTTAGTCCATACAGGTTACTAGTAACTCTGGGGTAGGTGATACACCCCTTTACGTAGGCAGGAACAATTCTAGAACTGATTGCAGGGGGTGCATCCTACATTCCCTCCCTGGCTGCAGTTAGCCAACCAGCTCCAAAAAGATTTGAGACACTAACTATTGACTAGATAGTGAAGGAAAAGAAGACTCCTGTGAGCATGACCGCGAACGACCCCACAGTCTGCCACAGAAGAGCCAAGCATGGTCCCTTGACAGGATGGGAGACCAGTAACCTGTATGGACTAAGAGAAAAGGATTTAACAGGTACGAGTAAAATCCTCTTTTCTCTGTCGTCCAATACAGGTTACTGGTAACTCTGGGATGTCCAACCATTGAGATTCCCATAAGCGTGACGTAAGGCAAGGACCAGGCGCAAGGCCCCAAAGTCACCAGAGCAGATGTGAACCATCAGATCAGAGATAGCCCAACAAAACAATGAAGTGTCAATGGACACTGAACAGGGGTAACAACACCCCAAACTGTTACACAGAACACTGAAATAGTCAACAGGGCTCAAAAGTGAAGGAAGCACTAAGAACCAAAAGGAGATCCTAGACAGGCAAGACTGCCTAAAGGATCTTCCTCCCAAAGCTGGCGTCAGCCGATGCCAGCACATAAACATGGTAGTGCTTCGAAAAGGTGTGCACAGACAACCACGAGGCAGCCTTGCACAACTGATTAGCAGAGGACCGATTCTTGTAAGCCAAAGAGGCCCCAATAGATCGTGTAGAATGAGCAGTGACCCTGAAAGGGACAAGCTTCTTCCTCAGCTCATAAGCCTTAGGAATAGTGGACTTGATCCAAGAAGCAACAGTCTCCTTGGATGCAGGTCTTCCTGCCCTAGGACCCTCAGGGATGACGAACGCCGCATCAGACTGCCTGACAGACAGATTCAGTGCGATGCAAATAAAACTTGAGACAACGCACCATGTCTAACAAGTGGAGATCCCTCTACTTGTCAGAGGTGGGGTCAGGGCAGATGTAGTGCACCACAATCGCCTGATTGATGTGAAACTCTAAAACCACCTTCGGAAGAAACTCCTGAGAAGTGCGAAGCACCGCCTTGTCCTTGTGAAACACCAAAAAAGGTGGTTTACAAGACAGAACACATAACTCCTTGACACACCGAACGGACATGATCGCCAGGAGAAATGCCATAGTAGCCAAGGACTCAAATGGAGGGCACTGAAGAATGCCCCAAAACCAAGTTAAGATCCCACGGATGAGTGGGAGACTTAAACAGGATGAGTATGAGCAACGACCTGGAAGAAAATCTTGACATCAGGAAGGATGGCAATGCGCCTCTGAAAGAAAATAGAGAGAAAGCAGAAGTTTGAACCTTAAGGGAACTCAAACTGCAGAAACCCTGTGGGCGATCTGGTGAGCTACTTTGTCTGTGAGAAACACCATGCTCTTCTGAGTGGTTAAGAGAAGGCCCAGGAAGACAAGACGCTGGGATGGGACAAGATCTGACTGGTCCAAGTTGATGATCCACCCGTGATGGGTGAGAGCATGAATGCATTGCTGAACCTGCTGATGAAGAAGTTCCACAAAAGGGGCTTTCAGAAGCAGGTTGTCCATGTATGGAGTAACTCTGATGCCGTTCCGGTGGAGGACGGACACTAAGGCTACCAGGACACGGTTGAAGACTTGAGGAGCTGTAGTCAGACCAAACGGAAGAGCTGAAAACTGAAAATGTCCCCGGTCGCAGGCAAATTCGAGGTACTGCCAGCTCTCTGGATCAATGGCCATGTGTAAGTACGTGTCCTGAAGATCCATAAATCCAAGGAATTCCCCCGGGGACATGGCAGCAATCACCGTGAGTAGAGACTCCTGGTGATAATGAGTCCGGATCACAAAAGAATTGAGATTCTTTAAATCCAAAATGGGACGACAGCCGCCATCCTTCTTGGAGACCACAAAGAGGTTTGAGTAAAAACCCATATCTCTGTCCTGAACTGGAACCGGCTCTAGAACATCCTTGTCCAGAAGAGCCTGAACAGCTTCGAACAGATGGCGTTTCTCTGCACCCTGAGGCATATGAGAAGGAAAGAAGAGAAAGGGAGGAAGAGATACAAAACGGATTCTGTACCCTTCCGTCACCACCTGTAAAACCCATGGGCCCATCACAGAATCTTCCCAAATGATGTGATAGTGTCGCAGACGACCACCCACAGCAGAGTGTGGACCCGGGTTTGGCGAGTCATGCCGAAGGCGGCTTGGAAGCCTTGGGCTTGGAGGAGACCATGGGCTTCCACTGCTGTTTGGGCTTGGAGGAGGTACGCGAAGCTGAGGGAACCGTCTGGTTCGCCGGACGTGTATCATTCTGTAGGTGCCGAAAATACCGGTTACGCTTAAGCTGTGTTTTCTTCCTAGGAACCAAGGGTAGAAGTGTACTCTTACCCTCTGTGGCCTCATTGATCAGATCCTTACAATCTGGCCCAAACAAAGAAGTGCCTTGACAAGACAAGGAGAGCAATGCTTTCTTAGAATCAGTGTCAGCAGACCAGATCTTGAGCCAAAGAGCTCTTCTGGCAACCACGGACATGGTGGAAACCCTAGCCACCAAATGGATGGCATCAAATAAGGCAGCAGAAACATAGTGCTATGCCTCAGAAATGTTGGCAAGAAGGAGCAACATATCCGAAGCAGGAGCACCCTGAAGGACAGCCAGGGTGAGCTGTTCAGTCCAGACCAAAATGGCCCAGTTCACCCATGTTGCAGCGAATGCTGGATGCATGGCAGAGCCAGCAGTGGCAAAGATGGACTTGAGGGAGACCTCCAGTTTCTTGTCAGTCCAGTCCTATACAGCAGACGCATAGGATACTGGCAGGGCAGTAGACTTGGACAGCCTGGAGATAGGAGCATCCACTTTAGGAGGATGAACCCACTGAGCAAGCACGGCCTCAGAAAAACGATAAAACTTGGCAAATTTCTTGGAAACAGAAGGTTTCCTGTCCGGAGACTTCTACTCTTCGGATACAAGTCGGTCAAGAGTGGGGTTAGTTGGAAAGCAAGTAAAGGGCTTTATAGGCTCCTGAAATACATCAGAAGGGTCAGAAGGAACCTCCTGCACCAAGGGAATGTTTAAGGTATTTAAAACAGCCCTGACCAGGCCCTCAGCCGAGGGCTCAGGATCAGCCTCAAAAGGGTCCCCAAAAAACTGAGAGGAGTCCACCGCAGAACATTCCTCAACATCTGAATCCACCAGCAGTTCCTCCTCAGAGGAATCTGGCACGTCAGGTACTCCTGAGGTTTAGGCAGGGAAGACTTGATGGAGGAGGGGGTCTGCCAAGAATGGAAGATCCCATGTAACTGGGATGGAAAGTGTTGCAATGAGGACCTAAGGTTCCTAGTATCAGCCTTGAACTCTTGCACCCAAACTGGCTCTAATGCATGGCTGGAGGTCCCTGGAATACTCTCAGGGACATCAGAACATGCTGGGCATAAATGACCTGAGAATTCACTAGGTAACCCTGAATGACAGGAAGAGCAATGGGCAATGGGGGATACAGAGATCCCAACATCCTTAGTCTTAGGTCTGGCCCCAAGCTTCAGTGGTATAGACATTCTCACAGTGTCAAATAATCTTACTGTATAAGAAATCACCCAATTACAGTGTGTTGGATTAAAGTTTCACCCCAGAAATCACTAAAATAAACTTATCTGGCAGTGGACAGGTTAATCAGCAGAGGAGAGAAGAAGAGTCCAAGCCCTGCGTAGGATACTCGTTCTGGAAATAGCACAAAATGGCTGCCACTGCAGGAGCCAATCAGAAGTGAGCGCGCAAAGCAAGTGCTCATGGGAAATGTAGTTTTCCCAGAAAAGTACCCCAAACAGTGCCCGAAGCCCCCTGAGCCCCCCCCAACACACTAGAAAAATTAACTGGATGATAGAGCAAGGACAGACAAGTAAAATGAGCCATTACTGAAGTCGCTAGGTTAAATGGTTGCAGAGGTATGTCACAAAGTGTACAGTCCCACAGAAGTGAATGGAGCAATGGCACCTATGCGGTAAAGCGTGCTGAACTCAAATTTTACAAAATTGGAAGTATAAAACTAAAAGACACGAAACATCACTAGAACAGGTTAGGAAACCCAAAAAACACTGAACCAGTAGGAAAAGTGTTAGAAAACCCCCCCCTCAAAAAAAAAAAAAAAAAAAAAAAGCCAAACCAGCAGCTAAAGGGTTAATTACCAGATAAACCTGCTCCAAACACTCGACATACAGATAGACCCAATGAGTGCAGGAGTGTGCAACAGGAACTCCAAATGAAAAACCCCTGTGCGGAGGGGCACTGTGGGACAAGTGAACCTGCAGCACTCAAAGGGTTGCTCACCTTTCCTGCAGATCTTCTGTCTTCAGATTACCATGTTTAAAGAAGAAGCAGCCTCGGTGGGCAACTCCTGAGGAAAGAACTTGTAGCCAAGATTTCCCCCCAGGGCTTAAGGTCCACAAAAAGCACTAGTCACTGAGCTAGCCACATCTAAGGGCATTGTCAGTTATGGTAATCCACCTAATGGTGGTATTCCATTTCTAACAGAAAAATTAAAAAGTTTCTAAAACTATAACAGAACTATTCTCTTGCCTGTGTCTTCATCAAGGAACAAAATCTTTCCGGAGCTGGTTGGCTAGCTGCAGCCAAGAAAGGAAGGTAGGCTCCACCCCCTTCAATCAATTCTAGAATTGTTCCTGCCTACTTAAAAGGGGTGGATCGCCTACCCCAGAGTTACCAGTAACCTGTATTGGAAGACAGAGAAATACAGATAGCATTGATGGTCCAAGTGAATTGGGACATGTAAATACACATCCTGAAGGACTAGAAATGTGATGTACTCCCCAGGGCACATTACTGAGATGACAAAGCTCAAAGACTCCATCTTGAAGCAAGCAGTCTCCACATAGAAATTGAGTTTCTTGAGGTCCAGAAGAGGACGGCATGCACTGTCCCTCTTTGAAACCACAAATGGGTTAGAATAGAAACCTGAACCTCTCTCGAGGTGGTTCTGGAACAAGAACTCTTCTCCTGAAGAGACTGAACCACTTCCTTAACCATCCACAGCTTTTCCTGGCCAGTGGGAACCCTGGACTGGAAAAATTAGAAAGAAGGTAGAGACTTGAGCCCTATTCTGTACCCTTACAAAATTACCTGCAAAACCCACTGGTCCAAAACGGAGTCTGCCCGCGCACTTTGAAATTGGTGAAGATGTCCGCTAACAGGGGCTTGCGGACGAGGATTTCACGAGTCATGCTGAAGGTGACTTGCCAGGCTTAGGCTTTGCAGTAGCTCACTTGGACTGCGTCTGCTGTATGGGTTTAGCATGGGGAGCTGGATAAAGGCCTGCAAGGTTTCCAGCCTTTGAGTCTCCGTTTGGCAGGAATGAAAAAGACGCCATTTCCTCTCCATAGTAGGGTGTTTAGACATCAAAGGTAATAGGGTGCTCTTGCCCCCAGTAGAATCACTATCTGCTTTAACTCGGGACCAAAAAGATATTTGCCATGAAAGGGCAAGAAAACCAGTGACTTCTTAGAAGATTGGTCCGCAGACCAAATCTTAACCACATGGTGGCTCACACAGTAAGAGAGAAGGCTGAGACCTTGGCTGACAATCTGACAGCTTAAAACAGGGCATCAGAAACATACTTATTATCCACTGATATGTTGACCAAGATGGCCAACAGATCCTCCTTTGGCAAACCCGCACAGACTGCAACAGCTCTGTTGACCCAGGCAGAGGCAAAGATGGACCTCAATGCAACCCCAATGGCAGAAAAGTTGAACCAGATGATATAGTAAAGCTTCTTATCCACATATCCTGAAAAGATCCGCTGTGTCCAACTATTTCAGAACAGTTAACTTGGCTAGCCTGGAAATAGGGGGATGCACAGAAGGAGGAGAAGTCCACTGCGTCAAAACTGCGTCTGCAAAGGTGTACAGCTTAGAGAAGCTCTTGGAGATAGTTAGCTTTCTATCAGGGGTCCTCCACTCATCCAGATGAATACGATCAAGAGTGGAATTAGGGGGAAAGACAGTAGAAGATTTCCTATGCCTCTGAAAGACATCAGTAGAGGAAGGACCCTCATCGGGGGTATCCGAGACCTGAAGGGTCTGTAAAACAGCCCAGATAAGCCACTCAGCAGACAGAAGAGGGTCACCCTCACAGGAGTCACCATAGGAGTAGGAAGAATCCACATTTTCCCCTTCATCTTTGCCATCCTCAGAAAAGACCTCAGAGAAGTGCAGGCAAATTTGAGGCCTTAGGGGCCACAAACCTGAAGGTGGTAGGGAGATTCCAAGACTGAAGAGCCCCTTGTATAGAAACAGGAACATGTGCAATAGTGGACATTAAGCTTTTCACCCAAACTTGCTCTGGTTCAAGGCTGGAGGGCCTCAGTGGGGTAGTATGGGCCACAGCACGAGTGGCAGAGAGGTCCAGAATACTCTCTAGGGAGCCCCACTTGGCATGAAGAACAGTAAAGCAAGGTAGGGTGTGTGTCAGAGATTCTCCTGAGTCCTTAAGGTCTAGCCCGCTGTCCCCTTGGATCGAACATCCTGATAGGAGTGGTGTCTAGACAGTATAAAATACCAGTATCTGTTCTCCAGAATAACAATTCACCCTAAAAAGCCCAGAAAGGTACTTACCTGGCAGTGAACAGTTCATCTGGAAAAGGAGAGCAAGGAGAGGCAGCCTCTGCCTAGGATAAACAAGAGAAGTAAAATGGCGACTGCAAACCAGGCAGCCAATTGGAAGTCAGCAAAACGGGCATTCTGGGTAATGCAGTCTTCCCTGTTTCCTAGCAATGCCTACAATGCCAATCGTGGGCCCCCAAGACACTAAGGACATGAACCGGATGAAAGGACATGAGGAGACAAGAAGAATGAGCCGAGTCTGAACACTGTATGACAAACGGTTGCAGAAATATGCCTCTGAGAAATGGAGTAAAGATGGCTGTGGGGCGGGAATCGCATCTTAAAAGGTGCCATGCATCCAAAAAACCCAAAACACCCAAAGACCCCAGGGGACATTAGGGGGTAATAAAAACAAACAATCCTGTGGGGAAAAGTCCAGGAAAAAGCCCTTAACTCGGAGAAAACACTAGGGAAGGGGTTAGCAAGTACTAAAGCAGCCATCCACAACTCAGGGAAATAACATGAAATAGAATACCCAACATGAGAGCAAGAGTCCCAAAGGCTCAGAGGCAGGGGCACAAGTGGGGACAAAGTGGACCAAGGCACTCAAAGGGTTACTCACCAATCTTCACATCTTCTCAATCTTCTATGTTTCTATGTTTCTCTCTTCAGGTTACTAGAAAGACCCTGCTGGGAGTGAAAACTTGGGCTACAAGATTCTCTCCACTGGGCTGAAAGGGTATACAACAGCACCTGTACACTGGGCAATAATTCAGGGGAAGTAATGGTAACCTGCCTAATGGGGAAATTGTGATAGTCCCATATTCTATTGTATAAAAGGCCAGATGTAGGTTTGTCCTATACGGTCATGCGCAGTAGACACTGCCCGAACGCAGGCAGTCATGTGCGGCATACACTGCCCAAACGCACAGAATGCTGGTAGGTGTAGTGCCGCGTTCTGGCAGTCTCTGCTGCACTGGCCTTATATATTATACGATACGCCCGTGTACACGACTTTTACATTAGTCCAAGTATAAAAAGAAGCTAAAAACTAAGCAGCAATGTTCCAAGCCTGTCCATTCATTCAGGAATATATCAAAACTGGAAGTCGGGGGCTGGGTCAGCCTGTAGAAGGTGAAGGAAGACTGCTTGAGATTGAGGGAAGGGTACTCTAGGCATGTATCTAAACTGGCAGGGTTGACGAAAATATGTTTTCTATAGAAAGGCATGCTTAGGCATAACCTGAGGCAGTAATGTACTCTTACACCCAGTAGCATGGCTGATCACCTTCAGGTCAGCACTAAATAATTTTTGCCCTACAAAGAAAAACCAGAGACGTCTTAGTGGTTTAAGAGCTAGTTAACTTACCAGTCCTCTGAGAGGGCAGAGGCTTTGAGAGAGAACCTAACAGCAAAGGCTGTTTCAGCAAGGTAACCATAAGCTTCAAGGATCTTGGGAAAGCAAAGCTACCAAGTCATCTTTAGCAACATCCCCTTGGATGGCATCCAAAAGCTGATCACCCCAGACAGCCATGGCCCTAGGTACCCAGGCCATGGCAGAAAGGATGTAAGGTGGCACCAGGAGCCACAAAGTTCACTTTCAGAAAAGAGTTTATCTGCCAGATACTTAAGGGCCACAGCATCAAATGGTAGCAGCCCCATGTTCTTGGCAAGGAGAGAAATGAGGATCAACCTCAAAATGGATAGTCCACTCCGCTAAGGCCTCAGTCAAAAAGGGATATAGATTAGAAGTGCACCTGTTAAAGATCAATCTACTATCAGCCATCTTCCATTCCTTCAGGAACTCCTGGAACTGGAAATAAAGGCCTCAGAGACATGACATGTCCCCAGGACCACCCGGATAAGCCTCTTCATTGAGGAGTTAAAGACAGACATTGCCGTAATAGTTCCCAAGGGAAAGAGACAAGTCCTCATCGTCAGTTTCCCCTTCCAAAGAAGAGGAATCCCCAGTGATGTGTGTATCCCATGAAATACAGAGCTCGAGCACCTGTTTGGAGCTGGGGCACAGGGGGTTCCACAGACCAATAGCTCGGAACCCCTTGAATAGATGATATGAGTCTACAGAAGAGAAAAGGGTCTTAACCGAAGCTGGTCCCTGGTCAAATGACTAGGGACCCAGAGGTGGTGTAGGAGCCACAGTGCAAGAGGGACATAATGTACCAGAATACTCCCTAGGAAGAACAGGGTCATGAAGAGCAATGGGTGTAAGGGCTCAGGGATCCCCAGAATCAGTCTTAGAGTTGCTCATGTGTTCCTTAGGTTCTGACATGGGCAGAAGACCCCACAAAGTAGTGTATAAAATAATAAAAAAAAAACCAAAAAAAAAAAACCAAAAAAAAAAAAACCAAAAAAAAAAAACCAAACAGTAATAGCAGAAAGATAAAAAGTACTTCAAAGTATACAAACATACTAATTTGAAATAAGGGACTAAATGGGCAAGTAGAGAGAGACGAGCCTTTGTGAAGCATGCAGAATCCAAAAAGGGAGGAGTATTCTATTTATTTTATTTTTTTCTGAAATTTTTTATTAAATAATTGAATACAGACAGTAGCAGAGTCAAAATATTACATGAGCAATCAAGATGATCCAATGTGTAAACTAATACAAAAAAATTCTCTCACACTGCATTCAAATAAAAGACCAGAGTGGGGTAATTTCCGAAGACTTCAGAGACATTACTCCTAAAGTATACATAGGACAGAATCCGCAGGTCACATAGTCCACTGAACTGTGAGAGCTTTAAAGCAGCCAAAAGGAAATGAGAAGGATGGAAAGAAAAAAAAAAAAAAAAAAAAAAAAGGAGCAATGAGACCAGAAGAGAGAGGAAAGAGGAAGGGGAGAAAGACAGGGTAGGGATGGAGGGAAAAGGGAATGGGAAGGTAGGGCCACAGGCAGCACCGAAATTACACCAGCCAACACAGTGGAGCGGGCAGTATGATACCTGCACTCTGGCTCCTGGCTAAATATACGAAATACAAATCAAAAGCTCAAATTCATAACTCAAGTGCACGGAACCAGTCCAAAAGAAAAACGTGAGTTGTCCCAGTGCAACCAGATTTCCCTGTAATATTGCAAAGAGAAGATGCTGTAAGCATGCTTTTTTTTCCATATCCCTAAAGAAATTCACTTTCCCCTGCCACATCTCTACCGCCGGCGCAGCGGGCTGTCGCCAGCAAGTCACAACAAAAGAATGTGCTGCTGTCAAAACGAAATGTAATAACTTAAACTGCTTCGGGGAGAGGGTGTTATGGAAGGAGAAGAGATATAGACAGGGATCTTTAGGAACTGGGAAGTCCAAACCCACACCTAACAAAAGCTCAATCTGCAATCGGTACTTCCGGATCACCCCACAGTCCCACCAAATATGGGCCATTGTCCTCCCAGACTCGCCACATCTCCAACAGGAATCGGAGTGGTCAATATTTATCTTTGCCAACCTCGCTGGAGTTAAGTACCACGTAGAAATCACTTTGTAAAAGCCCTCTTGAGAAGAGACATCCTTAGGCAAAAAACACAAGTCGAATTGCGAGTAATCTAAGGTAAGCGCAACTCCCCCGAATCACCACAGAGCTCATTTAATTTGGAAAGCATCTTCAAGTGCTTACGAGGAGAAGTCAAAAATTGTCGGGTATGTTTGCGTGAGCCACCATATGTTTGTGGAAGTGGCCACTGGCAAAAGTACCAAAGTTCTGAGAGGGAGAGACCGCAGAAAGAGGCCTGTCACGCACGTCTTCACCTCACGGCAATGGCGTTTTCACAAAGGAAGACTCTGAAGGATCTCCAGCTGCTCTTGATGTCCATCGCCATGACTTAGAGGAACGGCCCCCCGTCATGGGTAGCAACTAGCTGTCGGGAAAAACCGTGGTATCACCTCAGCAAGAGTGTCTTGATCCAAAGTTGAAAAGTTCCCAGGCCGGTCCTCGGAGCAAACTAGAACATGTCCATCTTGGGGGGCGCTTCCTCCGCCCCCCCAATGAAAGAGTATTCTAAGACCACCTCTTCACGTGTATCAGGGTGCCCGTGCTCCCATTGCTAGTTTCCTGTCAGTCTGCACTGTGCCTTGCTCCCACTGGCGGTCCTGTGTTTGTCCCGCCCAGTATGGCCTTTATATACACTGGGCTCTGGCACCCATCCGGTGCCCTTTTCGTGGTGTTCCTGTACCAGTACTTGCTTCTGCTCAGTGATTCCCAGTGTACCGACTTGGCCTGCCTGACTACTCTGCATCTTGTCTCCTGCTCCTGTGTACCAACCCAGATTGCCTGACTATTCTTCTGCGCCTGCTCCTGTGTACCGACCCGGCTTGGCTGTCATTCCTGCTCCTGTGTACCGACCCGGCTTGGCTGTCGTTCCTGCTCCTGTGTACCGACCCGGCTTGGCTGTCGTTCCTGCTCCTGTGTACCGACCCGGCTTGGCTGTCGTTCCTGCTCCTGTGTACCGACCGGGCTTGGCTGTCGTTCCTGCTCCTGTGTACCGACCCGGCTTGGCTGTCGTTCCTGCTCCGTGATTCAACCCGGCTTGGTTGGAGTTCTTGCGCAGTCTGCCTCTGTCTCCTTGGCGACATTCTGATCCTTCAGGCAATTGTGTCTCTGTTACTGCTCCTGCAGAGTACAAGTGGCCTAGTCTCCGTTACTGCGCTTGCAGATTGCAAGTATCTGTCTCTGTTACTGCTACGGCAGTGTGCCATTGGCCTAGTCTCCGTTACTGCTCCTGCAGAGTGCAAGTGTCAGCTTCCGTTACTGCTACGGCAGTGTGCCATTGGCCTAGTCTCCGTTACTGCTCCTGCAGAGTGCAAGTGTCTGTCCCTGGTACTGCTACGGCAGTGTGCCATTGGCCTTGCCTCCGTTACTGCTCTGGCAGAGTGCTAGTGGCCTGTCTCCGTTACTGCTACGGCAGTGTGCCATTGGTCTTGTCTCCGTTACTGCTATGGCAGTGTCATATGTTGCTCAATTCCTGATATTACTCTGGCAGTTTACATTTGTTCTGCTAACCTTTTTCTGGGCGTCATTATCCCTAAGCTCTCTATATGGAGAGAGCTCTATCACACAACTCTCCACACATGGGACTGTTTACACTCCTTGAAGATCATTAACCCATGCAGTACCTATCTACTGGGAATCCATCATATTCTGCCTGACCTGTGTCAGTATAGACTGCTATGGACTTTATGGTTATACTGGACCTGTGTAGGCCTATGTATATGTAACCTGTCTTATGTCTGTATTATTCAGTTTATATACTACAGGACCTGTGAAGGTTATTTTATTACTGTGATTTCAATAAAACTGTGTTTTATCCTAAACCACTGTGTCTGTGTTTCGAACAAACCGTTACAGCGTGCCAGAAATGGGTTTCTGTGAACTCCAAAACCACCTTCGGAAGCACCGCCTTATCCTTGTGAAACACCAAAAAGGGTGCTTTTATCACAGTCCCCGTGATCTTCCTCTGTCACTCTCTCGTGTGCTCCCTCATTGGTTGAGCTTGTTTGGCCCGCCCCTGGTGACCTTTTTTATACCTGACTATGGCACCTGTCAGGTGCCCTTTCGTGGTGTTCCAGAGCCAGTGTTTCTGTTGCTGTGTTCCTGATTTCTGGTGTACCAATTTGGCCTGTACTGATGACTCTCCTGTGTTCCTGCTTGTTGCTGATCTGGCTTGTCTGCGAACCCCCTCTGTGATCCGATCCGGCCTGGCTGACGTTCCTGCTTGTTGCTGATCTGGCTTGTCTGAGAATCTCCACTGTGATCTGACCCGGCCCGGCTACGTTCCTGCTGCTGTTGTCGCTTGGGCGACATTCTGATTCCTGCGGAGTCGTGTCTTTGTTCGAGACTGTTCCTGTTAACCCTTGTGCTGCTGAGTTGCTGGTTATGCTTGCAGAGCCATACTACCAAGCTGAGTCTCCGGTTACGCTTGCAGAGCTGTACTATGAAGCTGAGTCTCCATTTACTCTTGCAGAGCTGTACTACATAAGGCTGAGTCTGCCGTGGCACTTGCAGGGCGATACCGATACGCTGAGCCTCCGATTACTTGCTGTTCCAACCGGGTGCTGTGGTTAACTCTTACAGAGCCGTATCGTTCACGCTACTCCTGCTGAGCCGGCCGCATTTGGGCCTTTGTAGACGGCGGCTCATATTGTCATTCCCATAAGCAGAGTAGTCGGTATCCGGTTACGTGCCGGTTTGGTCTCTTGGCTCTTGCACCTTCAGTGGACTGATAGCACAGCACTATCTCGCACCTATTGCTGCCTTTTCTTCACCTTGGGCGTGCCAAACACCACAACAGAGACTGACGAGTTCTATGTGTTAACCATTGATTGCCTATTACCATTTTGAGCCTGTCCTGTGACAGTATATGTATCATCTGTATTCTGTATACTGGTAGTGTGAAGGTCTCAGTGTCTATCTCTTGCTATATACTGTGTGGCCTATTTAGGGCGACCTTGTTCATTTATTTTTTGTTTAAATAAAATTGTGTTTTATTCAAACCTGCTGTCTGAGTGTCTGAAAACAGTTACAGCTTTACAGGACAGAGCATGTAACTCCGCAACACGGCTAACAGAAACAATCGCAAGGATAAAGTCTATTTTCCATGTCAACAGACGTAGAGGAATAGTAGCCAAGGACTCAAAGGGAGGGAGCTGAAGGACACCCAAAATCCACGTTAAGATCTCACGGAGAAGCGGGATTCTTAAAGACAGGATGAGTATGAGCAACGTCCTGAAAGAAAACCTTGACATCAGGAAGAATGGCAATGCGCCTCTGAAAGAAAACAGAGAGAGCAGAAGTCTGAATCTTAAGGGAACTCAAACTGAGGCCCTTATCCACACCATCCTGCAGAAAGGCCAGGACCGTAGGAAGATCAAATTCCTGAGACAGGTCCCTGTCAGCACACCAAGATAGGAAGGTCGACCAGACACGATGGTAGGCCTTGGAAGAAACAGGTTTGCGTGCACTGTGCGTAGTAGCCACCACCCCAGAAGAAAAACCTTCTTCAATATTGAGGATTCAATTTCCAAGCCGTCAAAGCTAGCCGATGAACATCCTCCTTCCACAGATAACCCTGTAGAAGAAGATCCGGACGGCAAGGAAGCCGTAATGGCTCAGCCACTGACAAATTCAGAAACTCCGGAAACCAAGCCTGCCGAGGCCAGTACGGAGCAATCAGAATGACTGGACAGTGCTCCAGTCTCAGTTTCTGCAACACCCTGTGCAACATGGAGAGGGGAGGAAAGATTTAAGCCAGAGGAAATAACCAAGGAATGGACATGGCATCCCGCCATAGCTAGACGATCCCTCCGGCGAGAGCAGAACCTCAGAACCTTCCAGTTGTGTCTTGTCACCATCAGGTCGATGAAAAGAAGACCCCACTTCTGAACGATGAGGATAACCACCTCTGGGTGGAGCTCCCACTCTCCGTTGTCCACTGTGTGTTGACTGAGGAAGTCCTCCATGGCGTTGTCTATGCCAGGAATGTGCATTGCGGATATGGTGAGAACATGTTATTCTGCCCAGTACAAAATAGCCTTGACCTCTAATCAAGCGGCGAGACTTCTTGTTCTGCCCTGCTTGTTTATGTAAGCCACGGCCGTGGCGTTGTCGGACTGTACCCGGACTGGACAGTCTTCCAGCTGGGGTGTCTAATGGCATGAAATATCGCCCGAAGCTCCAACACGCTGATGGGAATGAGAGATTCCTCTAGAGACCACCGACCCCGAGGACTCAGGCAACCCAGGACTGCTCCCCAGTCGGAGAGGCTGGCATCCGTCGTCACCGTGGTCCAGAAGGATACCAGGAAGGACTTGCCCTTCAGCAGATTGGAAAGGTCGAGCCACCACGACAAACTCAGTTCCACATGAAGAGGAAGGGATACAGACATCTTCAGAATGTCTGGCTGACCCCTGCACACCTGGGTCACAAACCTCTGGAGCTCCCTGGTGGGAGCCATGGCAAATGGGACCGCTTCTATGGTGGAGATGAATTTCCCTACTAGAGAGGAAAGCTTCTTGGCTGGAACTAGATCCTGAGCCAGAACAGCAGAAACCCTGTGGGCGATCTGGTGAGCTACCTCGTCTGTGAGAAACACCATGCTCCGCAGAGTGTCAAAGAGAAGGCCCAGGAAGACAAGAAGCTGGGATGGGACAAGATACGACTTGTCCATGTTGATGATTCACCCGTGATGGGTTGAGAGCATGAATGCATAGCTGAACCTGCTGATGAAGAAGTTCCGCAGAGGGGGCCTTCAGAAGCAGGTCGACCATGTATGGAGTAACTGATGCCGTCCCGATGGAGGACGGATACTAAAGCTCCCAGGATACAGTTGAAGACTTGAGGAGCTGTACTCAGACCAAAGGAAGAGCTAAAAACATTGGTCACAGGCAAATCTGAGATACTGCCGGCTCTCTGAATGAATGGCAATGTGTAGACACGCGTCCTGAAGATCTAGACAGGCAAGGAATTCCCCTGGGGACATAACAGCATTTACCATCATTAGGGATTTCTGGTGTTAATACGTCTTGATCACAAAGGAATTGAGAGCCTTCAAATCCAAAATGGGACGACAACCGCCGTCCTTCTTGTAGATCACAAAGAGGTTTGAGTAAAAACCCATACCTCTGTCCTGAACTGGAACAGGTTCCAGAACATCCTTGTCTAGAAGGGCCTGGATAGCGCCAATGAACAGACTGCGTTTCTCTTCTCCCTGGAGCGTATGAGAAGGAAAAAAGCGAACAGGAGGAAGAGAGATGAAAGGGATCCTGTATCCTTCCGCCACCACCTGTAAAACCCACGGGTCCACCACTGAATCCTCCCAGACGCTGTGGTAGTGATGTAGACGGCCACCCACAGCAGAGTGGGGACCAGGGTTCAGTGAGTCATGCCGAAGGTTTTGAAGCCTTAGGCTTGGAGGAGACCTTGGGCTTCCATGGCTGTTTGGGCTTGGAGGAGGCACGAGTAGCTGAGGGAACCGCCTGGTTTGTCAGACATGTCTCAGTCTGAAAGGAACAAAAAACCTGATTACGTTTGAGAGGAGTTTTCTTCCTGGGGACCAAAGGCAGAAGTGTACTTTTACCCCCTGTGGCCTCACTAATCAAATCCTTAAGATCTGGCCCAAACATTGATGTGCCTTGAAAAGGCAAGAAGAGCAAGGCTTTCTTGGAAGCTGTGTCAGCAGACCAGATCTTAAGCCAAAGAGCTCTTCTGAAGTAGGAGCACCCTGACGGACAGCCAGGGTGAGTTGTTCAGTCCAGACTGCAATGGCCCAGTTAACCCATACCGCAGCGAACGCTGGACACATAGCAGTACCAGCAGTGGCAAAAATGGACTTGAGGGAAACCAAGTTTCTGGTCAATCCAGTCTTTCTGAGCGGAGGCATCAGAGACTGGCAAGGCAGTAGACTTTGAAAGCCTGGAAATAGGAGCATCCACTTTGGGGGGGGGGGGAGAGATGAACCCACTGTGCAAGCGCCACCTCAGAAAAGGGGTAAAGCTTGGCAAATTTCTTGGAAACCGAAGGTTTCCTGTCTGGAGATTTCCACTCATCAATCAGACACAAGGTGGTCAAGAGTGGGATTAGGTGGAGAACAAGTAAAGGGCTTTTTAGGCTCCCGAAACACATCAGAGGGATCTGAAGAAACCTCCTGAACTAAGGGAATGTTTAGGGTAGTCAAGACAACCCTGATCAGGCCCTCAGCCAAGGGATCAGGATCAGACTCAAAGGGGTCCCCAAAAAACTGAGAGGAGCCCACAGCAGAACATTCCTCAGCATCTGAATCCACTAACAGTTCCTCCTCAGAGGAATCTGACAAGTCAAGTACTCCTTGCGGTTTAGGCAGGGAAGATATGACTGAAGAGAGGGTCTGCCAAGAATGGAAGAGCCCCTGTAACTGGGATGGAAAGAGTTGCAATGGAGACCTAAGGTCCCTAGTAGCATCCTTGAACTCTTGCACCCAAACTGGCTCTAATGCATGGCTGGAGGTCCCTGAAAGAGACTCAGGGACATCAGAACATGCTGGGCATTAATGACCTGAGAATTCTCTAGGTAACCCTGAATGACATGAGGAGCAATGCGCAAAAGGGGACACAGAGACCCCAGCATCCTTAGTCTTAGGCCTGGCCCAAAACTCCAACGTATTAGACATTCTCACAGTGTCAAAAACGTTTATAGTATAAAGAATCAGCCAATTAGTGTGTAAGATTAAAGTTCCACCTCAGAAAACGCTAAAATACACTTATCTGGCAGGAGAAGGGTTAATCTGCAGAGGGGAAAAGGAGTCCAAGCCCTGTGTAGGATACTCGTTCTGGAAAAGGCACAAAATGGCTGCCGCGGCAGGAGCCAATCAGAAACGAGCTAGCGACGCAAGCTTTGATGGGAAATGTAGTTTTCCCAGAAAAAGTACCCCAACAGTGCCCAAAGCCCTCTAAGCCCTCCAACACACTTGAAACATTAACCGGATGAAGGGCAGATAATTAAAATGAGCCATCTCTGAAGCTGCTACATTGAGTGGTTGCAGAGATATGTCCCAATCTGTGCAGTCCCATAGAAGTGAATGGAGCAATGGTGTCTATGCGGTAAAGTGCGCCTTTACTTAAATTTTGCAAAGTTGAAAAAGTAAAATAAAAGTACGTGAAACATCACTAGAACATGTTAGGAGACCCAAAAAAAAACACTGAACCCAGTAGGGAAAGTGTCAATAACCCTCCAAAGATGCAAAACCTGCAGCTAAAGGGTTAATTACCAGATAAATCTGCTCCAAACACCAATCAGAAGTGAGCGCGCAAAGCAAGTGCTCATGGGAAATGTAGTTTTCCCAGAAAAGTACCCCAAACAGTGCCCGAAGCCCCCTGAGCCCCCCAACACACTAGAAAAATTAACTGGATGATAGAGCAAGGACAGACAAGTAAAATGAGCCATTACTGAAGTCGCTAGGTTAAATGGTTGCAGAGGTATGTCACAAAGTGTACAGTCCCACAGAAGTGAATGGAGCAATGGCACCTATGCGGTAAAGCGTGCTGAACTCAAATTTTACAAAATTGGAAGTATAAAACTAAAAGACATGAAACATCACTAGATCAGGTTAGGAAACCCAAAAAACACTGAACCAGTAGGAAAAGTGTTAGAAAATCCCCCCCCTCAAAAAAAAAAAAAACAAAAAAAAAAAAAAAACCAAACCAGCAGCTAAAGGGTTAATTACCAGATAAACCTGCTCCAAACACTCGATATACAGATAGACCCAATGAGTGCAGGAGTGTGCAACAGGAACTCCAAATGAAAAACCCCTGTGCGGAGGGGCACTGTGGGACAAGTGAACCTGCAGCACTCAAAGGGTTGCTCACCTTTCCTGCAGATCTTCTGTCTTCAGATTACCATGTTTAAAGATGAAGCAGCCTCGGTGGGCAACTCCTGAGGAAAGAACTTGTAGCCAAGATTCCTCCCCCAGGGCTTAAGGTCCACAAAAAGCACCTGGTCACTGAGCTAGCCACATCTAAGGGCATTGTCAGTTATGGTAATCCAACTAGTTGTGGTATTCCATTTCTAACAGGAAAATTAAAAAGTTTCTAAAACTACAGCAGAACTGTTCTCTTGCCTGTGTCTTCACCAAGGAACACATCTTACTGGAGCTGGTTGGCTAGCTGCCGCCAAGGAGGGAAGGTAGGCTCCACCCCCTGCATAACAATTCTAGAATTGTTTCTGCCTAAATTAAAGGGGAGCATTGCCTACCCAGAGTTATCAGTAACCTGTATTGGAAGACAGAGAAAAAAAGTTTCTTACCCAATATCAATCCTTGTTCATTTGAAGTCTAATATAACCTGGAAAGTATTGCTTTCTATAAATAAATCTTGAACGAGAAAAGATGGATGTATGGGTTCATAATTATACGGTGTATGAGAGAACAACATTATAGACTCAGATGTATAGGATTAGGATTGTGAATACATACTTCATCTGCTGCCACAGAATGTTCAAACAGAAAATTTAAAGTGAGTGCACCAATAAAGCTGAAGAAATCAAATTGCAAAAGAAAATTGTTTTTGGAGCATGAATGGCATTTATCCTACAACACTATAGGAATAAATCTCCCAAATTATATTTTCTCCTGTGCATATGAATTTTAAGAAATACTTGCTCATTGAAAATAATCTTGTCATATAGTGCTTATTTAACCCCTTGGATGCTGTATGTTTGTCTGGAAAGGTCTGGTATCTGAGGAGTTAAAGGAATACAAACACCTAAAACGATCTAGGGTTATACACACTTAAATTCCGTGTATTCCATGCTGCATCTAGAAAAAAAACTATCTGATTTCGGAGGCCTAAAATGTATTCTTTCACATTTGGGTGCCAATATCAATACCTTAATAGGATTAGCTATGCACAAACAATTACCAGATTGTATCAGTATCACTTTCAATAAAGCTATTACATAACAGAGCCTACCTACCACTACCCTTTAACACTTTAACGACCGGCCGCGCAGGCGCGTTGCGGTCACTAAAGGACCACGGAGCATTTTTTTTTTTTTTTTTTTAATTCGGATTCCGGACTCCCCGAATGGCATGAAGCTGCGGGGGCAGCCTGGAATTTCATAACTGTCATAGTACGTTATGGGTCATTAACTCAGATCTACCCATGACGTACTATGACCGTCAAGGGTTGTTAAGGGGTTAAACGTATACCTTTTCAGGCTGCAAGTTCTACAGACTTGGGGAAAAATAAGTGCACATTATTGCAAAGGATACTGACAGCAAACACGTTGAGTCCATCCACAGCATACTTGTAGTAATAGAGGTTCACTGCATGATAGCAGCAAAGAATAACTTCAGTCTCATAGGAAACTTCCATCTAAGAGGAACAATGGAGCTACTTGGATTAGCCAGTCAAAAAGATAAACAAACAATGTACTCAGTTATCCATCACAAAAGTATAATACAAGAAGTATGCTAGCCAAGACACTATCAAAGATATTTTAAAACTCATAACACCCACCTTGTTTGCTCTGCGAATGTGCACATGTTCTGGAGGCATGAGCAGTACCTTGGACAGAGTCCTAGCATTCATCTTGGAGATGGGAATGAAGAATACCAGGATCCAAGAAAAGAAACAAGCCAGCCCATGAGTAATAGCAAGTACTGGGAACCCTAGCAAGAGCCAGAGGTAAGTGCTGATTCTCCACTGGAACAAAGTAAACAGGTATGATGTTATAACAAAGGGAAAAAGGAATTTACTTGGACACATACTTGAAATGGTTTCAGGACAGTACTGAGCAGCAAGTATCGCATCACTGAGGCCAACTGTGACACCCTCAGACGCTTCCCCAGAAGCCACCAGTATGATCTCTGGTAGAACAGAAGATGAGTGCAATCTCCTCTGCCACAATCACATCTTATTCTCACAAAAAAACATGCAGGCTTTTTGCCTAAAAGCATACTTGTCTTCACACTTACACCGTCTTAACCCCCTGGGTGCTAGAGAGCCCTCCAACACATTGCTTCATGTTGAAGATCCTTCTAGTATCCAAACGATTATCTACTTTGTTCAACCCGCTTAACATTTTTAACCATAATTTGCATTTCTTGTGTAGATGGGAGGGCCATGATCACTGGTTTAAAGGGACATTTGTGGTTTAACACAGAGGGTTAAATCGGGGCTGCCCTCAAAGGTCACCAACAGGCCAGGATGTAAGAATCTCCCTCATTAAGCACAGGTGAGTTAATCAGTGGCTCATTTATTGTAACTGACTCACCTGTGCTTAATCAGACATCCTGGTCTGTTTGTGACCCTTGAGGGCTGAACTTTGACAGCCCTGGATTAACCCCTTAACGACCCTTGACGGTCATAGTACGTCAAGGGTCGATATGACTGAAAGACCTATGACAGTCATGGAGTTCCGGGCTCCCCCCACGGCTGCACGCCGTTTGGGGAGTCCCGAACCAGAAAAAGAAAAAAAAAATGCAGCTTGTGCTAAATCCATAAATTAACCCTTTGAGTGCCAGAGGTACACAATGCATTGCTCTGCAGTCAAAAGGTTAAGTGCACTACCCATCTGCCCTGAAATTTTCAGGCTAAATGTTAATTGAATGTGTTTGATTGAGGCTATTGTACTACTTTGAAGTGGTGCGATTCTGATATTGTGATGAAAAGCGTAGGGTATAAGGAGGTAGTATTTGACGGGCAGTTAAACTCAGAGGTTGGTCAAGCCTCTAGTTCCCGTAAGTACCCACCCTGAAGAGGCCTTGAAGATTGTGTGAATATTGGAACTGGTTCTTAAAGTGATCGCTCTTAGAGGCACTCTTGCTGTGTCTGGGTCTGGTGCTGGGTTTTCAATTCTTCAATGAAAAAATTTGCACCACTTTCATTAACCTCTTCAGTGCCATGAAACGCTCTACAACTCCTTACGGCGCTTACTCACGATCAAAGACAAATGGCTCATTCATGGTCTCGTTTACTTATAATCAAAGTGACCAACAGATACTTGGCTTTCTTCCAAAAGTTTGAAAATTCAAATTAACCAATGAGGCTCTCATTACCTCAATATCGTAAGCCTCTTAAAAGTATCCAGGATCTAGGAAACATTTTCTTAGGGTAGAATGTCTCTTTGCCTTTAAGACACTTTGCTTATAAGTAAACGAGACCATGAATGAGCACTTTGTCTTTGATCATGAGTAAGCGCCATAAGGCATGAAACGCGTTGATCTGAGGGGCTCTAGACCCGCTAGTGTTTTCCCACTCTAGCTAGTGTTGCCTCTGTATCATCCGTTTATGATGCTAAGAAGGTATGTGATGTTTTATACGTGGATTCTACAATAAAGTGTTTTATATACAGTTTTCAGAGAATTAAGCATTTCTTGGCACTGGAGAGATTAATGAAAGCGGTGCACATTTTTTCATTGAAGAATTTTTGCTGTTATTGAAGTATTAAGAGAAGACTTCATATTTGCACACTGCAAATTACCTCGAGCTGTGATTATTATACGTATATAATTTTTTTCTTTTTTCCAAGTCACCAAGTATGAGACTTGTGTGGTCATAGCTTTAAATGGAACCTTTTTTTTTTGTTGTTTTAATGTTTCATAGTCTTTTGTGTTTTCCCCAGAATTGCATAACTTTACATTTTATACATCAGCCTAATTATGTTAACTTGTCCCTTCTGTTTTGTTAAATTGTCATGAAGCAAAGTCATTGGATAAATGAATAAACAAAACATCACCCAGTAGCGGACATCAGGGCTTTGGAGATCTGGATGCAGGGTATCACATCTTGCAATAAGGGGAGTCTTCTCTACCTCTTCCACCTCCAGAATGGCTTCACATTTTGTGAACCTCACACCACATTTTCTGGATTGTACAGTACCAGTCTGAAACAGTAGAAACCAACACTGCATTTAGCCAGGTATACTAAACAAAAACACCACCTGTGTGCATGTGTGTTTAATTAAATCTCTTTACGACTTTTAGTCACAATGTACTTGTTGCCATGACCACCAAAACTGTCATATCCCACATTTTTTTAACCCCTTAAGGACCGGCCATGCGTACATGCGGCTGGCACTTAAGGACCACAGACCTTTTTTTTCCCCCTTCAGGTTCCAGGCTCCCAGAACGGCGTGCAGCTGCACGGGGAGCTTGGAATTCCATGATAGTCCTGGCCGGTCATGGGTCGTTAACGCAAAACAACCCATGACGTGCCATGACAGTCAAGGGTCATTAAGGGGTTAAAGAGAAACAAAAGAAAAAAATATATATATTAAAAGCTCAAGACAAGTGGACCAGAGAGGCGACAGAGGAGTCTGTCTCCTCCACATCCCAGAACATTACAGCAACTGGTAATGCATTCCGGACACCACTGACTGCCTCTAGCTGCCACTGAAGGTATTGATTCGGTCAATTAACCCTTTAAGTGCCAGAAGGGTAAGTAATGCATTACAAAGCAATGCGTTGCATACCCCCATGCCACGTAAAAGGTTAAGTGTCAGTGCTCATTCCCAGAATCCATCTGAACTGTTTAAGGGCCAAGCACAACTCACACGCTATATAGTGTGTCTGCACACAGCCAAATCAGGGGAACATCGATCTGCACATTACCTGTTAGGTCACCCTCTAGTTGGCGACCCTTAAGCAAGCGACAGAATGTCACCCTTTTGAGTCAGTCAACATTATGATCTCACCATATGGATGGTCACTAACTAGAGAGCGACATTTCAATAGGATACCGGGATAATGGGGATATACCAATGCATCTACCAAGATTTCAGGGAAAGAAAGAAAGACACCCTCAACACACAAATCAGTTCCAACAGACACAAACAAGTACAACATGAACCTCAGGTGTCAAAGGTTACCAAATAAAAAAAAAAAAAAAAAAAAAAAAAAAACAGGAAACCAACAGGCTACTGCCAAAATTAAAGCCAAGAAGGACACCTGCACAGGCACGAAAGAGAAGAGAACCACATCACAGACGTATTCGGCTGTTCAGAAGAGGCCTGGTCCATGTAGGCCCAAGAGGCACAAGCCGTGACCTGAAAGCACACCAGCTTCTACTTGAAAAATATAAGTCTGGCAAATGGTAGACAATCATAAAAGCCACTGTTACCTCAGAGGCAGCCTGGCCCGCATGAGGGTCCCCTGGAAAACCCAAATCAACTTTTCAAAAAGGCTGTGTGCACTGAACATACCACTTCAAAACAACTAACTGCATCCAAAAGATATAACTACTCCTCCTGTCTATTAGATAGAGCAGGACAATGAAAAGAAAGAACAGGTTCTTATTCTTGCAATGATTGTTGACTACAGAGTAAGACACGAATCTTAACCCCAGATATTGCTTTTGAGGAGTATCGCTATAATGTTGCCTTCTCCTATTGTGGCAATACGTGTAACTGACTGATCTGAAGAGTTTCCGATTGGAGGAATGTCTAAGGGTAAGATGGAAACACTATCCAACAACAACTTCTGGGTACACTGCATTGATTAAGATGATTTTTATCTTGAGATTATTCTCTGATTTTGTAGTTATTATTTGCCTGCATCTACATGGACTGGAGGGCCACAATGCACTCCAAGAGGTTATCATTACAGCCTTCTACTTGCTTATTGTAGGGCTTAGGAGTTGTGTGTGTCTGAATATTGGGACAGTATGTGTGTTTAACTAGCAGTGTGGGATGGTGTTGCCAGTCATTATATTACATATATAAGTTACAAAAGAATAATCACTCACAGGATTTTAAAGTAAAGAATATTTTACTTTTGTGTCAATGTTTCAATGGACTAGGACATTGGTCCTGATGAAAAGGTGCTTGACACACAAATGCTGACACTTACCAAAGTAAAATATTCTCTACTGGAAAAAAAAACCAAAAAAAACAAAAAAAAACAAAAAACACACACACACAACATGGCCGGCATTTATCATGGCTATATTTATGGTTTACAGTGGTTACAAGGTCTTTGTATTGGAATTTTGTGGTTTTTAAAGTATCCCCCTAGTGAGAGTGAGAATACTTAATAGGTATTCTTAATACGTCTTACTGTCCTTCAATATTGCGGCCACCTATAACTTAATATCTGTTTAATATAAAACATTTGTACTCACATGTGTTTTGAATCGTTGTATGTAAGTATTTATGTATATTTTGATTAATATAGCACCAACAGGTGTACTTAGCACTTTACATTTTGTATAGAAGCGTAAAATAAGTGCCGTAATTAAGTTGTTATATAGACAATAATAAGGAGTGCATACATTTGGATACAAGGTCCATGTCCCCTAAGGCTTACAATCTAAGTATAGGATGGGACATACAGATACAAGCAGGTAGAGAAGGAAGTGTAATTTTTTTTTTAATTATTTTTTACAAATTAATATATACACATACACACACAACACCAGTAAAAAGTTTTAGAACACCACTATTTTTCCAGTTTTTATTGGAATTTACACAGTTAAATGTCTCAACGTACTCTGAAAATAAAGCATAGAACAAAAACAATCGGACATTAAAGAGAAATCATGGAATAGTTTTCCTTAACAAAATGTAATCTAAATTTTTGACTCAAAGTAGCCATCTTTTGCAGATATAACAGTCGAACACAATAGTGGCACTTTCCACAATGGAAATCAAATTATATATATATATATATATATATATATATATATATATATATATATATACATACACACATACATACATACACACACACACACACACACACACACACACACACACACACACACATATTCTCCTATAATATAAAAGGAAAGATGTATATTTGTCTGTTACAGTTGGCAAGCAAAACCAGGAGTCAGACAGTATAGTTTAGAACCTTTATTACGAGAATAATGACAACATGACAGTAATGCAATATATAAATATATACACAGTGGGTGAGTGAAACGGTGAGCACTGTATCAGGAATAGCAGTCTCCCAATCTCTGCACCACACTGTCCGAGACTAGGTCTCAGACCACTGGAGTCTCGTGGTAAGGTAACGCCCAAGAGATACTGACTCAGCCTGCAGTCAATAGCTAGGAGTCTGCTAGAGCCCCAGGTCAGTACTAGGAAGGATGTCTGAATAACGGAACCAACAAACTGAGCGAACAGACAAAGCCTTCTAGTAAGCACCAGATAGGATAGTCAGACAAGCAAAAGTCATACACGGAGCATGTGCGAGCATGCCGCACGCCTGTCGCCTGCGTGCGAGCATGCCGCACACCTGTTGCCTAGTGTGAGCAGGTCTGTTGCACGCATGTGTGTATATCTGTTACATGTGTCTACGTGTGTGGCTCACTGGTGTGTGCGTGCGCATGTCTTTTGCATGTTTCTTCCGCTCACTGTGCGTATGTGTCTGCCTGTTTGTTGCATAGGTCTGTGTTTATCATTGTGTCTACATTTCAGTACTCCTAAAAGTCATAACATGACGGGAAACGCCGTCCCACATCGCTAGTGTTTATATATTACAGAAGTGCTACATTTAAAAGGTGCTCTTTTAGCTTGGATTTGAAGTTTTTGAGGGTTGTGGCTTGGCAAATACTGGGTGGTAAGGAGTTTCAGAGGTAGGAATCTGCAAGGGAAAAAAAGCCTTCAGTCGAGTCGGGATACAGCAATAGTGGTTAAAGCGGAACTTTCATCAGATAACCATAGAGGCGCAAGTGATAATTACATTAGCGATATGGACATACCTAGTTTTATTTTCAAGTATAATTGCTGCATTAAACAAAAATAGAACCTTCTATGCACTCAGGCACAGGGGAACAGCTCAGACATCTTGCAGAGCAGGCATCTCTGCGTCTGCGCTGTCCGTCCCCTTCAACTCCACAACTGGCGAGTTAAATGCCTTTGTGCCGAAAGGCACCAGAAGGGACTGACACCACAGGCACAGAGAACGCCTACAGCAAGATCCCAGCCAGTGCCCGTCTGCATAGAAGGTTCTATTTTTGTTTAATGCAGCAATAATTCTTGAAAGTAAAACTATGTATGTGCATATCGCTAATGTAATTATCATTGGTGGCTCTATGGTTATCTGATGAAAGTTCCGCTTTAATGAAGCAGAGACTCCTTCACCATGCATGGTGCGTAGAGGACGTATAGGTATATGGCAGGATATCAAAGAATGAAATATAAGGTGGGGGATAAGTGTTGGAGGATTCTGAATGTGATGTTTTGCTTTATGAGAAGCCATGACAAGGATTTTAGAAGTATAGGAAGAGTATTCTGGTGGCCAAATTAAGAATTGAATGGAGAGGAGTTTGTGGTTTGGGAGGGGCTGGGAATGACTCTGCTGTCATGGTACATCTTGGTACCAATGACAGTCAGTGGAAAATGGAGGTCCGTTAAGGATTTCAGGGAAATACCTCTAAGGTATTATTATCTGAAATACTACCTGTGCCACACTCTACATCAGAAAGGCAATGGTAGATTAGGGAGATAAAGGTGCACCTAAATAATTGGTGTAAACAGGAGGGGTTTGGGTTCCTGGAGAACTGGACATTTTTTTCCCTTGGGGGCAATCCTGGAATGCACCTTAGCGGAAGGAGTGCCATGGTGCCAGGAGTTAGGATTGTTAGAGGAGTTACTAAAAGGGGAGGGGGTATGCCTATATGTAAAGCATGCCTTAAAACCTAGTGGAAGGGAAGATATAAATGAAAGGTCCAGTGAAAATTTAGAGGCCCTGTGGACACACATAATAGAAAGATGTTAATGGGGATTTGCTACAAGCCACCAAATATTGGGGAGTTTGAGGAAGCCTATCTTTTATTGCAAATGGAAAAGGCTTCTAGGTGAAGAAATGTAATCCTAATGTGAAATTTCAACTACCCTGAAACTGGCTAGAGCAGCATGACTTCCAGCACAACAAAGTGAAATTATCATAATTAATGATACTCATGTCCCAACTAGTCGAGGAGCCTTCCTTCACATAGTGCTCTAAAACAATTCTGACATGATAAACAGTATACAGGTAAAGGAACATTTAGGCAGCTGTGATCACAATATGGTATCCATTGAAATGTGTTATTAGAAACCCAATAGCAAAGGTTTAAGCAAAACACTGAATTTTAAAAAGGCTAATTTTACAAAGCTAAAAGCAGTATTAAAGGATATTCAATGGGATGTAATCTTTAAAGATAAAAATGCACAAGAATCATGGAATTTGTTTAAAATGGTCTTAAACAAATATACTCGTCAATATATACCACTGGGGGAATAAGCACAAGAGGAGTAACTTGAGAACAATGTTGCTTACTAATGAGGTTTGCAGGGAAATGAGAAGGCTTTTAAATTGTTTAAGTCAGACAGGTCAGATGCATCAATTTAAAAAAAAAAAGAATTTAATAAAATCTGTAAACAAGCAATTAGGCTAGCTAAAATTGAAAACGAGAGAAGCAGTGCAAAATAGCAAGAAAATCTGAAACAATTGTACAATTATATTAATAAAAAAAATATAGGTTGATATTGATCCTCTTAAGGCTGAGACAGATGAATTGATTAGGGAGGGGAAGTCTATGGCAGACACCTTAAATACATTCTTTATATTCTGTATATACAAAGGAAGCAACAATGACAGGCTATGGGTAAATAGACATAACCACATCATTTCCTCCATCATGTACATAGCTTACGGAGGACAAACTCCTGCAAAATGTTATGGTGAATAAAGCACCTGGACTTTATGGTTTACACCCAAGAGTACTTAATGAACTTCGTTCAGAAATAGCAAGGACTTTATACTTAATATTTATTGATTCGCTTTCATCAGTCATAGTGTCTAGTTACTGGAGGAAAGCAGATGTATATCCATTGTTCAAAAGGAGGGCAAGATCCAAACCAGGAAATTATATAGACCTATGAGCTTGACTTCCATAGTGGGTAAGCTATTTGAAGGGTTACTAACAGACCGTATGCAGAACTATTTGAAAACAAACAATATCAGTAGGAGTCAGCATGGTTTTATGAAGAATAGCTCATGTCAGACTAACTTTCTTGCATTTTATGAAAGGGTTAGTAGTTATTTGGACAAGGAAAGTGCAGTTGATGTAGTATATTTGGATTTTGCAAACTCATTTGACACTGACAACAGGTTACTGCATAAACTAAAGCAAAAACACAAAGTAAGCCTCTTCTAAGTGTAGCAGATAGACATACTCATGCAATATTCAAAAAAATATTCTCTTTCCCTCCAAAATGGGTACTCACATAATTTGAGGCCCATTCCACCTCAAGGTAATCCGCATTAACCGGGTCAGATACCCAGTTCCGGCCAGCCTTCACCAAACGTTCTCTTCCTCCTCTTACCTCTCCTCCGACCTCAGGATTGATTTTGTTAATTTCTCAGGAGCTCTTATTCCAGTTGTAAATTAGTACCTTGGACCTTTTAACCTCAATGGGTTATCTCATTTATGGACTCCTAAGCCATCATCTATCATTCGGTACGCCCGGTTGCAATAATATGCTGAGGTCGGAGGAGAGTTAAGAGGAGGAAGAGAACGTTTGGGAGGTGAAGGCTGACTGGTATTTGGGGTCTGACCCAGTAAGTGCTGATTACATTAAGGCGGAGTGGGCCTCAAATTATGCGCATACTCATTTTGAAGGGAAAGAAAATGAATATTGAAAGATACTTCAGTCTGCTAAACTTAGAGGGTCAAGCTGTGTGTTTTTACTTTTGTTTTCACATGTGTGGAGGAATATCCAACGATTCCTTGGACAAACTGCATGCCCTTGAGTGATCACAAATGAACATGTGAATGTGATCCTCTTGGTTGAGTATTTGCACATATAGGATCACTAGTTTCAAGAACTCAGCAATGCATTTTATATCCTCTGTTTATCTCCAGTATAATAGATTTCCTATTACATACTCATATTTTTTTATTTTGGTCTGTGCATTTTATTGTGGATATTACGTTTTCTCTAAATACCACCATACTGGGTTTATATTTCAGGTTGGACACTAAGGCACGCAGATAGAGTTACTGCATGAATTAAAATCCTTCAGTTTGGTAGGTAATATCTGCACATGGACCGAGAACTGGTTAAATGATAGATGGTAGAGAGTTGCTGTAACCTTTTCAAATTGGTCTAAAGATATAAGTGGGATGCCACAAGGTTCAGCCCCGGGCCCAATGCTTTTTAATTTGTTTATTCATGATCTAGAAGTGGGAATTGAAAGTAGCATCTCAATCTTTGTGGATGATACCAAGCTCTGTAAGGAAATACATAAGGGGCTAGATGTGTTTTCTCTGCAGAAGGAGTTAGATAAAATGAGTGAATGGGAAGAAAGTGGCAGATGACATTTAATGCAGATAAATGTAAGGTTATGCATTTGGGCTTTAGAAACAAACATGTTACATATATCTATATCAATGGGAAATAACATGGGGAATACTCACTAGAGAAAGATTTAGATGTACTGGTAGACAGGCTTCACAGCAGATTGCAGAGTTGCTCAGCTGCTGCAAGAGCAAACAGGGTACTATCCTGCATAAAAGAGGAGTAGATGCAGAGGATGCCAATATAATTCTACCTCATCTAGAATACGGAGTACAGTTTGAGCACCAGTTCTTTATTAAAAAGACATTATTGAACTGGAAAATGTGCAGAGATGTGAAACAAAACTGATAAAGGGACTGGAGGATCTGAGTTCTAAAGAGAAACTAGCCAAACTTGGGTTGTTTACATTAGAGAAGAGATGTCTAAGGGGTGATATAATTACCATTTACAAATCTATTTAAGGTCAATACAAAAAGAGGATTTTAGTTTTACCTGTTAAATCCTTTTCTCTTAGTCCATATAGGTTACTGGTAACTTTGGGAAGGCGATAGCCCCTTTAATTAGGCAGGAAACAATTCTGGAAAGAATTTGCAGGGTGGTGCCTTCCTTCCCTCCTTAGCTGGTCACCATCCAATTCCCTCCCAGTTAGATTCAGACGCCAATTATTGACTAGATAGGAAGAAGGAAAAAGAAGACTCCTGTGAGCATGAACCCGAAAGGACCCCGACGGTCTGCCACAGGAGAGCCAAGCATGGTCCCCTGACAGGGTGGGAGACCACTAACCTATATGGACTAAGAGAAAAGGATTTAACAGGTAAGACTAAAATCCACTTTTCTCTGTCATCCAATATATGTTACTGGTAACTTTGGGATGTCCAACCATTGAGTTTCCCAGAGGAGGGACAGACTCAGTGCGGTGCACATAGAATTTCAGGCAGAGTACCACTCACAACAAGTGAAGATCCCTTTCCTTGTCAGATGTAGGGTCAGGACAGAAAGAGGGCACCACGATTTCCAGATTAATGTGGAAGTCAGAGGCCACCTTCAGAAGGAACTCTTGAGAAGAACCGCCTTGTCCTTGTGAAACACCAAAAAGGGCGGTTTACAAGACAAGGCGTGCAACTATGCGGACACAAATCGCCAGGAGAAAAGCCATCTTCCAAGTCAACAGATACAGAGAAATAATAACTAAGGGCTCAAATGGGGGACGCTGAAGGACACCCAAGACCAAGTTAAGATCCCACTGAGGAGCAGGGTTCGTAAAGGCAGGACGAGCATGAACAACACTCAAAGAAAACCTTGACATCAGGAAGGATGGCAATGCACCTCTGAAAGAAAACAGAGCGAGCAGAACTCTGAACCTTCAAGGAACTCAAGCTGAGCCCCTTGTCCACCCAGTCCTGCAAAAAATACAGGACCGTGGGAAGGTCAAAATCGTTGGAAAGATCCCTATCAGCACACCAAGAAAGGAAGGTGGACCAGACTCTACGGTATGCGTTAGAGGAAACAGGTTTGTGGGCACCAAGCATAGTGGCCACCACACCTGAAGAGAAACCCTTCTTCTTCAATACTGAGGATTCAGTTTCCATGCCTTCAAACCCAGACGGTCTACATCCTCCTTCCACAGGTACCCCTGTAGAAGATCCGGATGGCCGGAAGGGTTCTGCCACAGAGATCCAGAAGCTCTGGAAACCAAGCCTGACGAGGCCAGTACGGAGCAATCAGAATGACTGGAGAACCTTCCAGATGCAGTTTCTGCAACACCCTGTGTAGCATGGGAATGAGAGGAAAGATGTCAATCCATGGCACTTCGCTCTGGTGTACATGGCATCCACTGCCAGAGCTAGAGGGACCTTCCAATTGTGCCTCGTCGCCATCAGATCGATGCAAGGAAGTCCCCACTTCCAAACAATGAGGCTAAACACCTCTTGATGCAGTTCCCACTCTCCCCGTCCACTGTGTGTCAACTTAGGAAGTCTGCCAGAACGTTGTCTATGCTGGGAATATGAACTGCGGATATGGCAGGAACATGTTCTTCTGCCCAAGACAAAATAGCCTTGACTTCCAACTAAGCTCCGAGACTTCTTGTTCCGCCTTTCTTGTTGATGCAAGCCACGGCCATGGCATTGTCAGACTGGATTTGAACTGGGCAGTCCTCCAGCTTGAACGTCCTGTACCGGAGAGCATGAAATATTGATCTAGGACGTTGATGGGAAGGAGAGTTTCCTCCGGAGACCACCAACCCTGGGCGTTCATGTGGCCCAGGACTGCACCCCAGCTGGATAGCTGGCTCCACATGTAGGGGTAGAGAGACTGAAATTTGCAGGAGATCTGTCTTACCCTTGCAAACTTGGATCACAAACCGCTGCAGTTCCCTCGTGTGAGTCATGGCAAATGGGACCGCTTCTATGGTGGATATGAACTTCCCCACTAGGGAGGTCAACTCCTTGGCAGGCACTGGATCAGAAACCAGGACCGGATACCTTGCTGGTGATCTGGTGAGCCACCTTGTCCGTGAGAAACACCATGCCTTGCCTGGTGTCGAAGACCCAGAAACACCAGTTTCTGGGATGGCATCAAATCAGACTTGCCCACGCTGAGGATCCATCCATGATGGGTGAGCACATGAATGCATTCCTCGACCTGCTGGTGAAGGATTTCCGGAGAGGGGGCCTTCAGGAGCAAGTCGTCCATGTACGGAGTGACTCTGATGCCGTCTCTGTGTAGGACAGACACTAATGCACCCAGGACATGATTGAAGACCTAGGGGCAGTAGTCAGACCAAAACGAAGAGAAGAAAAAAATGCCCTTGGTCGCAAGCAAACCTGAGGTACTGCCAGCTCTCTGGATGTATGGCGATATGCAGGTATGCATCCTGAAGGTCCAGAGAGGTGAGAAATTCCCCAGGAGACATGGCCTCGATCACTGTCCTCAGGGACTCATGGTAATAATGATCCTTGACCACAAAGGAGTTGAGATTCTTGAGGTCCAAAATCGGACGACAGCCGCAGTCCTTCTTGGAAACCAAGAACAGGTTGGAGTAGAAACTCAAACAGTTTTCCCGGTTGGGAACCAGTTCCAGAACCTCCTTGCCTAAAAGAGTCTGGATGGCACAGATGGAGATGGCGCTTCTCCACTCCCTGAAGAGTGTGAGAAAGAAAGAACCTGAACGGAGGAAGAGAAGTTTAAGGGATCTTGTACCCCTCCGAGACTACCTGCAAAACCCACAGATCCACCAAGGTGTCTGTCCAGAGATTGTGGAAGTGGCGCACACAGCCACCCACTGGCGCATGGGGACCTGGGTTCGGCTAGTCAAGTCGAAGGAGGTTTGAAGGCCTTTGGTTTGGTGGAGGACTGCTTGGACATGGAGAAGGAGCGCGGAGCCTGGGGAAACGTCTGGTTCGTGGGACGTGCTTCAGCCTGAAAGGGACAAAAAAAGCAGATACCTTTTAACCAGAGGCTTGGGGACCAAGCAGCAGCAAATGAGGGACACAATGAAGTGCCTGCAGCTGCAAAGATGGTCTTCAAAAAGGCCTCAAGCTTCCTGTCAGTCCAGTCCTTAAGGAAAGGAGCGTCCGCAACAGGCAAAGCAATGGACTTAAAGCCTAGTAACTGTGGATTCCACCTTAGGAGGATGAGCCCTCTGCACTAGTGCAGCTTCAGAGAAAGGATACAGCTTAGCAAACTTTCTCGACAAAGATTTCTTATCAGGGGTCTTTCACTCATCTAACACAAGTTGGTAAAGAGTGGTATTAGGTGGGAAGTTGGTACACTGCTTCTTGGGTTCATGAAACACATCAGAAGGGTCCTTGGGAGTCTCAGGGACCGAGGTAAATGTTCAGCGTAGCCAGCACTGCCCTGATAAAGCATTCAGCTGAGGGATCAGGGTCAGCTTCAAAGGGGTCCCCAAAGAATTGGGAAGATACCACCGCGGAACATTCCCTCTCATCCAAGTCCACCAACAGTTCCTCCTCAGAGGAGTCAGATACATCAGGTACACCCTGCAGTTTTGTTAAAGAAGACCTGACAGAAGTAGAGGGCTGCCAGGAGTGGAAGACCCCCTGTAATTGGGATGGAAGGAGTTGTAAGGTAGACCTTAGGTCTCTAGTAGTGGCCTTAAACTCTTGCATCCACAGTGGCTCTAGTTCATGGCTGGAGGAGACACAGGGGCAGCAGCACATGAGGGGCATAAATGACCCAATTATTCTCTAGGTAGCCCTGATTGACATGAGGAGCAATGTGCAATGGGGGTCACAGACACCCCAGTATCCTTAGTCTTAGGCCTAGCCAAGTTCCAATGTAGTTGACAACCTCACAGGGTCAAAACGTCTGAAAGTATAAGGTATACCCAAATACAGTGTCTAAGATTAAGTATTTCACCCCAGAAAAAACTAAAATGCACTTATCTGGCAGGCCAAGGGTTAATCTGCTGAGGAGAGTCCAAGCCCTGTGTAGTATACTCAGGAAGGGAAGGCAGAAAATGGCGTCTGTGATGGGAGCCAATCAGAAGCGAGCATGCGAAGCAAGCGCTCGTGGGAAATGTAGTTTCCCTTGAAAAAGTACTCCAAACAGTGCTCGAAGCCCCCTGAGCCCCCCAAAACACTCAGAATGTTAACCGGATGACAGGGCAGACAAACAAAATGACCCATCTCTTAAGTTGCAACGGTGAGCGGTTGCAGAGATGTGTCCCAAACTGTAAAATCCCATAGAGGTGAATGGAGCATGGCGTCTATGTGGTAAAGTGAGCCTTTCTCAAATAAACCAAAATTTACAAACAGTGTAAAAACAGTGCAAAAAGCATCAGCAAATGGTAGAAAGATGGAAAAAAAAAAAAAAAAAAAAAAAAAAAACACTGGACCCAGTAGGGAAAGTGCCAAAAAGCCCTCAAAAGTGCCCAGACCAGCAGTTAAAGGGTAAATTTACCACAGAAACCCATTGCTCCAAAACCCCACAGACATACAGATAAACCGCTAAGGAGAGGAGGAAGGCTCCAACCAGCAATTTCTTCCCAGAATTGTTGCTGCCTACTTAAAGGGGTGGTTGCCTTCCCAGAGTTACCAGTAACCTATATTGGACAACAGAGAAATAACTATCCAATGATTTATGCACAGAGTTGAGTTACAAATGAGAGGTCATCCATTAAGACTAGAGGAAAAGCACTTTTGACAAAAAAAAAACAAAAAAAAAAACCTGCCTTTATCAGATATGGAATTGTTTGCCTCAGTCATGCGTCAGTCAAGTCCAGCCAATGCCAAATCACCCCTGTTGATCCAGGGGAAGGCAAAAAAAATAAAAAAATTCCTTCAGACTCCAAATGAGTCAGATAGTTCCCTGGATTAACACCCTATCTGACTCATTTGGAGCCTGAAGGAATTTTTTTTTTGCCTTCCTCTGGAAGAACAGGGGTGATTTGGCATGAGCTGGACTTAATGGATGCATGTCTTTTTTCAGCGTCATATGTTCCGGTTTAGCCAAGAACCTATTACAGTAACCAGATACATTGGCTGGTGTTAAAGGATTAGATACAATATTTGCATTAAACTGTGTTATAATGTAAAACAGCTCCTCTATCTGCATCATGTTAGATATTTAACTAGGGATAGCTTAGAGGCACCCATGTTTGGACTGTTTGAAAAGGTTTTGTTTGTACCTCTGAAACATGTTGAAAACGATTTGGAGAAACTACATCACTTTTACTTTCTTCGCTAGATTGTATGTTTACACCGAACAAAACAAACTTTGACTGGCTTCTTAATCAAAACTTGCAACTATTCTGAAGAAAATACAGCGGTCTACAGTGCACTGCATAGCACTCAGACTCACAGTGACTCCAGAAGGAGACCAGTCATCCACAGTATATTGCAAGTGTCCAAACTCGAAGTGACTCTTGAGAGCAGTCTGTAATACACCACAAAGCATCTGGACAGGCAGAACTCCTGAAGGGAAACAACGGTCTTCAGAACGTCACAAAGCATTGCAGAGCTGCCTGTTAATCCTTGTTCATAGACTATAATAAACATACCCCTTTAAAGTAAGGGTATAAATGCACCAGAATCTGCTTCTCTTAGCTTTAGATACAGTACCTAGGTGTGGATAATCTTGGACATCGATTTACATTTTATCTATATGAATGTAAGGGTACATCCATACCACTACTTTCAGAGTTCCTCTATTGTGGAATTAGGAGTACACTCTTACTATATGTTTTCATTTTAGTCTTTCATCTTTCTGGATATTTCACTTACATTCATTTTCCTTATACTATAGGACTTTTGTTCCTTCTTAATATTTAACTAAGTTGATGCTTACATATACTATTATTCCATTATCCATTGTTTTGTCCAATAAATTGTTTTGGACTATTATTGTCTTATATTGGTCCACTACTACAATTAGTGCATTACCCCTTCTCTCTCCCCTTTCTTTTGTACTGCTTCTCTCTCCTTTTTGTTTTTCATGGCAATAGCCCAGAAAAACTCAACTTGCAATGAAGATGTAGAAGTCCTCCTTCCTTTTAGCTACGGTTGAAACAAACTGATCTTCCAGCAAGCTAAGTGCTAGAAGTAAATAATCAGTTCTATACCTGCCTACAGTCATTGACATGTGGGGGGGGGGGAGTTATGTTTTTACTACTTCAAAGACTAACATTTGACAAACACTGAATACAGTTATCATGAAAGACAGCCATGTACCTCATGAAAAACACAGTACCCAACAGATGCACTGGGCACAGTAAATAAAAATATTTTTCTTAATCGCTCTTGAATTCAAATGGTCTTAAGAAGATTGGGTAGGAAAGTACAGGCAAATTTATAGGTACAATTAAAACATACTTACTGCCCTCATTCCTATCTCTCAAACGTTGTAGACCATGCAGATGAAGTAATTATAGTTAGATATCCCAATGTCAGCACTCCTGAAGAGCCGCCTAAAGTCGGTCGACCAGATTCTGCCTCTGACAGCTTTACAGGTAGTCAGGCAGAAAGGGGACCGAGAATAAAGTGAGACTGTCAGCTTTAATTTGAGGGTATTTACATTCATAAACTGATCTGTGTAGGAATCCCTTTTTTCTACATGTGTTGGAGTACAAAACTTGTGTCACTGGACTGAACTGTATATATCCTCACTTGAGGGTAGCCCAATAATAGCAAGGGAAGGAATGGATTGGGTGAACAAATGCATTAAGTGGGAGTTGTGAATAAAATAAATACACTAAATAAATAAATAATAATAAATACTTTGCATCTGTGTTTATTTTGGTCTAGATGCAATGAAAATTACTGATCCTTACCATCAGAATTACTTTTCCAAAAGGCCAAATAAAATATCCTGCAAGCCTCCAGCACAGCACCCCTGCAAAAGGAAAAAGCAGTTTATTAAATAACTCAGTCATTTTCATGCATAAACTGAAGTACTGCATGCATTCAAGAGCAAGAAAACAAAAGACGGCCTGAACTCCTTAAGTTGGAGATTGGGGTGGGGATGACAACTGCAAATGTTTTATTATGGCAGCCCTCTTGCATTTATGCACATTTAAAAACCCCAATGCTCAAAACATTTTTTGCTGTAGGACTGCTTGGAAAGCAGCAGTCAGTCAACCATTGTTGATACCCAAAATGCAGGACCATGATCAGAGGACTTCCAAGAGGATGTATGTTAAGCTATATATTTTAAAGTACCAGCCTATCAAACACGGGGAGGGGGGGGGGCAGGTAAGAGAGACTTGTGGTCAGGACAGAATGAAGGCACAATCTCCTGATTGATGTGGAACTCAGAGTCCACTTTAGGAAGAAACTCCCGAGAGGTTTGAAGCGCCACCTTGTCCTTATGAAATGTATATATATGTATATATATATATATATATATATATATATATATATATACATACACATACACATACACACACACACATATACATTATATATATACACACATTATATATATATATATATATATATATATATATATATATATATATATATAATATACACACACATATATAGGCATTTATATTATATATATATACATATATACATACACACACACACATACACAGGCAAAATTGTGGGTCTTCTGTAACTTACTGAAGGCACTCTGTTGCAATGACAACAGCATGACTATACTGTGTAAAACTGGCTTGTCTTCTTGCTGGTGACCTGCTAGCATTCAAGGGGTTAAAGAGCAGATGATTTGATGTAGAAATGCTCACTTTACATTTCTGCACGAGGCCATGTGTTCACTTGCCATACACTACACAGGTAAAGAGGGGGATCTACAATTAACTTATTTTTTTAGTAAGAGGGGGTTAATTAGTTTAGGTTACTATCCCTTCAATTAAGTTATAATACACACGAGAGTATATTATTATTATATATATATTATTATATATAAAAAATAGTGACAGTTCCATAACTCAGTCTTACCATATGGAGTGCCCAGAACAGACAAAAACATCAGCATTGAAACCAGGAGATATAGGAGAGTGATCCACCATCCAAATAGCAGAAGATAAATAATGTTCCCAAATGTTATAAGGGACTCTACAAATCAAAAAAAAAAGAAGAAAACCATACCGAGTAGTGAACATAGCTGTAGTTTAGTTTATAAAAATTATATATTTGCAGATTTATATGAAGCTACAAAAAAATATACACACACACACACACACACACACACACACACACATATACATACATACATCACACAACTTTCCACTAATAGTATGGATATGTGGGTCTTTTAGGCCAAGCATATGGTGCAGAAGTAAAATGTAAATGACACAAGTATGTGGATGTGTGGCTAGAACAGAAATAAAAATCAAGATCAGAATTTGATAACACAATACTCAGATCCTTGGAGTTAAAGGAAGACACCGTGGGGGTTATTCACAAAGGCGTGATAAAGCGTAGAAGACTTTGCCAGTTTATCACTTCTACAGTTCCTTTGTTATTCAATAAAGCCTATTCACTAAGATCTCCAAAGCTGGAGAAATCTTAGTGTACTGGCTCCACAGAATATAGGAACTGGAGAAGTTATGTCACTTGAGAAGTCATCTCCACTTTATCACACCTTAGTGAATCCCCCCCACCATGTCTTTCCACTATCTATGGAGAATTTTTGATAAAGACCAGAATAAGGCAGGGTTGGGAAAAGACTCTGCACTTTAAGCACAGAACAGGAACCTCTTCAGTAAAAGGATAATTGATCAGAGTAGCTAACTGATAGATGTAACAGAGTTTAAGCTGCATGGTATACCTTTATAAGTTTTCTAAACACGAAAGCCTTATTTTTAGTGATAATTGCTCATCAGTGTTTAGATCAGGATAAAAATTAGTAAAGTTATACATTTAGGAAATACCACCTACCAACATAGGGTTTCACCACATTCAGGTCAGAGTATAGTTCCTTTACAATTTCAGACCGATCTTCCCATGGCCTCTCTGTTACATGACTCTTCCACTTTTTAAAGCCAAACTGGTAAATAAAAAAAATGGTAGCATGTAATTTTGAGTGAAAGTTTGTCTAGCCCATACTTTAGGAAACACACCCGAAGAAAAATAAACTATATGTGCCAGCCTTAATTTTCACTGGGCTGGCAAAGCACACTAGCATGGCCAGCCCCATGAAAATTACACTGTAGGTTTTAGAAGATTCTCCCCACACTTCCTTTGCAGAGAGAAGCTTAAAACTGGCCACACATGTAGGGAAGGACTTTCCCTAAACTGTATGGCCAGGTTTTACCAACTATCAACATGACTGCTCCAAAGGCAATTGGAGTGACCATTTTACTGTAAAATTTAACAGTTTGGAATCTATAGTTCCTGCACCATTACCAAAAGCACATGTACTTATTCTTCGCCCAGTGTTATCTTAACTTCCCCAAGCTGAGAGAAGTTTCAGATTGCCATTAAAAAATTCCTCCTGTCCCCTGGACTGGTCAGTGTGATTTGGGATAAGTAACGCGTAACATTGTTTTTATGAATCTACTTCTAGGTCCGGAGCGGTGGTTAAGAGTGACACCCACTGATCAGCTATACTGTTAACAGGAGTACTGGGAAAGCATGAGGTGGTGGAGGGAGAAGAAGGAAAGGAAGAAAAAAAGAAAGAAAACTACTAGTGACAATGGCTTCTTCTCCGCCTGGCAGTCAGAGTAGTAGTAAATGTTTTTAAATAACAGTATATTTGAAGTGGTGGAAATGTGTGTTACTTGGCATGGCACCGTCACTAGAACGATACTCAGAATTCTCAGAGGCTAGAACTGGCTCCCATAGTTTGAAGGCACGTACTAGACAACACTCCAGTATTGGCATCTCTTCAGTACACTGGTCCCCACTTCCGCAGGAAGTGGTTAGAGCAGGAGCAGACGACTGTAGTGGAATACCAGCACACGGGATTTGTATTTTTTGTTAACCATTTGAGTGCCAGAGAGATATCAAACACATTCCATTTCAATGCACTGGATACCTCTGCAATCAAGGGGTTAAAACAGTCTCACTATCTGGCATTCCACTCTGTTTGCCTATAATAAATACCCCTCAGGAGGAGGAAAGGACTTTTTTTTTTTTTTTTTTTTCATATTTAAACAATCTGAAGTGGAGACTCACTTCACCCTGCCCAGTTTATCTCAGCTTTGCTATACGTCGCCAGAATAATTACCTGGTTAATGTATGTGCGTCCATTGTCATTAATGGGTATAATATAAAAAAAAAAAAAAAAAAAAAAAAAAAAAAAAAGCATGCTGTGATGAAATTTACATTATTAAAAATGAGCCGTGGCTTTACTTCAGGACAGACTGTGGTTATAGCTCTGCACCGCAGTCTCTCAATCTTCTTCTGTTCCCTCCCCAGGTACTTGTCACGGTTTCCCAGGAACAAACCAGGGGTCAGTAAGGTATAGTAAAACAATCTTTATTGAATAAATATAAATACAGTAAATCACAGAACAAAGAGTAGGTAAGTCACAGAACAATGAGTAGAGGTCCTTCTAGCGGCCAATGACCATCAGAAATAGGAGTCTGCCAAAAGTTGGAACGCTCTTAAAGAGACCGGCAGAAGCCTCTGTAGTGTCTATATAACGAAGGCACAGCAGGAATCCCAGTAAGAGACTAACTGACTCACCCCTAGTCAGCAGGTAGATCTAGGGATCTCCCTAAAGATGATACGGTAAGGGAGAAGTACTGACTCAAGCCTGCAGTCAGTAAGAAGATGTCCGTCTCCTTTCTCAGAGGCACCAGAGCGATCCTGACTCACTACTGCAGTCAGGGAGTAATGTCTTAACCAGAGCCGCAGGTCTGCGCCAGATTGGGTGTCTACTACACAATGGGAGCAAGCAGGAGAATAGTCAGACAGAGCCACAGGTCAGCACCAGATCGGATAGTCAGACAAGCCAGGTCATACACAGTTCAGGTAGTCAGCCAAAGCCACAGGTCTGCTCCAGATTGGGTGTCCGCTACACAATGGGAGCAGGCAAAAGAGTAGTCAGACAGAGCCACAGGTCATCACCAGATTGGATGGTCAGACAAGCCAGGTCATACACAGAGCCCAAACTAAACAGAACTGTTTGTACAACAATGCAAGGGCAACTGAGTCAGAACTCAGCCTGCCCTTTAATCCTCTCCTCAGGAAGTAGGTAGGAGGAGAAGGCTCAGAGGAAGGAAGTAGGTAGGAGGAGACTACAGGAAGCATGGTATAAAACAGAGGCCTGCTTCACTCTGAAGCCCTGCTCCTCTAGATGACGCGTGGAATGATGCCGAGCGTCGCTGAAGCTGCGGCGCTGGAACCAAGGTAAGCTGTGACAGTACTGTCGTGTTCCAACCAGCTTACATGGCGAAATCCTCCATCATCAGAGGAGGCTGGAATTCAACAATACTTGGGGAGGAACAGAAGATTGACAGACTGCAGTACAGAACTGTAACCTCAGTCTGTCTGGCAGTAAGGCCACGGCTCACTTTTAATAATGTAGATTTCGCCACAGCATGCTTTTTTAAAAACAAAACAAAACAACCCACGATTATAGCTTATCGCTATATGAGGACAGTGAGATAAACGCATATACAGGTGAAAGTTCCGCTTTAATAAAAGTTATTTTTTAACTTCATTAAAGCGGAACTAACTTTTAACAAAGCGGAACTATCACCCGTATACAAGTTTATCTTATTGTCATCCTCATATAGCATTAAAAAAAAAAAAAAAAAAAAAAAAAAAGCATGCTGTGGCAAAATTTACATTACAGTTCTGTACCACAGTCTGTCAATCATCTTCGGTTCCTCCCCAAGTATTGTCGCATTCCAACCTTCTCAGATGCTGGAGGATTTCTCCATGTAAGCTGATTGGAACAAGACAATACTTTGGGAGGGAACAGAAGAAGATTGACAGACTGCGGTGCAGAGCTATAACCGCAGTCTGTCCGGAAGTAAAGCCATGGCTCATTTTTAATAATGTAAATTTTGCCACAGTATGTTTTTTTTTTTTTTTTTTTTTTTTAACAAAAAAAAAAAAAAAAATCAAACAAAAATAAAACACAATTAAAGCTTATTGCTATACGGAGGATGACAATGAGAAACTTTTATACGGGTGATAATATATAAAACCATAGATCAGTGGCAGGTTAAATTCATATTATCTTTTTAATTTTCAAGATCATCTCTCCCACTGTGCAACTCCGGTCATAAGATTACAAGACTGACTGGGGTATATGAGATGTTCCAAGTTGGAATATTGTAGCGGACAGTGTGTGGTGATTGTCAGTAGATTTTCAATTAACTTACAGGTAGTCTGGTCAGAAGACTGCATGACCATCTAGCAGTGTGTTGCGTGGTGGAATGTAGCACAGAGCCCTTTAATAAGAGCTCACTGAGATACTAATAATCCACGAATAGATGGAACGGACATTTACAGGGTTGAAATCTAATATCTTGTCAACTCATCATATGCCTTTGTTTCCCAAGTAGTGGATGAAATAATTATAAAACTGTGCCTAATGTGTGATTTTATATGGAAGAACGGTCATCAATAGGGTTGTGTAATAATTGATAGCGACTCCTGGATGCCTTTATTAGTTAGTCCCATTATTTTACTACAAGGCAAATACAAACATTAGCGATAAGGGAGATTGTGAATTTATAATTTCTATCAGGCAATATAATGGTTTAAAGTAGCTAAGGATTTATGTGGCAAAATTCGGCAGTGTGTATTTCACCTCAACATATAAAATATATCACTCATTTTTGTGTTTTTATCGGTTGTTGATATATAAAACAGTATCTATGGTTTTATGCATTATTGACTTATGTTATTTTTTTAAACTTATTGTTCCATAATTTGTGCTCACTATATAGGTTGAATCAGAAGGGACCAATACTGCATTACATAGAGGGTAATAAGGTGTGCTTTAATAAGTAGTCTTCGGTTTCCTTATTTTCTCACTTTCACTTTTGTTTTTTTTCTTACCATTAAGAATATCTAAGCCTCAGAAGCCAGGAAGAAAACTGGCTAGGAAGAGGGGGATGCCATTAATAGGAGCCTGACAGCTCCATATACTACAAAAATGAAAAAAAGGAAAGTCTAGCTAAGAGCGCTTTGACCCGCTTTCATTCCATGAAAGAAAACGTTTCAAATTTGGTGGGGTGAATAATGCAAGATTGGGGTCTCCACTTCAGAGAGAACTTTTTACAAGTGCCCTGCTCTCCTGCTGAGTGGACCCCTCCCCATGGTTACTGTGTGGGTGTAAATATATTATATAGCAATATTGGCACAGTTTTTCCCATGTGGTTAATAAGACAAAAGTAAAAAAAAAAGTCCCTTGCAGTTATATGTATCTTTGTATGTACTGTGCATGCATCCACCGTGTCCATTTTGAGTACTTTTTAGGCTTCAACTACACCGTGGCTTACTGTATAGCCAAGAAAACACAGTGAGAATATTTATTATATATAAAAGTAATAGTAGCGCAGTTCTGGGGGCAAAAAAATAAACATACTGCATAATTGGTAATAAAAAAAAAAAAAAAAATTACATAACATTCCCTTGAATGGTATAGCAGTTTAACACACTGCATTTCAGAACTGTATAGTAGTGAAAGGGTTAAAAGCGCAATTTAAATTAGTGCTAAGGTTTTGAGTACAACTCCCATCATCCTAGATCAGCCAACAGCTGGATGATAATTATGGGATATGTCATCCAAAACCAGGTGGCGGTCCTCAAAAACTTATTGGACGGAGTGTGATAACAGCAGCTGACTTAAGTCCACTGTACGGCACCACGTGGGGAGTAACTGTGTAAATTATTTGTATTACTATTGGGATAGGGATGGCTTACACATGGAAAGGAGAGGGGGTGAGAAGACTTCTGGGATAACATGGGTGGGAGGTAAGCAGAATCCAGAAGGGAGGGCCAAGACATGCAGATGGAATGCCGAGGTAATTCAGTAAAAAGTTGTGAAGGAAGTGTGGGGTCATCTACTTGATGAGGGGACGCATTATATTGCAGCAATTACCTAAAGCAGGGGTCACAGTCTTGGTAGGAGTGATGTTTGACTTGCATGATTTAGAAGGATGCTGGTTTGCAATGCAGGCTGGGGAGGGGACGCACTGTAGTGTCGCTGGATAATCGTGAAGTTACTAACTTCCCCACTAACTGTTCTGTAACTTTACCATACCGTGCATCTTTTCAATAATGTGGGATTTTATATTCATACACAAGACATTTTGTTGTATATTGTTATCCAACACGTAATTTGGTTCGTTCAGTTGAGCGGGATGGCATGGGACACATCGTTGAACATTCCCTCTGGGGCTCAGAGGACAAAATTATTTGTATACTTAAATATACCAAATGGAGAGCACTGCACATATGAAATGACCTATTAGGCATAGAGAACAAAGACATAATACACAGAATGACAATATGGGTAACAGTATATAACTTTACTGAAACAAATTTATGACAAATCATATGCGATGTAGTACTCCTAACATTTGTCCAAGGTTCACCATTTCATTTCAGTTACAAACAGTGCAAATATGCATCCATATAGTCCATAATGGAATTCAATGAAATAGCTGTATGATGGTAACTTCTCCTATATAATGGGTTAAAGTACTCCACAAGACTCTACATGGTGTAAATACAAATAGGTGTTACCTCTCCCGTTAATTTGCTGCCATGTGTGTGCCTCAGGTATTTCCCCTTCTATTTGTCCTTCTCTGTCCCCTGATGGGTAATAGCTGCTTTTACACACCTGGTGGTCTGCTGACAGGTGTAAAATGCCTCCAGTGGGAGCTATAGTACTTCTAACCGCTACACCACACTGTTAGACAAATGTCTTTCTCAGAATTGCAGAGCCTCCAGAAAAGTAAAGTAGGAAGCAGAGTGTGTGTCAAAATAGAGATACTGTCCAACAGTTTCATATCTGTCAACATATTTGCACCATGTAGATTCTTGTGGTGTACAGTAACCCATTATATGGGAGAAGTACCATCATACAGCTATTTTATTGAACTCAATTATGGACTATAAAGATGCATATTAGCACTGGTTTTAATTGACATGAGAGAATTTTAGTGAGCCTTGGACATATGTTAGGAGTATTACAATGCATATGGATTTAGTGTCATATTTTATACATGTATGTTACGTTAATTTCAATTCAATAAAGTTTGATACTGTTAACCATATAGTCCTTCTGTGTATTTGTTATTTGCTCTAAAGTGCAGTGCACTGAAAGGGTTAAGAGTAAGTTCTACGCAGATGATAGAATAATAGAGTGAGGGGAGGCATGGGAATGAGTAGTTAACGGACATTTGCAGGATGTAGGAAGGTGGTACACCATACTGATGCTGTGTGTATTAGTGCGACTTGAGAAAAGGTTGAGCAGGGACAGTCAGACATGTTTGTTTTATAAGAGGAGAAAAGTGAGAGCGTGAGCAAACTGTCAGGACGTCGCAAGCTATTGTAACGTGTTTTTGGACCAGGGACAATGGGTAATGTGTGTTTGTTGCTGGACAAAAAAAAAAAAAAATTGGAGGAGGAAAAAAGTGAGGAAGGGTCAATTTGCTACAATGTGTGTCTTTTTGGAGTTGGGACAGCGGCCAGTGTGTGTGTTGCTGGAGCAGGAAGATTTATCCATGATTTCTCTTTTTTGAAAGCGTACAAAAGTGATGGTGGGTCAACTCCTTTCAGACATTTTGAAAGGAGTGGCCACTTCTGTCAAAACCACACCCCCTGCATCTCCTGAGAAGGCTGCCCCTGGGTGCGTTTGTCCGCCTGGAGGTGGGGGCAGAGACTGAGAATTCTGGCACCCTGTTGCCAGACTTCTCCTTTAATTAGTATAGATATATGTATATATAAAAATTACACACACACCTCTAGCAACTCCTAACCCAGTCTAATAATCCCTCTTTCGACCTACCGCTCCACATTTCTGGTTTGCACAGAAACATATTTGGTGCATGATCAAAGACAAACAGCATAGAGGCACTAGCTCTAAAAGCCATATTTATTCTTTATTTTTTAAAAGCTCAGAAGGTAGCAAGGCAATCAATATCAGCATATAATAATTACAGTTCTGTAGTCCTCATACAGAGACCGCAGAGTTACTATCAAAGACATGACTGTGTAGAGATGATTTAAAAGCCTACAGCCACTGCTTCACATTCTGTTTAAATCACATACAAAAGTTAAACAGACCCCAATTAACTTCTGCAAATGGAAAATTATTTTAAATTGTATTTGGCAATTACAGTTTCAATCTCTCTCTCTGTTTGGTGTCAATGTATTCCAGGCATGATGGGATTTTAGAGATAATTGTAAATGTACCTGCAACCTTAAAATGATTTCAGATTTATTGTATGATATTAGGGAGAGGGGGAAAAAAAAAACACACACACACACACACACACACACACACACACACACACACTTTTGCATATATTAACTTGTTACATGATGCAATATTTACTTCCCCAAGAGGAGTTATTAAAAGCGTAACTACCATGCTCAGTAAAGTCACCCTACGATGTGTAGTCCCAGAGTAATTGCATGATAAAGTATCCCCCTCCCGCACTTTTTATCTGATGTAAGCCACCTCCCCTCAGACGCTTGACCAGACAGCTTGCAGCAAAGGACAATCTTCTTGGCTGTGACAATAAGGAAAACCCTGCCACTCTTGAAGGAGGAGGACAGGTTTTTCCTTATGTTAACAGAAGATTGCCCCTTGCTCTGATCCATCCGTTTGGTCTCGCTGTGCAGCTTTACAGTAGGTAAAAGGGGCAGGAGGGGGACACTATGATTCAATTACTCTGGAACTACAAATTGTAGATAATGATTATAACACTCTACATGGCCCAAAAACTGCATTTATTACAACATTACTATGCCTTTAAAAGTGAAACCACACTACCCATCTAGGGTACATTTCAGCAGACTTACAAAGTCTCCACTTTGTCACACTGCCGATTTTACCATTCAGACTATTTAAAATGGGATGTGTGATTTGGATGGGAGTGTGTTCGCCCTCAATTTTGTCCAGTTTATATATTTAAAAATGTCTGACACGCTCGTGACTGCTAAGTACCTGGACACTGAATAAGAGATTTTGTTAACTTCTTCGCTCTGCAAAATACTAAGCCACCCTACAAACATCACAACCCACATAATATAATGGCCACATTTTGGTCATACAACCTTCCAGCGCTGTACGGTGTACACCAACAGGTCACTTACCCCAGAATACACATGCTGAGGAGCACCATCCACATCGCCCTCTCTCCTCACCCTTCTAATATTTCCACACCGCCCAACTATCACCAGCTCCGCATCAGCTTTCCATCTTCCTCTCACTCCCCTACCATATGTAGCAAGGGTTTACAGTCTCCGGTTTCTTTTTTGAATGCAGTCACTTACAATAGTGTTCCCCTTAACCCACTCAAAGGGTCAACGGTCACAGAGATAAGACACACATGCAACACATTCACTCAGCCAGCCATGACAAGATGGGGCAACACACACATACATACTATTCCTCTGTGCGTTATGGCCAATGGTGTATACTTTTTTGGGGTGGAACTCATGTGTGGTGCAAGTTATTTAGTGTCCTCCCCTTGATGCCTAGATGGGAAGATGGATGCATCTGGGTGCAACACCTTCTAGACCTGGCTGGGACTGACAGTGCAGGCGTACGAACGTCACTATGCAAGATGTCCACGCTCTGTCCTGCTGTCAGTCTGGGAAGAATAGCGATTTCTCTTTAATCTGGTAATAATTCTGGCAACTAGCTCTACTGAGCAGCTTGTCGCCAGATGGGCAATTATGTGGGGCAATATTTTTATTAGGTGGTAGTTCAGTTTTAATCAGTCTTCCTAGTGTAGATGTGAAGACAGCACTTCCTCAAAATAATTAGCCCAGGTCACTTAAATAGTCCACAGTACAGCAGTGATTAAGTGCATTAGTGTGAGCAGCAGTTCATGAGTACATCAAAAGAGCAGCACAGTAAGGAGAAATCCATTCAAGCAGCAAACATTACTCAGTAGATGAAATGGCAGCTTATGTACAGAGGCAAGCAAATTCTGAACTGAATGCATTAGTAGCAAGTTAGTGAATGAACGCAAAAGCAGCAAAGAGGCAGTTTATAACAGAGGAAAAACATACATCAGTGGATACATAACATCACTGTAAGCACAATCTCAATTTACTATTATCCAGAGGAAATATGTATGTACAGTACTGTGCAAAAGCCTTAGGCAGGTATGAGAAAATGCTGTAAAGTAAGAATGCTTTCAAAAACAGACATGTTAATAGTTTATATTTATCAATTAACAAAATGCATAGTGAGTAAGAGAAGAAAATCTGAAGTCAAAATCAATATTTGATGTGACCACCCTTTGCCTTCAAAGCAGCATAAATTTTTCTAGTTGCACCTGCACAAAGTTTGTTAACCCCTTAAGGACCGGGAAATCCGGCCGAAGACGCGACTCAACGACCACGGAGCAAAATTTTTTTTTTGCTCCGTTGCGTTCCGGACACCCCGAACGGCGTGCAGCCGCGGGGGGAGCCCGGAACTCGACGACGGTCATAGTACGTCATCGGCCGTTAAGTGAAATCGACCCTTGACGTACTATGACCGTCAAGGGTCGTTAAGGGGTTAAGGTAGGTTGTTCCATGCATTTTGGAGAACTAACCAAGTTCTTCTGTGGATTTTGGCCGCCTCAGTTGCTTCTCTCTCTCTCCATTTAATCCCAGACAGACTCTGATGTTGAGATCAGGGCTCTGTTGGGGGCATACCATCACTACCAGGACTCCTTGTTCTTCTTTACACTGAAGATTATTCTTAATGACCCCAAACATACAGCCAAAGTCAACATGCTGCAGAATTCATTTGGGGCCAATCAGATGCCTCACTGATGGTATCTGCATGATGGATAAGTATCTGCCTGTACGTCACAGCATTGAGGATACCAATAATTCTGACCAAGTCCATTTTTGAAATGCAGCCCTAAACTTGCAAGGAACTTCAGCCATGCTTTATTGTTGCCTGCAGACACTCATTCTTGTACTGATCTCCAGCCCTTTGGCGACCAACTGCTTTCTGCTACAGCCAAATATTTCACATTTTGATACATCAGTCCAGAGCACCTGCTGCCATTTTTCTGTACCCCAATTCCTGTGTTTTCATGCATAGTGGAGTCGCTTTGGCCTTGTTTCCAAGTCGAAGGCATGGCTTTTTGGCCACAAGCCTTGGATGATAGCCACATCTGACAAGACTTCTTCGGACCGTAAATGGGTGTACCAGGATCCCACGGTTTTCTATCAATTCTGAGCCGATGGCACTACTGGACATCTTCAGATTGCGAAGGGAAGTAATCATAATGTGTCTCATCTGCTGCACTAAGTTTCCTTGGCCGACCACTGCGTCTACGGTCCTCAATGTTGCCTGTTTCTTTGTGCTTCTTCAAAAGAGCTTTGGCAGCCCCAGTCTGCCTTGAAATGTTTGCCTGGAAGAGACCTTGTTGATGCAATATAACTACCTTGTTGCTGTGCTCAGTCTTGCCATGGTGTATGACTTTTGACATTAAACTTTCTTCAGTAACCTCTCCTTGTTAGCAGAGTTTGGCTGTTCCTCACCCATTTTTATTACTCCAACACAGCTTTTTCTGTTTCAGTTTCAACCTACATATTAAATTGATGATCATTAGCACCTGTTTGGTATAATTGCTTGATCATTCACCTGACTACATGCCTACAAAATCCCTGACACTGTGCAAGTGTACCTAGAAGAATTAATGCAGTTTTGAAGCCAAAGGGTGGTCACGCCAAACACAGATTTGGATTGATCTTCTGTCCACTCACATTTTCTTAATTGATAAATCTTGCTTTACAGCATATTTTTGCCACTTCACCACAATGGGCTCCTCTTTAGAATTTAATTTGTGTGTTATAGGATCAAGATGTTGGTGATCATTGTTCCATGCTGCAGTCTCAAATTGACCAGGTCACTGCATATCTTCATACCCGAGAGTCAGAAATATTGCATGTACGCCACTGTTAATGTAGATGGAAACCCAGAACCTCACTTCCTTTGCTGCTGGTACTTGGGCCAAAGCTCTGGTGCCACCAAAGCTTGGTACTGTACATAACTAGGGCTGGGCTTGGTACTAAAGAAACAGCACATTTCCCCACTATTTAGAAGTCTTTTTTAAAGGTATCAAGAAACATTTAAAAATAACTTCCATTATAAAGCTCTCTCAACCAGAAGCAACATTCCTTTGATATAGTAATAGTCAGGGCTTGTAAATAAAGGTTGCATAAATCAGACAATCATACATCCACAACAGCTAATACATGTACATTTTTATTAAACTAACAATTTTTTAGAAAACATCTAGAGACTGTTGTTGCCTGTAATAAAATGTTTATATACTTACACTTGTCAGTTTCTTCCTGATCACACAAAGTATAACTGTGTTTACAGTATCACACTGACTGATGTATAATGTTCATACAATACAGGAAACAGGAATATAAAAAGGAATCACTCCTAGTGCAATATGTTCTACATTACATTTTGTTACCACCATCAGTAAAGAGACATTACTAACGAAAGGTGAAGACTAGAATTAACACTTATGTATCATCTAGCTTATAGTGCCAAATAAACATAGAATTTGATGGCAGATAAGAACCATTCAGCCCATGTAGCCTGCCCATTTTCCTACTGTAAAAACCTCAATATCTTATTTGGTCCTTGGTCTTGTTTTATGTTCTGGACAGCCTTATGCCTATTCCAATATTAATGAGTCTTCTATGAGGAACAGAGTCAGATATGCTTTACTGAAATCTAGATAGGCTATAACTACTGATCCCCCTTGGTCTATTATTTTAGTTACCCAATCAAAAATCTATGAGGTTAGTTTGACAAGATCTCCCTGCTGTCAACTTATGCAGTTTGGGATCTTGCAAGCCATTTAAATTCAGATATTTGACAATTATTTACTTTAAACCATTTCCATTAAGTTTCCCACTACTGATGCAGCTGAAATTTATTGTTGATAAATGTAAAATAATGCACTTGGGATGTAAAAATCCCAAAGGAAAAATATACTACTAAAGTGGAACTTTCACATATTAATAAGTCGCCAACCATTAAACATATGGCAACTAGCTTGAAAATATGTGTCTTCCCTATCACAAGTGGCAGATTCTAAAGAAATCTTTACCCTTTGGAGACCGGAAGCCAGGTAAAAGTGCAGATATGTTGTCTGCGCACCTGCGCCACCAGTCCTGGTCTCCTGTAAAGCATTGCAGTGTGACACATGGTAACTGGAAGTCTCCAAAGAGTACAGGTGTTGTTAGAATCTGCCACTTTTTATAGTTGACACGTATTTTCAAGCTAGTCGCCATATGCTTAATGATTGAATGGCAACTTATTAACATGTGAAAGTTATGCTGTCAGTTGTGCTGTCAGAAACAGAGGAAAGGGATTTGGGAGTAATGATTTCCAATGACTTAAAGGGACAGTAATGTTTCACAAAAACAGCAGCTCCAATTAATCTTCCTAGTATTTGAGTGATATTTCACCATTGTCAGAGTTGTAGTTCAAGAGTAATTGAATGATAAAGTATCCCCCTCCCGCCCCTTTTACCTAGTGTAAGCCACCTCCCCTCAGATGTGGAGTCTGGTTCACAGACCAGACAGCTCACAGCAAGAGAATCTTCTTACTGTGAGAACAATGAAAATTCTGCCCCCCTTTGACAGGTTTTTCAGCTTTTTCCCCCTCATCTTTATTGAAGACTGATCCTCTCTGCAATCTACCTTGGCACCTCCCTGCTGCTCTGAGGTGCACAGTGTTATATCAGTAAAACGGGCGGGAGGGGGATACTTTATCATTCAATTACTCGAACTACAACTCTGACAGAATTGAAATAACACTCTACAAGGTCCAAATATGACTAATTAGAGCTGCTTTTATTATGAAACAATACCCTTAAAGGTAGGCAGGCAATGTATCAAAGCAGTGGGGAATGCAAGCAGGGTGCTGCGTTGCACAGCTAGGGGCATTAGTAGCAGAAAGAGGGAAGTGGTCATACAACTCTACAGATCTCTAATTAGACCTCACCTAGAGTATTGTGTACAGCACTGGAGACCCCATCTCCAGAAGGGTATATTACTCTAGAGAAAATTCAGAGAAGGGCTATTAAAATTGTGCCACGGTAACCGAGATAATTCAGGAGTCAGAATGTATAATATAAAACAACCTTTATTCAAGACACAGAATAAGGTATAACAGCGGACAATTAGGAACAGGTAGTAGGTCAACAGATAAGCTAGTACTACTATCAGAAATAGTAGGCCACCTAGGATAGACCCCTCTGCTGAGACTAGGCCGAAGCCACTGGTAGTCTCTGCTAGAATTTGGACTGGAACAAGAACCGGATCAGCCACTGATCATCTTCTGTAGGACACGAACTGGAACAGGTTAACTTCGACCAGGAGCACAAGTAGATACTGAGACACGCCTGCAGTCAGTCTAGTACAGTGTTTCTCAACTCCGGTCCTCGGGACCCACTAACAGGCCAGGATTTGATGATTTCCTTGTTAGAGCACAGGTGAGTTAATCAGTGTGAATGAGCCTCTGATCATCACACCTGTGCTCTAGCAGAGAAATCCCTAAGTCCTGGCCTGTTAGTGGGTCCCGAGGACCGGAGTTGAGAACCACTGGTCTAGCAGGAAAGGATTGCTGACTCACGCCTGCAGTCAGTAGATGGTAGTCTACCAGAGCCCCAGGTCTGCGCTAGATGGGTGTCCACAGGAGAGGCTACTCAAGAGACAAGCCAGACAGAGCCACGGAACAGCATCAGATGGGATGGTCAGACAAGCCTGGTCATACACTGAGAAAATAGTGCGCCAGAGCTGCAGGTCTGCACCAGATTGGTTGTCGGACAAGCCTAGTGTCATACACAGAGAGGGTAGTCAAAGATCCACAGGTCAGCACCAGATTGGTTAGTCAGACAAGCCATTAATACACAGAGCCCAAAAAACAACTGCACTGGAACACCACGAAAGGGCAACTGAAGTGGTGTTCAGGCAGTTTAAATACGGATTGCTAATGTACTGTGCCTTTAAAAAGAGCCGGGTCGCGACGTCACCAGGGAATCCCTGTGACGCAAGCCCGACTCTCAGATGCTGCAGGAGCCGCCAGGGGGAGCAGTAAGGAGACTGGTGGCCCAGGGCGCACCGGTTCTCCCAACCAGGCAGAGTACGGCAACCCAGCGAGGACGCCACTAGAGACCGGCCGTTCGCTGGGTAACCACGGCTGTCCCTAGAAAGATATGCGGAATGCTTACAAATGGTGACTGGTTTACAGGAAAAGAAATCTCAAATAAACTAAAGGATCTGAACATGTATAGCTTGAAGGAGAGAAGAGAGATGGGATATGATAGAAACATTCAAATACATGAAGGGATTCAAAGTGCAGGAGGGAAGCATATTTCAAAGGAGTAAAAGTGTTAGGACAAGAGGCCATAGTCTAAAACTAAAGGGACTCAGGTTTAGACATAAAGAAAGTTTTACTTAACGGAGAGGGTAACAGATAAGTGGAAAAGCCTACCAGCTGAAGTGGCAGAAGTTGATACAGTGACAGAATGTACGCATGAATGGGATACAGGGCCGGCCCAAGTCATTGTGCTGCCTGGGTCCAAGGATGAAATGCTGCCCCTCCCAAGGACGAGAAAGAAAAGTGATGAAGATAAAGGGACAAGAAGGAGAAAGAGCTAAGAATGGAATAAAAAGAAAAAAGAAAGGGGAGTCTGTTTCTGCCCCTTGATCCCCCTCACCTCCTTATCCCCCCCCTTTTGCCTCTCTCCCCCTCAACTCTTGACCCCCCCTTTTTGCGTCTCGCTCACCTCCTGATCCCCCTTTTTGCCTCTCTCTTACCTCCTGATCCCCCTTTTGCCTCTCTCTCACCTCCTGATCCCCCTTTTGCCTCTCTCTCACCTCTTGATCCCCCCTTTTGCTTCTTTCACCCCTCACCTCTTGATCCCCCATTTTGCCTCTTTCATCCCCTCGCCTCTTGATCCCCCATTTTGCCTCTTTTGCCCCCTCACCTCTTGGTCCCCCCCATTTTTACTCTTTTGCCCCCTCACCTCTTGGTCCCCCCCATTTTTACTCTTTTGCCCCCTCACCTCTTGATCCCCCCCATTTTGCCTCTTTCACCCCCTCAACGATCGATCCCACCATTTTGCCCCCTCTTGATCCCCCCTTTGCACCTCTTGAGCCCCCTCTTTTGCCTCAATTTCCCCCTTGCCTGTTGACTTTATGAGTCCAGAGTGCAGGTGCAGTGATATGAAGTCCTGTCTCCTCTATTCTCCCTAACACTGCTCAGCCGCCAATGAAGACAGCCACTGCCAGCCGGGACAGGACCATGTGACACACCGAACAAGCCTGCGGTGCATGGAGGGTGATTCTTCATCTATCTGGGTGCTATTTTCAAACTTGTTCCGATTCAGAACAAGTTTGAAAGTAGCGCCCAGAAAGATGAAGAATACAACCAGCATGCTCCACGTCTTCTTCGCTGCGTGTGTCACACGATCCCGGTTCATATGCTATCTGGTGAGTGGAGGGGGGCACATGGGGGGTCAGACATTCTGGCAGGGGGGGGGGGCAGCCCCCCCCCCCGGAGGCTCCACTGAAGGAAACTGATATGGAGATAAAAAAAATGGCAGCTCGTGTCCCCCGCGGCAGGAACAGAGCACTGACACAGAGCAGAACACAGGGCTGGGCCGGCACACAAAATAACATACCTGGGGATGGCAAATTGCCGCCCCTGTCAGAGTGCCGCCTGGGTCCATGGACCCACCGGGACCCATGTAAGGGCCGGCTCTGATGGGATAGGCATAAGGCTGTCCAGAACATAAGACAAGACCAAGGATTAAATAAGGTTTGAGGTTTTTACAGTAGGAAAATGGGCAGACTAGATGGGCCAAATAGTTCTTATCTGACATCAAATTCTGCTTTTCTCTGATGTAATACTTATTCGTCTGTAGTTGCCAGACTCTTCCCTGATCCTTTTTTTGTGAAGCAGTACTAATTTTGCTACCTTCCAATCTTCTGGAACTACTCCTGTTGATAGTGACTGATTGAATAGTTCTATTAAAGGTTTTGCCAGAACACAAGTTCTTTTAAAGGACTTTGGGTGTATCCCATCCCATCGGGTCCCATCAATTTATCTGTTTTTACTCTAGTGAGCTGAAGTATAACTTCTTCCTCTTTAAACATGCATGCTTTCCATGTCTTGCTATTTCTGTTTTCTAACATAGATCACTTCCCTTCCTCTGTAAAAACTGAACAGAAATATTAATTGAGACAGTAAGCTAGCCCTTTATTCTCATTTACATAATTTAATTTTTTTGGTTTTCAGTCTAACTATTCTTGGTTTCATTTTTCTCCTTTCACTTGCGTATCTAAAACAATATTTTATCCCCCCTTTTTTATCGAATGGACAATTTTTTTTCCGGTGTGCGCGCTCTGGCACATCTTATAATACATTTAGCCTCCTTCAGCCTAGTCCTGTACAGATACCTATTCTCTTCCTTCTGCATCCTAAATGCTTCTTTTTTTCTCCTTTGCTATATTTGCCAATTCTTCAGAGTACCACAGCGTTTTCTTTTACTCTTGCCGACATGTCTAACACAATGCTCGGTTGCGTCCAGTAAAACACATTTAAGATAATCCCATTTCTCTAAATATCTCCAAGCTGTTAAAGACTGACAAATATGTTTCCATTTCAGGAAAATTAGCCTTTCTAAAATCTAGATGCTTTTAGTGTGGCACAAGCTCAGCCTCTGTCTTTATATTAAACCACAAAGGTTTATTATCATTGGAGCCCAAACACTCTCCTACAGCTACATCTGATACCAAGACTCCATGAGTAAATAATAAATCTAGTATGGCTTCCTTCCTAGTCGACCCTTCTACTAACTGACTGAGCTCTAATCCTTGTAAAGAATTTAGGCTCTCTCTACTCCTAGCTGAACCGGCTGCTTGGTTTTTCTAGTCCACATCAGAAAGATTAAAGTACCCATAATAACAACCACCTCACCTTTCACTGCCATCTTAGATACTTCCTTGACCCAACTCCTCTGCTTGTTCATGGGGTCTATAGATCACACCTATATGATTGACCAACTTTTTCCCATATTCTAAAGTTACAGAAAACAGTCTGTGTTCTCCTCCATACCCTGTATAAGATTAATTTTTAAGCTATTTTTGACATAAATGGCAACCCCTCCTCATTTTCTGCCTTTCCTGTTTCTTCTAAGTAGAGATTACCCTGGTATTACTACATCCCAGTCATTTTTTTCATTGTACCAGGTCTCGGTAATCACCACTAAATCCACATCTTCACTAGTTATTATTGCAGTAAGCTCAGGGATCCTATTCCCTAAACTATGGGCATTTGTACATTTGTGCATTTGCCCGCCTCCTCCAGAGACACACCTCCTTTAAACAGAATCCCCCAATAATAGCTACTTCCTCTCAAAGTAGTTTGCACTTCTTACCTTTGTCAGTGGTTGCAGTCTGATTTACCTGTGATTAGACGTTTGTGAAACAGTAGCCTCTGCTTTTGTTGTTGTTCCGATATTAAAGGGATAGTAATGTTTCACAATAAAAGCAGATGCAATTAATCTTCATAGTATTTGGACCATGGAGAGTGTTAAACACTGTCAGAGAGTTGTAGTTCAAGAGTAATTGAATGAGAAAGTATCCCCCTATCACCCCTTTTATGGATGTAACACTGCTCACCTCACAGCAGCAAGACTGTCCGAAGGATAGCAGAGAGGGACAATCTTCAGTGAGCATGAGGAAACATCTGACAAAATAGTCAAGGGGTGTGTGTGTGTGTGTGTGTGTGGGGGGGTCCTTATGCTCACAGTAAGAAGATTGTCCCTTGCTGTGAGCTGTTTCCAAGACCAGATTCCACATCTATGGGGAGGTGGCTTACACAAGGTAAGAGGGGTGGGAGGGGGATACTTTATCAATTACTCTTGAACTACAACTCTGACAGTACTGAAATAACATTCTACATGTCCCAAATACCATGAAGATTAATTGGATCTGTTTTTATTGTGAAACATTACTATCGTTTTAAGATCAGGACAACACTGGAAGCAGAGACTACCGTTTCATTAACTTCTAATCCACAGGTAGATCAGACTGCATCCACTGCAACTATGAAGATTAATTGGAGCTACTGTTTTTGTGAAACATTACTATCCCTTTAAGGCAGTGTTCTGAAAGTGCATCAAAAGAATTATGAAGAGGCACAGACTGTGGGACATGCCTCTTGTCCACAACTCTTACCCTTCCAGAACCTTTCCATCTGCCATTTCTTGGAAGTCTCTGAGGCAGTGGCACTTGTTTCTTTTGCATCTGTGTGGAGCGCACAGACACCTTGTAGATCTCAGCCTTCAACTGTTCAATCTTCTGCTGTAAAACAGAACATTGCTGACAAATTGGACAACTTCTGAACCGTCAAAAAGGATTCCAGTGGGGGTGGAAGCAAAAACATCCATTGCACTGCAACATGCCTAATGTAACATTTTCACAGCACAAAGAGGGGACAAAGAGGAATAGATTTTGCAGTTTTTCTGACTGCAGATTATCTCCAGAATATCTCCTTCTGCACTTACAAATTCTGAACTTGCAATTGCTGCTCTGCCCAGCAATATTTAAGCTGCCCCCACTTGCAGTATAACCAGCTTGTGCTGGATTCTCAATTTATGCTTTGCTGCTTCTCTCTCATCATATCTAACTAGGACAAAAGAGGTATGGAATAATAACTAGGAAAAAAAAAAAAAATAGTGCCTTACCACACAAACAATATAAGCAAAACATATTTAGATGTACACACACTAAAAATGGTGGTTGTTAGGTGTATGTCACTTGCAGACAGCAGAAGAAATACAACAGTCACTGCTCAGAATACTCCGGATCTCTCCTCGCACTCAAAGGTGTGTTCAATAATTTATTAAAATGCTTCCACAGTTAAACACACAATTAGGCCATGCGACATTTCACAGCTATGAAATTGCCATTATAAAACGACCACTTTTCTGCTGCATCTATGCACCAATGTGCTACTAATGTAATAACATTCTGAAGTTAATGCATCTATATACACAATCTGCCATTTCACTACCCCATTGACTGAAGTCTGGTGCTTGGATTGCTGCTTAATATGAGTTGCTGCTAAGGCACATAAATTTGTTCAACACTAAAACGTTATTACTTTATTAGCTGCTTCTACTCTACAGTGGACTATTTGACAGACCTCTGACATTTATTCTGTTTAAGTGTGGTTTTTGGCTCTACACCAAGAAGACAGATTTGATAAAGCAATTTATAGATTGTAAAAAACAACAGTTGTAAACAGGTAGGTTAGCAACAACTAGCTCTAGCATACTGCATTTATTTTTTTATAAGTTTATTTTGCAACTTTTCTTTCTATTGTCGTTATTTATTTATTTTTCTTACTGTTGGACATTTAACACTGTCTTAGTGAGGGTTAGGCATGTGTCTTTTCCGCACCGTTCTATAATACTCTGCATAATTCATTAGTCTTGAATCTTTGTACAGCACGAGTAGTCAATTGTTGAACAGCCAGCCACAGGCTATTTAGATACGCTGGCAGTTGTAGTGTCCAACAGCTGGAGGCCCAACAATTGACTAAGCCTGTTTTTGTTTTAAAGGGACCAGAATTCAAGGGTCACCCATTTATCTTTCATAAGGTAGAACATATTTAACTGGATACTACAATTCACAGATTATTTTAAAAAGAGGCATTCCTAAGGTCAAAATGAACTGACAAGTGTATTGAACCAGGTTTTCCTGCTTCACTTTCATTGGCCTGGAGTCAGTAAATTAGCAATCAGAGCCAATCAATGGCCAGTAGTGTTGTGTAGAGCAAAGAAAGGGGGGGCTCACCTTATAGTTGTTTGACAACTTGAGAGCCTCTACCTCATTCTCAGCAGTAATGGTGGTTTTAATTGGACAGATGTCACATGGCTGAACCTCCTGTGAGTGATGAAGGCAACAGGTGGGAGTGGAAGATGCCCCTGCAAGAGACAGCAAGCCTGCATGATAACAGTTCAACAATATAAACAAAATTAAGTGCAAAATTCCCTCAAACCCCCCCCCCAAAAAAAAAAATACTGCTCAACTCTTATAAGATCTAATTGCACCCAAATAAGTAAAGTGTATTTTGAAATACATTACATCAAAGATGGAAAAGAAATGTAATTAACTTAGGAGCCAGACAATTTTTTAGGGGCCAGAAAGTGAAGGGATGATGTATATAGATGTATAATAGCTCCAAAACCTAGAAATCATTGGTATAAGGATTTTAAATCTATTCTCTTAGTCAATGTGAACCACAGGAACCATGGGGTAATGTCTCCTCTTCTAGGAAGACAGGGCACTTCTAGGTCTGAAGCAGAGACTCCCTCCTCCCTTCCACTCCTATCCTGGCTGCTAAACTCAGATTTAACATCTAGCAGCCAAGCAAAAGAAAAAGGGAATCCCGCTAACAAAGAATCCAAGAGGACCCCCCGCCCAGGCACTCAGCCACGATGACGGCGCACAAAGACTCCATCTTGAAACGCAGGGCCAGCACAAAATAGTTGAAGCATCTTAAGTTCAGAGTAGGATGACATCTGCCATCATTATTTAGGAGCCATGAAGAGATTTGAAAAAATTCCAGCGAGTCATTCCCGATAAGGAACAGGGATCAACACTTGCATGCCTAGCAGGGAGGAAACTGGATCTAAGAAAAAAAGACAACCTTGATCAGGATCCCAAGGAACTGGGATCCCGGAGATAGAAAGGACTTGAAGACTATACAACACCCTTCCAAAGCTACCAGCAGAGATGGACCAGGCCCCCATGAGTCATGTGGAGGTGTACTGTCAGCATTAGGATTCTGAGCAGATTTCTTACCTACCCAAACCTGTTTGGGTTTTGGTGGAGAACACACCTGGCTGCCAGGGAAAGCGGTACCCTAGGCACATACCCACGTTGGCAGGGGGTAACAAAAATCATGCGTCTTCCATGGAAAGAAGGCACACTTAGGAGAGACTTCAGGCAAAGTATTCTTGCCCTCATTGGCATGACTGATAATGTTCTCCAGTTCAGGGCCAGTTCATTGTTCACCTACAAAAGGGAAAGAAACTTCCTGGATAATTGGTCAGCAACCAGATCTTAAGCCACAGAACGCGACATGCATTAACAAAAAAGGCAGAGACCTATATATCTTGGTGGTGCTCTGCACGTCTTTATTGGGAGCCAACGATAGATATAGGTCACGGTTTGCAAGACAAGGAGTTAGACGGTACAGTAAAATCACATTTATAAAAATGAATAGCAATATAACGAGTAGGTAATCACAGGGCGCAGCAGAGAGTAACCCAAGAATCAGAGACTATCAGAAATAGAAGTATTCCTCCATATCCCCAGACTGCAGACACTAGGGCGAGGCCAATGGTAGTCTCTATGCCAGATAGAGAAGAGCATGTACCTAAACAGTCTCCCCTAAGGATGGTAACTGGGGATAAGACTCGCGCACGCCTGCAGTCAGTAAGGAGAAGGCAGTCTACTGAAAAGGAAGGCAACAAGAAGACACTGACTCACGCCTGCAGTCAGAGTCTTCTAGAGCCAAATGTCTGCACCAGATAGGGTGTCCACTAGACAGGAAGAACACAGAGGGTAGCTGGACAGAGCCCCAGGTCAGCACCAGGTTGGATAGTCAGACAAGCCACGGTCATACACAGAATGGGTAGACAGCCAGAGCCACAGATCTGCACCAGTTTGGATGTCCAATAGGTAGGGAGCGCACAGAGAGCAGTCAGACAGAGCCACAGGTCAACATCAGAATGGATGGTCAGACAAGCCAAGGTCATACACAGGAAAACAGGAACAAGTAAGATATTACTGCACAGAACAACGTAAGGGTAACTGGATAGCGATCCAGTTCTCTTAAATACCCAGAACCAGGAAGTAGCTGGGTGGAGCTACCAGCCCCAACTGCATAAAGCTGAGGCCTGTGACATACTGTAGCCTTGATCCCGGAAATTTCGCCCCAAGGAGAGATTTGGTCGACCGTGCGTCAAAACGTATGACAATTCAGACAGCCGCGTCATATCGGCAGAGGACACGGCCAACCGCTAGAGACGCCCAGCGCACCTAGACCCAATCCTAGAAATGATGCCAAAGCGACATTTCGTGCCATCCTAGCCCTGTGTCAAGGCTGGAGGCATCACTGGAATAAAGGTAACTGTGACAATATATTTCCCTCCTGGGAAGGCCACACCACTGGCTGCCTTTTGATTGTATGGCTCTGCATACATATCTATTCCCATGTTATTTCTATTGTTGCCACTGGGACACTATTACCTTATGTATAACTCTGTATTGACTTGCTCTTTTCTGTTTGGGACAGATGATGGCTAGGTTTCTTCTCTTTTGGAATGGTCTGTATTGTTGGTTCTCTACAGACTTTCCCCATATGCTTGTGGGTTATTCTTTGCCTGCTGTTTTTATAATGTTACTTGCTAGGAGCCTGTCTTCCTTTAGGGACGCCTGTGGGTTTATAATTTGCAGTCATGCATACTTAGCGACCACAAATATTCGATTCTTATCCTGTGCTCATCCTGTGATGTTCATTTTTTGTCATAGTACCCCTCTATTCCCTTTCACTTCCCTTTTGTTATAGTGCCTCTTTGCCAATAAGCTCCTCTCAACTCCGCTCACACCTGCTCAATATTTCTTCATATGGGACCTCTCTGCAGTTCGTCACCCCACCCTACGGTACTCTCTGTGCAGGATCTGTTCTTCGTAGGACTATTCATTTGTGCTTCAAATTAAAAACACAGTTTAATCCCTGTTTTATTTCCTCCTCTTTTTGGCTTCTACCAGATGTTTTGCTCCTTCTACTGTCTCTTCCTTTCCTCGTTTCCCTTTTCACTCCAAGCTGTGGGGTGCTTCACGGCACCATGTACGACTAATCGGCATACTCAAATTCTCCCTTTCATTGATATATGACTCTGAAATGTGCCTCATTAAATGTCAAAGGGCTTAATATAACGGAGAAGAGATACATGGCACTTAGGGATTTTCTGACAGACATTTGTTCAAGAGACTCACTTCACTTCCTTTCCCTCCCTAAATTTTCTAATCGTACCTTCCCTAGCATTGTTAACCTCTTCTGTAGAAAGGAAGAGTAGACTAGCTGTTCTGCTATGTTGCTCTTTTCCTTGTATGTAGACAAAAGAGCAGAGATCTCTCTTAAAGGACTCCTACACAATACAAAATGTTAACACTAGCCAACATCTATCCCCAAATAGAGATTTAGCTCAGGTACATTTTGGGAGGTGATCTAACATCTCTTAATCCCTTCTTAGATCGCTCCATAGGTCGGTTTTACCAACCTTAATAGTCTATGCAAATTCCTTGCTCAGAAATAGATTCTTGGAGATCCCTTTACCCCACAGAGAGAGAGAGAGAGAGAGAGAGAGAGAGAGAGAGAGAGAGAGAGAGAGAGAGAGAGAGAGAGACACACACTATACTTTCTTCTCCACAACACTTACAGTAGAAATTATTATTTCTTTGTCTCACAGTCTGTAACGGTTTGTTCGACACACAGACACAGTGGTTTAGGATAAAACACAGTTTTATTGAAATCACTATAATATAATAACCCTCACCCTTAAATCCTGTAGTATTTAAGCAGAATAATACAGACACACGACAGGTTACATATACATATGCCTACACAGGTCCAGTATAACCATAAAGTCCATAACCGTCTATACTGACACAGGTCACGCAGAATATGTTTGACTCCCAGGACAAAGGTACTGCATGGGTTAATGGTCTTCAAGGAGTGTAAACAGTCCCATGTGCAGAGAGGTCTGTGATGGAGCTTTCTCCATATAGAGAGCTTAAGGATACGTAACGCCCAGAAACCGGATAGCAGAACAAACGTGAACTGCCAGAGTAATATCAGGAATTGAGTAAAGTAGTACACTGCCGTAGCAGTAACGGAGACCAGACCACTCGCACTCTGCCGGAGCAGTAACGGAGACAAGACCAATGGCACGCTGCCGTAGCAGTAACAGAGACAGGCCACTTGCACCCTGTAGGAGCAGTAACGGAGACTAGACCAATGGCACACTGCCGTAGCAGTAACGGAGACAGACACTTGCACTCTGCAGAAACAGTAATGGAGACTGGATTGCCTGAAGGATTAGAATGTTGCCAAGGCAACACAGAGGCCGCCAGAGCAGGAACGCCAACCAAGCCGGGTCGAATCACGGAGCAGGAACATCAGCCAAGCCGGGTCGGTACACAGGAGCAGGAACGTCAGCCAAGCCGGGTCGGTACACAGGAGCAGACGCAGAAGAGTGGTCAGGCGATCCGGGTCAGTACACAAGCAGGAGACAAGATGCAGAGTAGTCAGGCAGGCCAAGTCGGTACACTAGGAATCACTGGTACAGGAACACCACGAAAGGGCACCAGATGGGTGCCAGAGACAGTAAATAAAGCCCATACTGGGCAGGACAAACACAGGACAGCCAATGGGAGCAATCACAGTGTAGACTGACAGGAAAATAACAAGGGGAGCATGGGCACCGTGATAGTATCCCCCTCTCAAAGACTCCCTCTCCTGGAAGAGGGACCTGATTTCTGAGGATATTTAGAGTGTAAATTGCGCAGTAATCTAGGAGCATGAAGGTCATTCTGATCAACCCAGGAACGTTCCTCAGGGCCATTGTCCTTCCAATGGACCAAATATTGCAATTTTCCTCTAAATCTGCGTGAATCAATTATGCTTTGGACCTCGTACTCCTGACCCTGAACCTCCACCGGACCAGGAACCACAGGAGTGGTAGTGTAGCGGCTGCATACCAGAGGTTTCAGCAGAGATACATGGAACACATTATGAATGTGCATAGATGCTGGGAGATCCAAGGCATACGAAACAGTTAATTTTACTGATCACCCTGAAGGGACCAATGAACCGGGGAGCCAACTTATTAGATGGAACTTGCAAATTAAAGGTTTCTGGAGGACAGCCATACCCTGTCCCAAACCTAGTGTGGCGCTGATGATGCTGGAACGACTGACTGAGGGCCCTCTGAACCTGTGCCCAAGTGGAGCGGAGTTGCTCCATGTGCTCGTCCAGAGCTGGAATCTGTTGCGACTGGAATGAGCCTGGGAGCAAACATGGCTGGAACCCGTAGTTGATGAGAAACTGGGAGCTCCCGGACGATGAATTAACTGCACAGTTCCTGGCGAACAGGTCTGCCCAATTATGATGATCGGTAACAAAACAATGCAGGAACTGATCCAATCCCTGATTGGCACGCTCGGCAGCTCCATTGGTCTGGGGATGGTAGGCAGAAGAAAAGGACAGTTGAATGCCCATCTGGTTACAGAATGCTCTCTAAAATCTGGATACAAATTGGCTCCCACGGTCGAACACCAGAACTCTAGGTACCCCATGCAACCGGAACACCTCTTTAGCAAAGAAAACTGCCAACTCCTGGTTAGAGAGGAGGCCAGGAAGGGGCACGAAATGAGCCATTTTAGAGAATCTATCAACCACCATAAGAATGAATGAATAACCCCTAGACACTGGCAGTTCTCCCAGGAAATCAATGGATGAGTGGGACCAAGGACGTTCACCATTAGGTACTGGTTGGAGTAGGCCCACTGGGATGTGTCTAGGGGTCTTGGCACGAGTACAGGTGGTGCAGGCTGCAGTAAATGCGGAGCAGTCGGCCCGTAGAGAAGGCCACCAAAAAACTTATGAGAGAGACCATATTAGTTGATACCTCCCAATATGCCCAGCAGCCTTAGATGAGTGGTATGTCTCGAGCAAACGGGTACGAAATGGCTCATCCACAAAGCACTTGCCCACTGGGGTTTCTGGGGGTGCTGTAGCCTGGGTAGCCAGAATCTCCTCCCCCAGTGGTGAAGTGATACTAGTACATAGGGTGGCCAGGACGCGATCAGGGTGAATGATGGGTACGGGGACTTCATCCTTCTCCATCTCTGGCCCAAACTGTCTAGACAGGGCATCAGCCCTAACATTTTTGGAACCCAGCAAGTAGGATACTACAAAGTTGAAACGGGATAAAAACAGGGCCCATCTGGCCTGATGTGAGGACAATCTTTTAGCCTCCAAGAGAAGTCAGATTTTTGTGGTCAGTCAGAATTAATACAGGAGTTCTGGTACCTTCCAGCAGGTGACGCCACTCTTTCAAGGCGAGATTAATAGCCAGGAGTTCTCTGTCGCCAATTTCATAGTGACTCTGGGAACTAGACAGTTTTTGGTTTTTAAAAACCCACATGGTCTCAGAGTACCCCCAGCCACCGGGCACTGTGACAGTACTGCCCCTACCCCAATTTCAGAGGCATTAACCTCCAACGTAAATGGAAGGGAAGGTTTGGGGTGGGACAGTACAGGAGCAGATGCGAAAGTGGATTTTAATGTCTCAAAAGCATGATCAGCTGCATCAGACCATTGAGATGGATTAGCACCCTTGTGCGTAAGGTCAGACAGAGGTTTAACAATAGTAGAAAAATTTTGGATAAACTTCCTGTAATAATTGGCAAATCCCAGAAAGCACTGAATCACTTTTAACCCTTTGGGTTGTGGCCATTGCAAGATTACTGCGAGTTTCTCCTGGTCCATAGCAATACCATCCTTAGAGATCACGAAACCCAAAAAAGGCACTTTGAACCTGTGAAACTCGCACTTCTCCATTTTACAGAATAGCTTATTCTTGCGTAAACGAAGCAAGACCTCGGACACATCCTTGATGTGTTGAGACATATTAGCTGAGTGTATGAGTAGGTCATCAAGGTAGACTACTACACAGGATTGTAGCATATCACGAAGGATATCGTTAATAAATTCATGAAATACAGTGGGTGCGTTACAGAGGCCAAATGGCATAACTAGGTATTCATAATGCCCAGATCTGGTATTAAATGCCGTTTTCCACTCATCACCAGCTCTTATTCTGATCAGGTTATAGGCAGCTCGTACATCTAATTTCGTAAAAATGGAAGAACCTTTTAACCTGTCAAATAGTTCAGTAATGATTGGTATGGGGTAGGCATTCTTGGACATAAGTTTATTTAATCCCCTGTAATCGATACACGGCCTTAACTCGCCATTTTTCTTTTTCACAAAAAAGAAACCAGCACCAGCAGGTGAGGTAGACTTTCTAATAATCCCTCTTTTAAGGGCATCGTCAATGTATTCCTCCATAGCCCGATTTTCATCTCACGACAGTGGGTACGTGCGGCCCCTAGGGGGCACAAACCCAGGGGGCAAATTAATGTCACAATCGTATGCCCTATGTTGGGGCAATGTGATAGCCTCTCCCTTACTAAAAACGTCACTGAATTGGTGGTATTCGGCTGGAGTGGAAGAAGAGGTACACAAATCGTATGCCCTATGTTGGGGCAATGTGATAGCCTCTCCCTTACTAAAAACGTCACTGAATTGGTGGTATTCGGCTGGCGTGGAAGAAGAGGTACACAAAATCTTAACTGGATGAGTCACACAATGCTCCATACAGTACTTGAACCAGGACGTGATCTCACAACTCTGCCAGTCAAACTGGGGATTATGCAAATGTAACCATGGAAACTCCAGAATGACCGCATGAGGAGGGGAATGGATTATCTGAAATTGCTGTTCCTCCGTGTGGAGGGCCCCAATAGTCAGACAGCGGAATAGTTTCCATAGTGATCTGAGCTGGTTCTAACGGTCTGCCATCAATGGCCTCAATGGCTAAGGGAGATTCCCTTCTGACAAACGGAATTTTATGTAACACAGCAAATGAACTATCCATGAAGTAACCAGCCGCGCCGGAATCAAACCAGGGCCAAAACCTCCACCGAGTGTTCTTCCCATGAAAATACCACCTGGATCGTGGGTTTCTGCATAATCGGGTCTAGGGACTGCTGAACACCACCTAGGGCCTGTCCCCCAAGGTACCCTAGGTGCGTTCATTTCCCGGACGTACAGGACAGGCACGTAATAGGTGCCCAGCTTTGCCACAGTATAGACATAACCCTTGCCTCCTGCGGTGTGCCCGTTCTTCCTTAGTTAGTTTCGTAAACCCTAGTTGCATTGGTTCACAGGATTCCTGTTTACGATCAAGAGGCATGGGAGGAGAGGGAGGTATGGGTGGGATCAGAAAGCTGTTATGTCCACTGTTTCTAGGCCATAGCCTACGGTCTTTAGCCATCAGTCTCTCACGAATACGAGAATCAATCAATCAGAATGGAGTAATCAATGTATTCGTCCAAATCATTAGGCACTTCTCTAGCTGCCATTTCATCCTTAATACGGTCAGCAAGGCTTTGAGCAAAGGCTGCCACCAGCGCCTCATTGTTCCAACCTACCTCTGCTGCCAATGTACGGAATTCTATAGCGTAGTCGCCCACAGTACGATTGCCCTGTTGTATCTCCATCAATCGTTTGGCAGCAGAGGCAGCTCTACCAGGAACTTCAAATACTCTCCGAAATGTCCGCACAAACGCCCTGAAGTTCCTGGTGCAAGGTTTAGCATTCTCCCACAAGGGATTGGCCCATGCCAAGGCTCTACCCGTCAATAGTGATATCATGAACCCGACCTTACTGCGGTCATTAGGAAAAGCGTGAGGGGTTCGTTCCAGAAATCTCTCTAATTGATTAATAAACCCTCTGCACAGGGTGGGTACGCCATCGTATCCGAGTGGTAACAGAGCAGAAGCAGTTAACTCTAACTGAGGCAACAGCTGTCAAGGATTGACTCTCCGATGTAGAAACTGGGGGGACCACCGGATTCTCAACTGGTTTATCAAGATGCACCGTGCGCTAAAGAATAGTTTGCATGACCAGTGCCAACTGGTCCAAACACTGCTCATGTACATCCATCCTCCAGTGGATGTTCTGTGCATTTCCCTCACCTTTACTGTCTGAGGTCATGGCCTTTTCGTACTGTAACGGTTTGTTCGACATACAGACACAGTAGTTTAGGATAAAACACAGTTTTATTGAAAACACAATAATATAATAACCCTCACAGGTCCTGTAGTATTAAGCAGAATAATACAGACACACGACAGGTTACATATACATAAGCCTACACAGGTCCAGTATAACCATAAAGTCCATAACAGTCTATACTGACACAGGTCACGCAGAATATGTTGGATTCCCAGGAGAAAGGTACTGCATGGGTTAATGGTCTTCAAGGAGTGTAAACAGTCCCATGTGCAGAGAGGTCTGTGATGGAGCTCTCTCCATATAGAGAGCTTAAGGATACATAACACCCAGAAACAGGTTAGCAGAACAAACGTGAACTGCCAGAATAATATCAGGAATTGAGTAACGCAGGACACTGCCGTAGCAGTAACGGAGACAAGACCAATGGCACACTGCCGTAGCAGTAACAGAGACAGGCCACTTGCACTCTGCAGGAGCAGTAACGGAGGCAGACACTTGCACTCTGCAGGAGCAGTAACGGAGGCAGACACTTGCACTCTGCAGGAGCGATAACGGAGGCAGACACTTGCACTCTGCAGGAGCGATAACGGAGGCAGACACTTGCACTCTGCAGGAGCGATAACGGAGGCAGACACTTGCACTCTGCAGGAGCGATAACGGAGGCAGACACTTGCACTCTGCAGGAGCGATAACGGAGGCAGACACTTGCACTCTGCAGGAGCGATAACGGAGGCAGACACTTGCACTCTGCAGGAGCGATAACGGAGGCAGACACTTGCACTCTGCAGGAGCGATAACGGAGGCAGACACTTGCACTCTGCAGGAGCGATAACGGAGGCAGACACTTGCACTCTGCAGGAGCGATAACGGAGGCAGACACTTGCACTCTGCAGGAGCGATAACGGAGGCAGACACTTGCACTCTGCAGGAGCGATAACGGAGGCAGACACTTGCACTCTGCAGGAGCGATAACGGAGGCAGACACTTGCACTCTGCAGGAGCGATAACGGAGGCAGACACTTGCACTCTGCAGGAGCGATAACGGAGGCAGACACTTGCACTCTGCAGGAGCGATAACGGAGGCAGACACTTGCACTCTGCAGGAGCGATAACGGAGGCAGACACTTGCACTCTGCAGGAGCGATAACGGAGGCAGACACTTGCACTCTGCAGGAGCGATAACGGAGGCAGACACTTGCACTCTGCAGGAGCGATAACGGAGGCAGACACTTGCACTCTGCAGGAGCGATAACGGAGGCAGACACTTGCACTCTGCAGGAGCGATAACGGAGGCAGACACTTGCACTCTGCAGGAGCGATAACGGAGGCAGACACTTGCACTCTGCAGGAGCGATAACGGAGGCAGACACTTGCACTCTGCAGGAGCGATAACGGAGGCAGACACTTGCACTCTGCAGGAGCGATAACGGAGGCAGACACTTGCACTCTGCAGGAGCGATAACGGAGGCAGACACTTGCACTCTGCAGGAGCGATAACGGAGGCAGACACTTGCACTCTGCAGGAGCGATAACGGAGGCAGACACTTGCACTCTGCAGGAGCGATAACGGAGGCAGACACTTGCACTCTGCAGGAGCGATAACGGAGGCAGACACTTGCACTCTGCAGGAGCGATAACGGAGGCAGACACTTGCACTCTGCAGGAGCGATAACGGAGGCAGACACTTGCACTCTGCAGGAGCGATAACGGAGGCAGACACTTGCACTCTGCAGGAGCGATAACGGAGGCAGACACTTGCACTCTGCAGGAGCGATAACGGAGGCAGACACTTGCACTCTGCAGGAGCGATAACGGAGGCAGACACTTGCACTCTGCAGGAGCGATAACGGAGGCAGACACTTGCACTCTGCAGGAGCGATAACGGAGGCAGACACTTGCACTCTGCAGGAGCGATAACGGAGGCAGACACTTGCACTCTGCAGGAGCGATAACGGAGGCAGACACTTGCACTCTGCAGGAGCGATAACGGAGGCAGACACTTGCACTCTGCAGGAGCGATAACGGAGGCAGACACTTGCACTCTGCAGGAGCGATAACGGAGGCAGACACTTGCACTCTGCAGGAGCGATAACGGAGGCAGACACTTGCACTCTGCAGGAGCGATAACGGAGGCAGACACTTGCACTCTGCAGGAGCGATAACGGAGGCAGACACTTGCACTCTGCAGGAGCGATAACGGAGGCAGACACTTGCACTCTGCAGGAGCGATAACGGAGGCAGACACTTGCACTCTGCAGGAGCGATAACGGAGGCAGACACTTGCACTCTGCAGGAGCGATAACGGAGGCAGACACTTGCACTCTGCAGGAGCGATAACGGAGGCAGACACTTGCACTCTGCAGGAGCGATAACGGAGGCAGACACTTGCACTCTGCAGGAGCGATAACGGAGGCAGACACTTGCACTCTGCAGGAGCGATAACGGAGGCAGACACTTGCACTCTGCAGGAGCGATAACGGAGGCAGACACTTGCACTCTGCAGGAGCGATAACGGAGGCAGACACTTGCACTCTGCAGGAGCGATAACGGAGGCAGACACTTGCACTCTGCAGGAGCGATAACGGAGGCAGACACTTGCACTCTGCAGGAGCGATAACGGAGGCAGACACTTGCACTCTGCAGGAGCGATAACGGAGGCAGACACTTGCACTCTGCAGGAGCGATAACGGAGGCAGACACTTGCACTCTGCAGGAGCGATAACGGAGGCAGACACTTGCACTCTGCAGGAGCGATAACGGAGGCAGACACTTGCACTCTGCAGGAGCGATAACGGAGGCAGACACTTGCACTCTGCAGGAGCGATAACGGAGGCAGACACTTGCACTCTGCAGGAGCGATAACGGAGGCAGACACTTGCACTCTGCAGGAGCGATAACGGAGGCAGACACTTGCACTCTGCAGGAGCGATAACGGAGGCAGACACTTGCACTCTGCAGGAGCGATAACGGAGGCAGACACTTGCACTCTGCAGGAGCGATAACGGAGGCAGACACTTGCACTCTGCAGGAGCGATAACGGAGGCAGACACTTGCACTCTGCAGGAGCGATAACGGAGGCAGACACTTGCACTCTGCAGGAGCGATAACGGAGGCAGACACTTGCACTCTGCAGGAGCGATAACGGAGGCAGACACTTGCACTCTGCAGGAGCGATAACGGAGGCAGACACTTGCACTCTGCAGGAGCGATAACGGAGGCAGACACTTGCACTCTGCAGGAGCGATAACGGAGGCAGACACTTGCACTCTGCAGGAGCGATAACGGAGGCAGACACTTGCACTCTGCAGGAGCGATAACGGAGGCAGACACTTGCACTCTGCAGGAGCGATAACGGAGGCAGACACTTGCACTCTGCAGGAGCGATAACGGAGGCAGACACTTGCACTCTGCAGGAGCGATAACGGAGGCAGACACTTGCACTCTGCAGGAGCGATAACGGAGGCAGACACTTGCACTCTGCAGGAGCGATAACGGAGGCAGACACTTGCACTCTGCAGGAGCGATAACGGAGGCAGACACTTGCACTCTGCAGGAGCGATAACGGAGGCAGACACTTGCACTCTGCAGGAGCGATAACGGAGGCAGACACTTGCACTCTGCAGGAGCGATAACGGAGGCAGACACTTGCACTCTGCAGGAGCGATAACGGAGGCAGACACTTGCACTCTGCAGGAGCGATAACGGAGGCAGACACTTGCACTCTGCAGGAGCGATAACGGAGGCAGACACTTGCACTCTGCAGGAGCGATAACGGAGGCAGACACTTGCACTCTGCAGGAGCGATAACGGAGGCAGACACTTGCACTCTGCAGGAGCGATAACGGAGGCAGACACTTGCACTCTGCAGGAGCGATAACGGAGGCAGACACTTGCACTCTGCAGGAGCGATAACGGAGGCAGACACTTGCACTCTGCAGGAGCGATAACGGAGGCAGACACTTGCACTCTGCAGGAGCGATAACGGAGGCAGACACTTGCACTCTGCAGGAGCGATAACGGAGGCAGACACTTGCACTCTGCAGGAGCGATAACGGAGGCAGACACTTGCACTCTGCAGGAGCGATAACGGAGGCAGACACTTGCACTCTGCAGGAGCGATAACGGAGGCAGACACTTGCACTCTGCAGGAGCGATAACGGAGGCAGACACTTGCACTCTGCAGGAGCGATAACGGAGGCAGACACTTGCACTCTGCAGGAGCGATAACGGAGGCAGACACTTGCACTCTGCAGGAGCGATAACGGAGGCAGACACTTGCACTCTGCAGGAGCGATAACGGAGGCAGACACTTGCACTCTGCAGGAGCGATAACGGAGGCAGACACTTGCACTCTGCAGGAGCGATAACGGAGGCAGACACTTGCACTCTGCAGGAGCGATAACGGAGGCAGACACTTGCACTCTGCAGGAGCGATAACGGAGGCAGACACTTGCACTCTGCAGGAGCGATAACGGAGGCAGACACTTGCACTCTGCAGGAGCGATAACGGAGGCAGACACTTGCACTCTGCAGGAGCGATAACGGAGGCAGACACTTGCACTCTGCAGGAGCGATAACGGAGGCAGACACTTGCACTCTGCAGGAGCGATAACGGAGGCAGACACTTGCACTCTGCAGGAGCGATAACGGAGGCAGACACTTGCACTCTGCAGGAGCGATAACGGAGGCAGACACTTGCACTCTGCAGGAGCGATAACGGAGGCAGACACTTGCACTCTGCAGGAGCGATAACGGAGGCAGACACTTGCACTCTGCAGGAGCGATAACGGAGGCAGACACTTGCACTCTGCAGGAGCGATAACGGAGGCAGACACTTGCACTCTGCAGGAGCGATAACGGAGGCAGACACTTGCACTCTGCAGGAGCGATAACGGAGGCAGACACTTGCACTCTGCAGGAGCGATAACGGAGGCAGACACTTGCACTCTGCAGGAGCGATAACGGAGGCAGACACTTGCACTCTGCAGGAGCGATAACGGAGGCAGACACTTGCACTCTGCAGGAGCGATAACGGAGGCAGACACTTGCACTCTGCAGGAGCGATAACGGAGGCAGACACTTGCACTCTGCAGGAGCGATAACGGAGGCAGACACTTGCACTCTGCAGGAGCGATAACGGAGGCAGACACTTGCACTCTGCAGGAGCGATAACGGAGGCAGACACTTGCACTCTGCAGGAGCGATAACGGAGGCAGACACTTGCACTCTGCAGGAGCGATAACGGAGGCAGACACTTGCACTCTGCAGGAGCGATAACGGAGGCAGACACTTGCACTCTGCAGGAGCGATAACGGAGGCAGACACTTGCACTCTGCAGGAGCGATAACGGAGGCAGACACTTGCACTCTGCAGGAGCGATAACGGAGGCAGACACTTGCACTCTGCAGGAGCGATAACGGAGGCAGACACTTGCACTCTGCAGGAGCGATAACGGAGGCAGACACTTGCACTCTGCAGGAGCGATAACGGAGGCAGACACTTGCACTCTGCAGGAGCGATAACGGAGGCAGACACTTGCACTCTGCAGGAGCGATAACGGAGGCAGACACTTGCACTCTGCAGGAGCGATAACGGAGGCAGACACTTGCACTCTGCAGGAGCGATAACGGAGGCAGACACTTGCACTCTGCAGGAGCGATAACGGAGGCAGACACTTGCACTCTGCAGGAGCGATAACGGAGGCAGACACTTGCACTCTGCAGGAGCGATAACGGAGGCAGACACTTGCACTCTGCAGGAGCGATAACGGAGGCAGACACTTGCACTCTGCAGGAGCGATAACGGAGGCAGACACTTGCACTCTGCAGGAGCGATAACGGAGGCAGACACTTGCACTCTGCAGGAGCGATAACGGAGGCAGACACTTGCACTCTGCAGGAGCGATAACGGAGGCAGACACTTGCACTCTGCAGGAGCGATAACGGAGGCAGACACTTGCACTCTGCAGGAGCGATAACGGAGGCAGACACTTGCACTCTGCAGGAGCGATAACGGAGGCAGACACTTGCACTCTGCAGGAGCGATAACGGAGGCAGACACTTGCACTCTGCAGGAGCGATAACGGAGGCAGACACTTGCACTCTGCAGGAGCGATAACGCAGGCAGACACTTGCACTCTGCAGGAGCGATAACGCAGACAGACACTTGCACTCTGCAGGAGCGATAACGCAGACAGACACTTGCACTCTGCAGGAGCGATAACGCAGACAGACACTTGCACTCTGCAGGAGCGATAACGCAGACAGACACTTGCACTCTGCAGGAGCGATAACGCAGACAGACACTTGCACTCTGCAGGAGCGATAACGCAGACAGACACTTGCACTCTGCAGGAGCGATAACGGAGACAGACACTTGCACTCTGCAGAAACAGTAACGGAGTTTGGATTGCCTGAAGGATCAGAATGTTACCAAGGCAACACAGAGCAGGCACGCCAGCCAAGCCGGGTCGGTACACGGGAGCAGGCACGCCAGCCAAGCCGGGTCGGTACACGGGAGCAGGCACGCCAGCCAAGCCGGGTCGGTACACGGGAGCAGGCACGCCAGCCAAGCCGGGTCGGATCACGGGAGCAGGCACGCCAGCCAAGCCGGGTCGGATCACGGGAGCAGGCACGCCAGCCAAGCCGGGTCGGATCACGGGAGCAGGCACGCCAGCCAAGCCGGGTCGGATCACGGGAGCAGGCACGCCAGATCACGGGAGCAGGCACGCCAGATCACGGGAGCAGGCACGTCAGATCACGGGAGCAGGCACGTCAGATCACGGGAGCAGGCACGTCAGATCACGGGAGCAGGCACGTCAGATCACGGGAGCAGGCACGTCAGATCACGGGAGCAGGCACGTCAGATCACGGGAGCAGGCACGTCAGATCACGGGAGCAGGAACGTCAGATCACGGGAGCAGGCACGTCAGATCACGGGAGCAGGCACGTCAGATCACGGGAGCAGGCACGTCAGATCACGGGAGCAGGCACGTCAGATCACGGGAGCAGGCACGTCAGATCACGGGAGCAGGCACGTCAGATCACGGGAGCAGGCACGTCAGATCACGGGAGCAGGCACGTCAGATCACAGGAGCAGGCACGTCAGATCACAGGAGCAGGCGCAGAAGAGTGGTCAGGCGATCCGGGTCAGTACACAAGCAGGAGACAAGATGCAGAGTAGTCAGGCAGGCCAAATCAGTACACTGGGAATCACTGAGCAGAAACAAGCACTGGTACAGGAACACCATGAAAGGGCACTGGATGGGTGCCAGAGACCAGTAAATAAAGGCCATGCTGGGCAGGACAAACACAGGACAGCCAATGGGAGCAATCACAGTGTAGACTGACAGGAAAATAACAAGGGGAGCACAGGCACCATGATACAGTCCCTACCTTACCTCATGACCTCTGCTACTATTGAGCCGACGGTTTTGTTTGACCATTCCAGGATAACCCTAAGTTGACAGTTTAGTGATGTTCAACAATTACCCAGTTTCTGGTGGCTTACAGAATCCCTTCTCAGTGATCCTTCCGTAGTTCAATCTATTTATTCCGCAACAAAGGCATAATTCCCATATAACTCAACTACAGAGGTTATATATAAACAAGAATCTATAACCGTCAGACCTGGAGTCACTTCAAAAAGGACAAAGAGGAACTTATCCTCCTAAGACAGGGACTTTCCAAATCCCTTATATGGAACACATAGAAGTATTTGGCTGGTAACATATGTGGCAGGACCTTGGCTCTCTTAGTCTGACAAATGTAGGTCCCATCTAGTTCGGCAGGTGAGGGGGAAAAAAAAAAAAAAAAAAAAAGCGGCCTTCTGGTGCAACAATTCCCAGACATTGCAAACACATTTTGGGATTTCTACTTTGATTTATACAATTTCTCCCCATTTCTCAATATCCGCCTAATTCTGATGCACATGATAACATTCTCCAAATTCTCAGAGACTCTAAATATCCCCATTCTTGCTAAGCAGACCAAGCTTACTTTGGTGGTCCCCTTTACCGCTGTTGAGCTCCACCTGGTGCTCAAGTTAACTCCTAGGAGAAGAGCCCTGGGTTCCGATGGATTCACTGTCTTACTATCAGTTTTGATAAGGACCCATCTTCTAAAGTCCTTTAACGCTATGTTAACCGGTGAACCATTCCTGACACAATCTTTAGAGACTCCCATTTCTATAATTTCCAAACCCAATAAAGAATTATATATATATATATAATTTTATATAATTATATACACATACACCTTAATGTGGATACAAACTTTTTGCCAAATTGTATTGATAATAGATTATGCCCTCGTTTTTCCCTCTCGAATACATCCAGATCAAAGTGGCTTTGTTCCCATTAGAGAAGCAAGACCTAATACAGCTAAGGCGCTCTCTCATATATATGGCCTCCAAAAGGAATATCCCGAGAATCTGGTCTCCAGACACAAAAAATAGCATTTGGTAGGATAAGTTAGTCATACATCTCTGCTGTACTTGAACTCATCAGGCTCAGCCCACATTTAATAATGAGGCTCATTCTTTGATATTCTAATCCTTTAGGGTGAATGGGGTCCTTTCTGACTTTTTCCCTATCACTAATGACGCACGATAAGGATGTCTATTGTCTCCACTCCATATTCTGTCCCTAGAACCTCTTTTGCAAAACATTAGGAACAATCCTCATATCTGCAGCCTCCTCGATAGCCAGACACACCAAACTTGGAGAAGTAGGGAAGAGGAGGAGGTCTTCTTCACCTTCACTTCCTTCTTTGATAAAGGCCTTAGATGTCCATTGTTGCAATGGTAGCCCATTGCACCAAGACCTCAGACTGAAAAGGGGCTCAGATTAGAAATGTACAGATTTAGGAACAGTTCAAAAGAATGGTAAGGAGGAAATATGGCAACCTCCTCCTTGTGTCACTTAAAATAAAATCATTGTAAATCGAAAGAGGATCTGGAATCCGAGGCCTCTGAGTGATGAAGCATCTCTAGGACCTCCCAAATAAGCCCCTCCACTGAGGAACTAGAGTTCTACTCACAGTAAACCCCCCCCCAGGAAAGAAACCTCAAATATTCAGTCTCTTCATCCTCAGCAGTGGAATCCACAAAAGCTCCTGCTGGGGGGGGGGGGGGGACGACATGAGGTGTCCTGAAGACAGAGCTCAGGACCCTTTGAATGGGTTTCTGGGAAATGTAATTTCCCTTTAAAATGGCATTGGGGTTCTTAAGGTGTTTAAAACCATCCACCGGTAAAGAGAGGGGTGGGGGGATTCGCGGGGAGGTTTCTAGATAATGCACCTCATAAGCAGCACAATGAAACCACCACTACCTCCTAGGTGAAACTGGAGGCAAGATGTGTCCCATACAAGCTCTGTGCAGGAATCCAAAATGGCCACTGTAAATGGGGACCAGGTAGTAGAGGGACTGTGTACACTTTCACCTAAAGAATAAACCTAAACCGTTCTGAGATAGAGAGAAAAAGGGAGCAAATCAGTATAAAAGACCACTGCCTTAAAGGCAGAGTCCCTCAAGTGGGGAAAATGTGCCCAAATAAAGGAGGAAAGTGATGCAGGGGTTAATACATTCCTTGTGAGAGCAGCCAAAAACACAGTATATGTAGAAAGAAAAAGAAAAGAAAAGTGCGAGCCAGGCACCAATTCACATGAACAAGTGGCTGCCAGATAACATGCAGATCTACAGGACCAAAGCACTCAATAGGTTATCACACATGTAATCTTCAGGCTCCTATTAAAATTAAAAGGGCTTCTAAGAAGCTATAGTGAGATAAAGGCTGGACAATTCATTAATGAGAAAGCCAGGAATAGGAGCATACCTAACTCTAATAAATAAAAAAAGAAAGCTAACTAAGAGCTGTGCCCATGCTACCTCCTGATCACAAGGCCCTTAAAATGGAGCTTAGTAGACAGGGATAAAGTGGAAGGGAGTCTCTGTCTTAAAGACTCCATGGTTGTTCCCCACTGGACAACAGAGAAATGTATTTAACTCCTTAAGCTAATCTTCACTTCCTGATCCCAATATAGCTCACTTTCCTAGCATATCACATGCTTGTCCACTACAATACATCTTACCTGGCAACAACCTGGGTGTGAGCAGGCTATGCTGATGTGACCCAGAATGTGTATCCCCAAAGTCTCCCTGGATATTTATTCCACAGTGTCTATCACAGAGGGATCCCCTTCGATGGTGCAGATCAACTCTGTGCTCAAATTCACGTGGGAAATCTGCAATAAAAATGTTGTTGTTTAAAAATACACTCAAAAGTCAAAACAATCAATGCTCGTGGAAGTATCACACTTCACTACCTAAACAAGCTTAACTACATAAATGAACTTGTACAGTCAAAGAGACAATATTTTTTTTTTTTTTCTCTTATAAAAATTAAATATCTAGATTACCATGGAGGGGGGATATATATAATTTCTACAAGTATCTGGATGTAAGCTTGTTCTCAACGTCTGATCTTTCTTTATAACTCTACATATATAAGGTAAAAGATTCACAAAGAACCAGTATTCTACAAGATTCCATCAAGGAACATTTGTGTTCACTAAAATGTTACAAAAAGCCAGATTAATACAGTTAACGTGCTTAGTCACATGTGATCACACAGAATGAGCTTAAAGTTATACATTACATAACCACGCATAATTAATATGGAAATGTTGTACATGGTGCATGATAGCCATCAGTAAAGATGAAGTGCCAATTTTGACTTTGTAAATGCATCAAATGTTCAATGGAATTACACAATCCATCAAATGTTGCAGGAGTTCACATGCCAAGTAAGAAATTCAATCCATCTTGCAATATCAATGCCATTAAATTTTGCAACCATTTAAATTTATCAAAACAGAGACTAATCTTTTGGTTCTGCATTGTTAAAATAAACATCACGGAGGGGAGCAGGCCCTAGTCATGAGTTGCTGTTTCTTATTAACAACAACTTCACACAACACAATAAGCATTTTCTTCTTTGGGTGGAGTTACTCTGTGGTGACAAGTGGAAATAATTCAACTTTAAACAGTTTTATTTACGAATAGCTACAGAAGACATGAATAATATTGGATTAGATTCTTGAAGATGTTAAAATTCACTTACCGATATTATCCTTTCCTAGTCTGATGTCATGGCAGCATTCCCCAAAGGGTGAAGCTTCCTAATCTGCTAAAAGGACAGGAGATTGCACCAAATGTATAAATTCCTCTCCCCTACAAGTACCTAACCGTTCATACTGTTTAGCTAGGTCCTACGACAAAAAGGAAAGAAAAAGGGGGTGTGAAGTAGTTTGTAAATGCTGTCACAAGGATATCTGACCAGGAAACGAAAATCTTGGTAAGCCAATATAATTTTCCCCTTTTCTGGAAAACATGACAGCATTCACCAAAGTTTACCCCATGATTCCTGTGGACAAGAGATATTAAATTTACTTCTCTTTTCCACTTCAACGGCAATAATATATGGGCCTTGTCCCCTAGATTGTACAACAAATCAAATCCATAAAGGGTCATTCTCCCTCACCTATTGCTGTTATGCTACAAACCATTTTTTTTTCTGTTACATCTTCGACAAAAGAACAAGCCAGTTTATATTCAACAATCTTAATTTGGGAGGGTGTGTCATGGAAGGACACAGAAGAAAAAAGCAAAGTGTGAGAATGTCACCTTTTCTTCTGTCTCCTATCTTCTACAAAATATGGGACTTCCAAAAGCAGTAACATAAAGGGACAAGAAAAAAAAATAGGATTGTAGCCTTACCTGTTAAATCCTTTTCACTTAGTCCATACAGGTTACTGGTAACTCTGGGAGGCGACCCGCCCCTTTAAGTAGGCGGGAACATTTCTCCAAATGTATGCAGGGGACAGAGCCTCCCCTCCCTCCTCAGCTGCTTCCCAGTCAGCTAACACCAGAATGATCTGAGACCCTACTGACCAGAAACAGGAGAGAAGACGACTCCTGTGAGCATGCCCCGAAGGACTCCCACAAATTGCCACAGGAGAGCCAAGCATGGTCTCTTGACAGGGTGGGAGACCATTAACCTGTATGGACTGAGTGAAAAGGATTTAACAGGTAAGACTAAAATCCTATTTTCACTGTCGTCCAATACAGGTTACTGGTAACTCTGGGATGTCCAACCACTGAGTTTCCCTGAGGTGGGAAGGAGGCAAGGACCAGGCGCAAGGCCCCCAAAGTCACCAGGACCTCTATGAACCTACCGGACAGAGATCCCAACAAAACAGAAGTGTCAACGGACACCAACTAGGGGTAAAAACAGACCCCAGGAACTGTTACACAGCACACTGAACTAGAGCCAACAGGGCTCAACGGTAAGGAAGCACTAAGAACCTTAGAAGAAGAAGATCCTAGATAGGCAAAACTGCCTCCAGGACCTTCCTCCCAAAGCTGGCATCAGCCGAAGCCAGCACATCCACACGGTAGTGATTTGAGAAGGTGTGCACAGAGGACCAAGTGGCCGCCCGGCACAGCCGATCAGCAGACGCTTGATTTTTGTAGGCCCAAGAGGCCCCAATGGACCAGGTAGAATGGGCCGTGACCCGAAAGGGAACACGCTTGTTCCTCAATTCGTACACCTTACGAATGGTAGACTTAATCCAAGATGCAATAGTCACTTTGGATGCCGGTCTCCCAGCCCTAGGACCCTCCGGAATGACGAACAGAGCATCAGACTTCCCGATGGATTCTGTGCGATGCACATAGAACTTGAGACAACGCACAACATCCAACAAATGGAGAGCCCTCTCCTTATCGGAAGAAGGGATAGGGCAGAAAGAGGGCACCACAATCTCCTGATTAATGTGGAACTCGGAAACCACTTTAGGTAAGAACTCCTTAGAAGTGCGAAGCACCGCCTTGTCCTTATGAAACACCAAATAGGGTGGTTTACAGGAGAGAGCTTGTAACTCCGCCACTCGGCGGACTGACACAATAGCCAGAAGAAAAGCCATCTTCCACGACAGAAGACGTAAAGGAATAGTAGCCAAGGACTCAAAGGGAGGACGCTGGAGAACTCCCAAAACCAGATTAAGGTCCCACTGAGGAGCCGGACTCCGAAAAGCAGGGTGCACATGGGCCACGCCCTGGAAAAAGATCTTGACATCAGGAAGGATAGCAATGCGCTCCTGGAAAAAAAACAAAGCGCCGAAGTCTGAACCTTAAGAGATCTCAAACTGAGTCCCTTATCCACACCGTCCTGCAAAAAGGCCAGGACAGTAGGAAGATGAAAATCGTGAGACAGGTCCTTGTCAGCACACCAAGACAGAAAGGTCGACCAGACACGGTGATAGATCTTGGACGAAACAGGCTTACGAGCTCGTAGCATGGTAGACACCACAGCAGAAGAAAACCCCTTCTTCAAAATTGAGGATTCAACATCCAGGGCATCAAATGGAGACTATGAACATCCTCCTTCCACAGATAACCTTGCATCAGAAGATCTGGACGAGGGGGAAGCGGAAAGGGCTCTGCCACCGACAGCCAGAAGGTCCGGATACCAGGAACGAAGAGGCCAATTCGGAGCAATGAGGATGACCGGACAACGCTCCACCTTCAGCTTCTGGATCACCCTGATCAACATTGGAAGGGGAGGGAAGATGTAGGCTAGGGAAAACGCCCAAGGAATCGACATGGCGTCGACCGCCAGAACCAGCGACTTTCTCCACCTGGAGCAGAACGTCGGAACCTTCCTGTTGTGCCTGGTTGCCATCAGATCCACTAGAGGTACGCCCCACATCTGGGTCAGTAGCTGAAACACCTCCAGATGGAGTTCCCACTCTCCACTGTCGACTGTGTGACGACTGAGGAAATCTGCCATGATGTTGTCTACGCCTGGAATGTACACCACAGAAATGGCGGGAACGTGAACCTCCGCCCAGGACAGGATGGACTTGACCTCTAGCCACGCGGCGAGACTTCTTGTCCCGCCCTGCCTGTTGATGTAAGCCATGGTGGTGGCGTTGTCTGATTCCACTTTGACCGGACAGTCCTCCAGCTGAGATTCCCAATGGCGCAGAGCATGGAAAATCGCCCGAAGTTCCAGAATGGTGATGGGGAGAAGGGACTCCTCCAAGGACCACTTCCCCTGAGCGCTGAAGCGACCCAAGACAGCACCCCAGCCCGAGAGACTGGCATCCGTCGTGACCTTGGTCCAGTAAGGGTTCCTGAAGGATCTCCCTTTCAGGAGATGGGAAAGGTCCAACCACCACTCCAAGCTCAACTCGACATGAGGAGGTAGAGATTCTGACAGCTTCAGATGATCCGGTTGATCCCTGCACGTCTGGATCACAAACCTCTGAGGTTCCCTGGTGTGTGTCATCGCAAATGGCACTGCCTCTGTCACGGAGATGAACTTCCCCACCAGCGAAGACAACTTCGGAACTGGAATCCGATCGAGTGCCAGAATCTTTGAAACTCGTTGGGCAATTTGATGAGCCACCTCCTCTGGCAGAAACACCATACACTTCTGAGTGTCGAACAGCAGACCCAGGAAAATGAGACGCTGGGATGGAGTCAAGTCTGACTTGTCCAAATTCACAATCCATCCGTGATGAGTGAGGGCTTGAATGCAGGTCCGGACCTGCTGATGAAGGAATTCCGCAGACTCCGCCTTCAAAAGCAAGTCGTCCATGTACGGAGTCACTCTGATGCCATCCCCATGGAGGACAGATATCAACGCTCCCAGAACACGTTGGAAAACCTGGGGAGCAGTTGTCAGCCCAAACGGAAGAGCTGAAAACTGAAAATGACCTCTGGCGCAGGCAAACATCAGATACTGCCTGCTCTCTGGATGAATAGGAATGTGCAGATACGCATCCTGAAGATCCAGAGAAGCAAGAAACTCCCCTGGAGACATGGCAGCAATGACAGTGCGCAGAGATTCCTGACAATAGTGGGTCTTTACCACAAAGGAATTGAGATCCAAAATAGGACGACCGCCGCCGTCCTTTTTGGTCACCACAAAAAGGTTGGCATAAAACCCAGAACCCATGTCCACAGGAGGCACTGGCTCCAGGACTTCCTTGACCAAGAGATCCTGAATAGCGCCGAACAGAAGCAGTTTCTCTGCATCTTGCGGAGAAGAGTGAGATGAAAACGAAAGGGAGGAAGGGAAAAGAAAGGGATCTTGTATCCCTCCGAGACCACCTGTAAAACCCATGGGTCCGTCACAGATTCCTCCCAAACCCTGTGAAAGAGGTGGAGGCGTCCCCCCACGGCAGGGTGCGGACCCGGGTTCGGCGAGTCACGCCGAAGCAGTCTTGGAAGGCTTGGAGGCCACCTTGGGCTTCCAGGACTGCTTGGGCGAGGGACGCGGATCGGACGGAACAGTCTTGGTCGTCAAACGCGTCTCTGTCTGAAATGAACGAAAAGGACCGGTAACGCTTAGCCGGCAACTTTTTCTTGAAGACCAAAGGCAAAAGGTTACTCTTACCCCCAGTAGCCTCGCTAATTAGTTCCTTGAGCTCAGAACCAAACAAGGAAGTACCCTGGAAAGGCAAGGAAAGCAATATCTTCTTAGATGCAGTGTCAGCAGACCAAATCTTAAGCCAAAGCGCACGCCTGGCTACCACAGAAGAGTTAGAGGCCCTAGCCATCATGCTGACAGCATCAAAGGCGGCATCAGAAACATAGTTCTGAGCCTCAGAAATATTGGCAAGCAAGCGCAAGTCCCCCAACACACTTGAACATGAAACCGGATGAAAGAGCAAGGGAAGACAAACAAAATGAGCCCACCCTGAAGTCGCTATGTGAAGCGGTTCCAGAGATACGTCGAACACAGTTTAAGCCCATAGAGATTAAAGGAGAAATGGCAGCTATGTGGTAAAAGCGCGCCTTAAAGGCGCGGAACATAAAATTACAGGACATGAACCTCAAGAAAGAAAAAGGTTAAAAACACACAGTAATCACACTGATCCATGAAGAAAGAGTAACCAAACTCTCAAAATACAATGAACCCAGCAGATAAAGGGTTAAAGTGCCACATAGACTGCTCCAAAACTCAGACATACACCTAAAAACAATTAAATACATATATTTTTATATATAGATACATATATATATATATATATATATATATATATATATATATATATATATATATTTATTAATAAACACCCAATGAGTGCCGGAGTGCGCAATGAGAACTCCCAAATACAAGCCCAGTTAAGGGACACTGTGGGACAAGTGGACCTTCAGCACTCAAAGGGCGGCTCACCTTTCTGCAAGTCTTCTGTCTTCAGGTCACCATGCAAAGAAAGGATTACCTCAGTGGATAATTCCCCAGGGAAGTACTTGAAACCAAGTTGTTCCCCCATCAGGGCATAAGGTCCACCAAAAATCCCTGGACACAGAGCTAGCCACTTTGGAGAGGGCATTTGTCAGTCATGGTAACCCGCCTAATAGTGGTATTCCATATTTGACAGAAAACAATAAAAAGACAAACTGAAGAGAGATGTTCTCCACCTGGTGTGTACACACCCAGGAACAAATCATTCTGGTGTTAGCTGACTGGGAAGCAGCTGAGGAGGGAGGGGAGGCTCCACTCCCTGCAAACATTTGGAGAAATGTTCCTGCCTACTTAAAGGGGTGGATCGCCTCCCAGAGTTACCAGTAACCTGTATTGGACGACAGTGAAAATAAATTACACTTAAAATTTTATAAGGCAAAGAGATCCTACCTTTAACCTGGAACTACTGCTTACAGTACTTTTATTCCAAACTTTGCTTTCGCCAATGCTAGTACAAACTTATGTTTTATAAAAAATGGAAAGTGATTACCAAGAAGCTGCTTTACAAATCTATTCTGGAATAGCTGATGCCTTTTGGACCCATGAGGTTGAGACGGTGTTTGTAGAATGTGCTTGTATTTATATGGATGGATCTTTACTTATTGTATTAACCCTTGGTGCCAGAGGGGTATGCAATGCATTGCAATAAATTAAATATCTATGGCACTCAAAATGTTATAGGATTTTATAATGCAGTCTTAATCCATACCCGAAGAAGGCACTTTAGTGTCCTGAAAGATTGCACTATGTTCTCAGTTAGCCATTAAAAGGGTATAACCTCTATACTCTTGAGAGTTCTTGGTTACAAAAAAAAGAGGATTTAGTCTTACCTGTTAAATCCTTTTCTCTTAGTCCAATACAGTTTACTGGTAACTTTGGGTAGGCGATCCGCCCCTTTAAGTAGGCAGGAACAATTCTAGGAGTGAGTGCTGGATGGAGCCTACCTTCCCTCCTTGGCTGCAGCTAGCCAACCAGCTCCAGTAAGATTTGAGACACTAACTATTGACAAGATAGTAATAAGAGAAAGAAGACTCCGATGAGCATGAATCCGAAAGGATCCCCACATTCTGCCACAGGAGAGCCAAGCATGGTCCCTTGACAGGGTGGGAGACCAGTAACCTGTATGGACGAAGAGAAAAGGATTTAACAGGTAAGACTAAAATCCTCTTTTCTCTGTCGTCCAATACAGGTTACTGGTAACTTTGGGATGTCCAACCATTGAGTTCCCTAGGTCGGAAAGGAAGGCAAGGACCAGGTGCAGGGCCCCCAAAGTCACCAGAGCACATATGAACCATCAGAACAGAGATAGCCCAACAATAACAAATGAAGTGTAAACGGACACCGAACAGGGGTAACAACACCCCAGGAACTGTTACACAGCACGCTGAACTAACACAAACAGGGCTCAAAAGTGAGGGAGCACCAAAGAACCGAAACGAAGATCCTAGACAGGCAAGACTGCCTCCAGGATCTGTCTCCCAAAACTGGCATCAGCCGACACCAGCACAGCAACACAGTAGTGCTTTGAAAAGTAGTGTACAGATGACCAAGTGGCGGCCTTGCACAACCGATCAGCTAAGGGCTTATTCTTGGAAGCCCAAGATGCCCCAATAGAGCTAGTGGAAGGAGCTGTGACCCAAAGGAAACAGGCTTCTTCCTCAGTTATGAACAGTGGACTGAAGCCAAGACACAAGGGTCACTTGGATGCAGGTCTCCCTGCACTGGGACCCTCAGGAATGACAAACAGCTCGTCAGACCATCGAATGGACTCAGTGTGATGCACACAAAACCTGAGACAACACACCACAACTAATAAGTGGAGGTCCTTCCCCTGGTCAGAGGAAGGGCCAGGGCAGAAAGAAGGAATCAATCTCCTGCTTAAGGAGGAACACAGAAGCCACCTTCGGGAGAAACTCCCGCAAACTCAGAAGCACCGCCATGTCCTAGTGAAACACCAAAAAGGGGTGGTTTACAGGACAGAGCACGCAACACAGAGAACAGACACGATCGCCAGGAGAAAAGCCATGTACCACGTCAGCAGACGTAGAGGAATGGTAGGCAAAGACTCAAAGGGAGCGCCCTAAACCAAGGTAAGATCCCACTAAGGAACGGGAGACTGAAATACAGGATGAGTATGAGAAACACCCTGGAAGAAAACCTAGACAACTAAATGAAAAACAAAGAGCAGATGTCAACCTTAAAGGGATAGTAATGTTTCATAATAAAAGCAGCTTTAATTAATCATCATAGTATTTGGACTTTGGAGAGTGTTATTTCAATACTGTCAGAGTTGTAGTTCAATGTAAGTTCAATGTAATTCAAAGACAAAGTGTCCCCCTCCCGCCCCTTTTACTGATGTAACACTGCTCAGCCAGAGCAGAAGGGGAGGTGCCCAGGTAGACTGCAGAGAGGGACCATCTTCAATTAAGATCAGGAAAAAAGCTGAAAAGCTTGTCAAGGGGGGCAGGGCTTTCAGTGTTCATAGGAAGAAGATTGTCCCTTGCTGTTATCTGTCTGGTCTATGGACTGCATTCCACATCTGAGAAGAGATGGCTTACACTAGGTAAAAGGGGCAGGAGGGTGAAACTTTGCTTGTGAATATCTCTCAGACCATAAAGGTTTGAGAGAGAAGACTTATTTTGTTCTTGTTTTTTCAATGCCTACAAAATAAAATAAAGTTAAAACAAAGTATTACTATCCCTTTAAGGGAATTCAAACTGAGGTCCTTGTCCACACCTTCCCGTAGGAAGGCCAGGACCGTAGGAAAATCAAAATCCGGAGATAGGTCATTATCAGCACATCAATAGAGAAGGTAGACCACACTAGATGGTAAATCCTAGAGGAAACAGGCCTGTGTGCACTAAGCATAGCCGTCACCACACCAGAAGAAAACCCTTTCTTCCACAGTAGTGAGGATTCAATTTCCAGGCCGTCAAGGCTAGATGATGGAGATCCTCCTTCCGCAGGTAAACCTGTAGAAGACGACCCGGATGGCAAGGGAGCCGGAAGGCTCTGCCACTTATAGGTCCGGAAGCTCCGGAAACCAAGCCTGCCGAGGCCAGTACGGAGCAAACAGAATGACTGGACATCGCTCCAGTCTCAGTTTCCTTATCACCCTGAGCAACATGGGGACGGGAGGAAAGATGTAAGCCAGAGGAAATAACCAAGAAATGGACATGGCATCCACCGCTAGAGCTAGAGGGTCTCTCCAACGAGAGCAGAACCTCAGAACCTTCCTGTTGTGTCTTGTCGCCATAAGGTCGATGTACGGAAGACCCCACTTCTGAACAATGAGGGTGAACACCTCTGGGTGCAGTTCCCACTCTCTGCTGTCCATCATGTGTCGACTGAGGAAGTCTGCCATGACGTTTTCTACGCCAGGAATGTGAACTGCAGATATGGCAGGAATATGTTCTTCTGTCCAGGACAAAAACAGCCTTCACCTCTAACCAAGCGGCGAGACTTCTTGTCCCCCCCTGCTTGTTGATGTAAGCCATGGGCGTGGCGTTGTCAGACTGGGCATTCTTCCAGCTGGGATGTCCAATAGAAAGGGCATGAAATATCGCCTGAAGCTCCAACACATTGATGGGAAGGAGAGACTCTTCCAGAGACTACCGACCTTGAGCACTCAGGCGACCTAGGACCACTGCCCAGCCGGAGAGGCTGGCGTCCATCATCACCGTGGTCCAGAAGGACACCAGGAAGGACTTGCCCTTCAGCAGATTGGAGAGGTCGAGCCACCACGACAAACTAAGAGGGAGGGACACTGACCTCTTCAGAAGGTCCAGCTGACCCCTGCACACCTAGAGCACAAACCTCTGTGATGGGCGAGTGCATGAATGCAGTCCTGAACCTGCTGATGAAGTTCCGCAGAAGGGGCTTCCAGAAGCAGGTCATCCATGTATGGAGTAACTCTGATGTGGTCCTGATGGAGGATGGATACTAAGGCTCCCAGGACACAGTTGAAGACTTGAGGAGCTGTAGTCAGACCAAAGGGAAGAGCTGAAAACTGAAAGTGCCTTTGGTCGCAGGCAAATCTGAGATACTGCCTTTCCTGCATATCTTCTGTCTTCAGATTACCATGTATCAAGAAGAAGCCTCAGTGGGCAACTCCTGGCGAAAGAACTTGCAGCGGAGATTTCCCCCCAGGGTATAGGTCTACAAAAGCTATCCACATTTGGGTGATGGGAATTGTCAGTGATGGTAATCCACCTAATGGTGGTATCCCATATCTAAACAGAAAAATAATAAGCTAAAACTATAGCAGAACTGTTCTCTTGCCTTGTGTCTTCACCAAGGAACAAATCTTTCTGGAGCAGATTGGCTAGCTGCAGCCAAGGAGGGAAGGTAGGCTCCACCCAGCATTCACTTCTAGAATTGTTCCTGCCTACTTAAAAGGGGATGATCGCCTACCCAAAGTTACCAGTAACCTGTATTGGACGACAGAGAAAGTACATTGAATCCCATCTACTATAAAGAAGCCTGAAACCTATTGCAATGAAGGCTTTAGACGCTACAGGTTGCAAATAATACATCCAACTTTCTAGGTGCTAGGTTCTGTCCAGCTAAGTTGAAATGCATCTAGCCAGGTCTAAAATTAGGACATTGTCTTTATCATTCTTGGAATTCAGGCAAAATGACAGGAGAACCATTTCCTGACAGATAAAACTGAGAAATGACTTTTAAATGTTCTTGTTCTTAAAACTACCTGATCATGATGGATCTTCTGAAAAGGGTTAGAGCAAGAAGGGGCTTATAACTCATTTACCATTCTTGACAAAGTTATGGTTGAGAGAAAAACCACCTTCAAGGGAGGAGATGGTTTGAATCGATTAAAGTTGTTCAAGACCTGATAGTTCTCTATCATCTAAGTTTAGACACCAGCGATGCAAAATTTCTTATGGTCGGCTTAGTCTTAGATATAGCTTTTATGTATCTTTTTGCCAAGTCATTTTCTGCAAAAAGGAGTGGCTAGAACTGCTGATAGGGCTGAAGGTTGTACTTTAATATATAGGATGGCTTTTTTGGAAACCTTCCTGTAAGAAGTCCAGAATTAACCCAATGGAATTTTTTTTCCCTGGGAAATTCCTTTTACAGCATCATTGTTGAAAAGTAGCCCATAGTCGGTTGTAAATTATATATAAGGATACCTTTCTTCCTTTAATAATTGTTTCACAAACTGGGTCTGAGAGGCCTTTTAACCTTAAAGAATGATGCACAGCCTCAAGAAGGCCAGATTGGGATGAAAAGTTGGTCTTTGATCAGCAAATACTTGACATTTGTTAAAGGGATAGTAACACTTCGTTTTAACTTTATTTTATTTTGTAGGCATTAAAAAAACATTAAGAATGATATAAGTCTTATCTCTCAAACATTTATGGTTTATGAGATATTCACAAGCAAAGTTTCCCCCTCCCTCCCCTTTTACTGATGTCACACTCTTCAGCCTGAGCAGAAGGGAGGTGGCCAGGTAGACTGCAGAGAGCGACAATCTTCAATTAAGATAAGAGAAAAACCTGAAAAGCTTGTCAAGGGGGGCAGGGATTTCATTGTTTTCATAGGAATAAGAGTGTCCCCTTCTGTTATCTGTCCAGTCTATGGACTGCATTCCACATCTGAGAAGAGATTGTTTACAGTAGGTAAAAGGGGCGGGAGGGGGAAACTTTGCTTGTGAATATCTCATAAACCATAAAGGTTTGAGAGATAAGACATATCATTCTTCATGTTTTTTTAATGCCTACAAAATAAAATAAAGTTAAAACGAAGTATTACTATCCCTTTAAGTCTGTTAGAGACTGGCTTGACATTCTCACCAGGTTCGCAGACCACAATGAACTTAGGGCTATTAGGATTATATTTACCTTGTCTCCATTTTCTTTACCACATCCCAAATTGGAATTGGGGGAAAATATAAGCCAGAGGGAAGTTCCACTTTACCCTGAATACATCTTGTTCCTGGGACTTATTTTCCGTCCATCTGGAAAAGAAAATCTAGCACTGCACATAGTCCATTGATCCCATAAGGTCCATCATAGAACTCACCCACTCTACAACTATGTTGTTGAAAAACCACTTATGATTTTCGGAATCTTCTGGATTTGGAACTTCCTCCAATTCCAGCAGATAACCCATCACCAATATCTGTTGTACCCATCTGTCCGGTTGTGCTAGCAGCCAAGCTGGCAAAAGTTGTACCAGTCTGCCCCCTACTGGGACTGGAGAGGAAGCCCCGCTTTCCTTCACTGGAAGGTTTTTTTTTTTTGGAATGGAGTTAAGCTTTCCAGGAGAAATCCTTCAGAGATCCTCCTCTTCCCCTTTTCTGCTTCTACTTCTCCATGTTAATATTTTCTAAAGGATCATCTTTTAGATCTGTACCCAAAAGACCTTGAAGGAAATAAGCTTCTATTCCTTTTTTCCCCTGAGGTAAGCAGATTTCCCTCCAGATGTTCTCAAACAGCTCTTATAAACTGTTCTCCGAATAGATAAACTGCTTCAAAATGGCAGAGTCCAACTCATTCCTGGATGAAGAACCAGATTCCCATGCCTTGATCCAAAGAGCTCTGCTTGCTATCAATGATAGAGCTGAAGAATGTGCCAGTAACTTTAGAATGTCTAAGGATGCACCACATGAGACAGTCTGCTTCCTTTATGGTAGCTACTTATTTTAGCCATCTTGATCTGAATACAGATGATTCCATTTTTTCTTCTAGTTCTGATAACCAGATTCTTAAAAGTATCAGACATGCAGGACATGGCTGTAGCAGATTTTATTTTACCAATAGTTGAATACCACTTCTTTCATACATATCCACCCTTTTATCCATGGAATCCTTTAATAAAGTTCCATCTTCCATAAGCATGTTAGTTATTCTTGATATCTGGGCTACTACCAAGTCTATCTTTCGAGGTTTAATCCAGGATGAGACCACCTCACCTGAAAAGAGATACATCTTCATAAACATTTTTTGGAAACAGATGTCTTTTTAGCCTCTTAGGCTCCATTCTGCAATGGTGAATAGAGAAGGCTGCGGCTATTTTATTTTATGTTTTTTTAGTCTCCCACAAAAGGCAGCATCCATAAGATCCAGTTCTTTATGCGTTTGTCAATCCTGTTTTCCTCATAACTAAATCAAAATCTTTCAGGTTTGTCTAGGTTGAAGGCTCCAGTATCTACTAGTTTTCACGCTTCTGCAGATGAAACAGATGACCATGTTCATTAGGCATCAACCACTGGTAATGCAAATGGACAGTCTTCTGGGTCCAAGATGCTTCATCATTCACGATGACTCTTGCATTACAGAAAAAGTCTTACACAGACATCTTAAAACCATCCCAGAAATGCAAATATCTGTCATCCATTACATACGCAATTTAGAAGTATCTGTTGGACAGCTTATTTGATTTTTACATCCTGTACAAGTTCTGTATTTTGGGCTGCCTTGTCCACTTTAGGAGCCATATTATTAGAAGCAGCTTTTGATTTTTCAGGATGACTTGCCTTAGATGAGGAAGGCATAATTTTTCATGCTTTTCTCCTTTAAAAATCACCAATCCATCCAAGTGGATATCATAGATATTTTAATATGTTAAACCAGTATGTTTGGGAAAAATGATGTGCTTTCCACCAATGAAACACACACACACCAGCTAATTTCTTCCAAAGATTTTAAAAGTAAGGGGAGTTTTCTGGCACCATTTTTTTGTCTGCTTGTCATCACATACCTCCTATAGTTGCGTGTTCCAACTTGGAACACTCAACCATTTACATTAAGTGAGAAAACTCTTGTAAGCAAACATCTTATTCCAATTATCTTTCTACTTGCTTTTCTCCTCTATTATAGGGGGAAGCAAATGTAAGCTCATATCTGTCAATGGGTATCCAGATCATTTCAATACTTGAAGTTATTATGTTTCTCACGTCTGTGGGCAACATAGTAGCAAGTTTTATTCTTCTTGCAGATTAAATCCGAACAAGTTAATCCGTATCACTGTAGATGCACCTGCTTGTGACCCACATCTGTCGGATATTTAAGCTTTATGTATAACAAGGAGGTAATGAACCTTCGTCCCCAGCTAGGAAGAACCAAAATAACTTAAGTAGGTGATGCAGAGTGACCTTTTATAGAACTGATCGGCCATACCAGCTGGGAGTAGGAGTCAAGACTCATATATTATTGCCATGGATAGGACTGAAGAGAGAGAGAGAAATTTACTAACCGATATTTCCTTTTCTTCTGTGTATCTCCACGTTACATTGTATGATGGGATTCACTTCCTTCCTCCAGCTGGTAGGACCATTCAAATTTTATATAAATAGGGTACGCCCCCCTGCGCCTTCAGTTGTACATGTTGTCAAAGCTGAAAAAATATAGCACATTAAGGTTAAGGGTGGGTGTGACGTGGAGATACACAGAAGAAAAGGAAATATCGGTTAGTAAATTTCTCTCTCTCTTCTGTGTACTCCCCGTCACATTGCATGATGGGAATTTCCCAAGCAAATTGAAGAAAAAAAAAAAAAAAAAAAAAAGGGGGGGGAAGAATATAATAATATATAACAAATATACTCAAATTCATACCCTTCATTGTGGGATTACTGCTTGCAGTACTCCTCGTCCAAACTTTGCGTCCGCGGATGCCTCTATATCCAGCCTGTAGTGCTTGATAAAGGTGGACATGGATGTCTAGGTGGCTGCTTTGCATAACTCCTGAGGAGTAGCATTAGCCTTTGTTGCCCAGGATGTAGCCATTGCCCTTGTTGAGTGGGCCTTTATCTTAAGGGGAGAATCTAGTTTAGCCTCCTTATATGCAGATATTATGCACTGTCTTATGCATCTAGCCACAGTTTGCTTGTATGCTGCTGAACCTTTCCTTCTGCCCATATATTGTAAGAACAAGTTATCTGATCTCCTAAACTCCGCGGTTCCTTGAAGATAAATGGATATACACCTGACTAAGTCTAGTAAGTGTTATCTTTGCTCCTTTTCCCCTCTTGGGGAAGAACAGAATGAAGGCAAAATGATCTCCTGGTTCTGATGAAACTCTGAGACTACCTTCCCCCTAAAGGATGGTTTCAACCTAAGAACAACCTTGTCCTGATGGAGGGTTAGATAGGTTGCTTGACAGCACAATGACTGCAGCCCATTGACCCTTTTAGCTGACGTAATGGCAGTTAAGAAGACTGTCTTCAAAAGTTAAATGCCTTAAGGATACCTGCTCCAGAGGCTCGAAAAGGGGGGAATCAATGAGTTGAGTCAGGACTAGATTTAAGTCCCAAGCAGGAACAATTTCCCTGATCCTGGGATGTAACTTCTCTATAGCTTTAACAAATCTCTTAATTAAGCTATCCTCTGCCCAGTGTCTAGTCATAACGGCTGAAAGGGCAGACACCTGCACCTTGATAGAGGCTGGACTTAGTCCCATATCAAAACCTCTTTGCAAAAATTCCAGAATTACAGGAGCATTAATCTGGTGTTTATTGTACTTATTTCTTATAGCCCATACTCTAAAAGTTTTCCAAATCCTATCGTAGATTCTGAGAGTTGACTTCTTTCTACCAGATAGGATGGTCTCAGCTACTTTTCTTGAAATACCTTGATCTAATAGAGCCTGCCGCTCAATCTCCAGGCTGTCAGCTGGAAAAAAACTGGGGTCTGGATGGAGTAAGGGCCCCTGAAACAGGAGGTCCTTCCTGTCTGGCAATTTCCAAGGTTCCTGGCTGGACATTCTGACAAGCTCTGAATACCAAGTGCGTCTTGGCCATTTTGGGGCAATCATGATGACTTCTGCTTTGTCGGTTATCACCTTCCTGAGGACTTCCCTTATTATAAGGATAGGGGGGAAAAAACGTATGCTAGTGAGAAATTCCAAGAATGCTTCAAAGCATCCTGTCCCAATGCTTCCACTGATTTCCCCCTTGCGAAGAACTGAATGCATTGGAGATTCTCCAGGGTCGCCATTAGGTCTATAACTGGGGTTTCTATTCTCTTGGTGATCTGAAGAAACACCTCTTGATTTAGGGACCATTCACCTGGGTGTACCTGTTCCTGCTTAGATAGTCTGCATGTATATTCTGTACTCCTGCTATGTGGGAGGCTGTATTTGCACTCAGATTCTTTTGTGCCCAAAGGAATATTTGGGACACCTCCCTGTTTAGGCTTGAGCTTCTTGTTCTGCCTTGGTTTCGAATGTATGTGACTGCAGTCATATTGTCCGACCTGACATGTACCGCTGTTTTCCTTAGATCTTGCTTGAAGTGAAGTAGAGAGTATATTATTGCTCTGATTTCCAATATATTTATGTGCAGTCTTCTTTCCTCTAAGTTCCAAGTTCCCTGGATTGTTTTGTTTTCCCAGACCGCCCCCCATCCTGAAGGGCTGGCGTCTGTCGTGATTATGTTCCATACTAGGTCTTGTAGTGATGTTCCATTTTCCTTGCGATAACCCCCCCCCCCTTCTTGTAGGTTGATATGAGGTCTGTTTCCTCTGGTCAAAAGGTCTTCCTTGATATCTCCTAGAGTCTCGAAAGGAATAAGACTTGTTTTTAAACGAAGCTGACCTGGGGGGGGGGGGGGGTGAATCTCCTCTTCTTTCTTGAGGTAGAAAGGCACTTTTTCCACCTGACACTTTCTTTATAATATCTTCTAATTGCTCGCCGAATAGCATGTCACCTTTAAAAGGAAGATTAACCAGCTTATTCTTCGAGGAGGCATCTGCTCCCCAGGGCCTAAGCCATAACGCTCTTCTAGAAGATACTGAAAGTGCTGAAGATCTAGCACCCAATTTTACTGCATCAATAGAAGCATCGCATACAAAATTGTTAGCTTCCTTTAGGATTGAGAGTTCCCTAGATAGTTTGGACCTTGACGTACCAGATTCAATATCTTCTTCCATAGTATTAATCCATATATGCATAGCTCTGGACACGCATGCTAGAGCTGTGGCTATCTGGATATTACTGCCAATGAGAGAATATGGTCTCTTAAGGGCTGACTCCATTTTCCTATCCATAGAATCCTTTAATGAGGATCCGTCCTCAAGAGGAATGGTGGTATACTTGGCTATGCTGGAGACAGCCGCATCTACCTTGGGAGGAGATGTCCAATTCTTAACACTTGCCATATCAAAAGGATACATTTTCCCAAATCTCCTAGTAACTGAAGACCTATCAATTTTGCTCCATTCATCAGATATGATATCTGTAATCGAATGATGGACTGGAAAACTTAAGAGTAGGCTTTTTGTTGCCTAAAATGGCTGTATCTATAATACCCAAGTTCTTCTGCTCCTTTACTAAACCTAAAGTCTTACGGACAGATCTTAGGAAGCTATCAGTCCTATCCAGGGAGAAATCCCCTGAGTTCTCCACAATCTCACCTTCCACCTCAGAGGGCCCCTGACTGTTTCTATCATCATTATCCTCCATCCTTTGGGAAGAGGTACCCTCCCCAGGATCCTCTAATCTCTGTTTCTTTCTAGGTGCTATGGATTCCTGCATAACAGAGAAGGTCTCTTGCATAGAGACCTTCATCCAAGATAAAAAATCCTGAAACTGCCCTGGCATTTCTTGAATAGCTGCTTGCTTAAGACAGTCCTGAAAAAACTTAGCATTATCGGAGGCTGGTAACTTTTTATCACAATTGGAGCAGGATTTACATTTTTGGGGCTTATCTTCTTTAGAAGAGCCTGCATCTGATTTCTCCTTGCTAGTAGAGGATGTAGAAGAAGACATATCTAAAATTTAACCTTTACTCTAAACAAATAAAAAGTTACAAATACTGTAGCATAAGAAAGTAATCCTTACCTGCTGCCATGTTGCTTCCCTTTTATTCAGCGTGTGTTCCATTGCTGAAACGCACGCCCAGACACCACCAGATGCATATAAGAAGACAGACCCGATGGGCACCTTTCCTAGTGGCGTGCGTGTCACGGTGAACAGCATCATGAAGCGTTTTCGTCTTACAAACTTCCTGCACTCACTTTCCTCTTTCAGCCTCTTTTTTTTTTTTTTTTCTTTGCGCCGTTCCCGCTTCTCCCTGGTTGAAGCCAGCCACCAGCACACAATGTTTGTGCAGGCCAGACCACGCCACCAAAGGAAATTATGCAAGGCTCTCCATCTCAGAGCCCCTCAAGCCACTCGTTCAAAGATAATGCCAGCGCCACTCCTGCGCTACAGCGTGACAGGAGGAAGGTCACCATGCTCCGTTCAACTGGCTGTAGTTTTGTTTCCAGAAATAGTTCTGTGCTCTGCCTTCACATATAGCACAGATAGCAGGAGGCATCAGAACACACACAAATGGATCCGCGGACACGTCTCTGCTACTGCCAACTCCTTCAGGTATTCATGTATTAAATAACTGAAGGCGCAGGGGGGTGTACCCTATTTATCTAAAATATGAATGGTCCTACCAGCTGGAGGAAGGAAGTGAATCCCATCATGCAATGTGACAGGGAGTACACAGAAGAAATATATATAATATTTATATTCCCATCCCACAGCAGCCAGTCACGCCGTTTTATGCACCTGAGTGGACACAGTCTACTCAACTTTAAAACAATACTAGGAGTCCCCAGTAGGAGTAGGTCTTAGGAAATTAATAAACCTACTCAATTCTAATGGGATATCACGGTGCCTGTGATCCTAGCGGCAGGGTGACATTGTTATTTCCGGGTTTCTCCTTGCACGGTTCTTATTGGCATAAGATAGATAGCAATTAACCCATATAGAGTCTACCGCCATGCCTCAATGAGTTTTTTTTTGTTTTTTAAATAGATAGTGAGACTATTAGTAGATGCATTTTTCTGTTTTCCAAAGTTTTCTTGATACTTTAATATTGATTTCCAATGCTTTAGTTCAGATTGGTAGTAGTTTATCCCATATAATAAAGTCTGCAGGACAAAGCTAAAAGGTAAGGGCAGGTGGAACATGTTTGTGGTCAGGGCAAAGACATTATGTAAACAGATCAGCAACCAGAATATAGTGTACTCAGAGCTTTTGCCTCTTTGCATGAATAAGGACAGAACACCAACTGAGTACAAACTACATATGTGCACAAAAAACAAATCTAATTTCTGAGGCATTCCAAAAATCAACTCTGCAGCCAAAACACAGCACAGCATGGCTAGGTTATGGTCTACAGGTGCGACAAAAATCTCCTCAAGCAACTTCCTCCAAGCACACACATATATGCAGCCACATGAACATTCGAAGTGGGAATATGGCGCTCCTACTTAGTACCACAGCCCTGTCAATCAGATAAGAGGATTTTAGTCTTACCTGTTAAATCCTTTTCTCTTAGTCCATACAGGTTACTGGTAACTCTGGGTAGGTGATCCTCCCCTTTAATAGGCAGGAACAATTCTAGAAGTGTATGCAGGGGTGGAGCCTACCTTCCCTCCTTGGCAGCAGCTAGCCAACCAGCTCCAGAAAGATTTGAGACACTAACTATGACTAGATAGTAGAAGGGAAAGAAGACTCCTGTGAGCATGACCCTGAAGGACCCCCACGGTCTGCCACAGGAGAGGCAAGCATGGTCCCTAGAGAGGGTGGGAGACCAGTAACCTGTATGGACTAAAAGAAAAGGATTTAACAGGTAAAACTAAAATCATCTTTTCTCTGTCGTCCAATACAGGTTACTGGTAACTCTGGGATGTCCAACCATTGAGTTTCCTAGAGGCGGGAAGAAGGCAAGAACCAGGCGCAAGGCCGCCAATGTCACCAGTGCAGATATGAACCATCAGATCAGAGATAGCCCAAGAAAAACAAGTGTCAACGGACACTGAACAGGGGTAAGAAAACCCCAGGAACTGTTAAACAGCACACTGAACTAAAGCCAGCAGGGCTCAAAAGTAAGGAGGATCAAGAACCAAAGAAAATCCTATAAAGGCAAAAACTGCCTCCAGGATCTTCCTCCCAAAGCTGGCTTCAGCCAATGCCAACACATCAACACGGTAGTGCTTCGAAAAGGTGTGCACAGACAACCAAGTGGCCGCCTTGCACAACTGATCAGCGGAGGCCTGATTCTTGTAAGCCCAAGAGGCCCCAATAGATCGAGTAGAATGAGCCATGACCCAAAAGGGAGAAGTTTTCTTCCCCAGCTCGTAAGCCTTATGAATAGTGGACTTGATCCAGGAAGAAATAGTCACTTTGGATGCAGGTCTTCCTGCCCTAGGACCCTCAGGAATGATGAGCAATGCGTCAGATTTCCTGACAGACTCATTGCGATATACATAAAACTTGAGACAATGCACCATGTCCAAAAAGTGGAGATCCCTCTACTTGTCAGAGGTCGGGTTAGGGCAGAAAGAGGGCACCACAATCTCCTGATTGATGTGGAACTCAGATACCACCTTTGGCAGAAACTCCTTAGAAATGTAAAGCACCGCCTTTCCCTTGTGAAACACCAAATAGGGTGGTTTACAGGACAGAACATGTAACTCCGCGTCACGGCGAACTGACACGATCGCCAGGAGAACGACCATTTTCCACCTCAGCAGGCGTAGAGGAATAGTAGCCAAAGACTCAAAGGGAGGGCGCTGAAGGACACCTAAAACCAAGTTAAGATCCCACTGAGGAGTGGGAGCCTTGAAAACAGGATGAGTATGAGAAACGCTCTGAAAGAAAACCTTGACATCAGGAAGGATGGCAATGCGTCTCTGAAAGAAAACAGAGAGCAGAAGTCTGAACTTTAAGGGAACTCAAACTGAGGCTTGGGGGAGATACATGGAGCTGAGGGAACTGTCTGGTTCACCGGACAGGTCTCATCCTGAAAGGAACGGAAATACTGGTTATGCTTGAGCGGCAATTTCTTCCTGGGAACTAAAGGTAGAAGAGTTCTCTTACCGCCCGTGGCCTCACTGATCAGATCCTTAAGATTCGGCCCAAACAAAGAGGTACCCTGAAAGGGTGAGGACAGTAAAGCTTTCTTAGAAGCTCGTCTGGCCAAGACAGACATGGTAGAAACCCTAGCCACCAAATGGATAGCATCAAATAAGGCAGCAGAAACATTGTGTTGTGCCTCAGAAATGTTGGCAAGAAGGCGCAACTTGTCTGAAGTAGGAACATACTGATGGACAGCCCAGGTGAGCGGTTCAGTCCAGACCGCAGTGGCCTGGTTCACCCATGCTGCGGCAAACGCTTGACGCATAGCAGAACCAGCAGTGGAAAGATAGACTTCAGGGAAATCTCAAGTTTGTCCAGTCATTCAGAGCAGAGGCATCAGAGACTAGTAAGGAAGTAGATTTAGAAAGCCTGGAAACAGGAGCATCCACTTGGGGGGGGGGATGAACCAACTGAGCAAGCGCAGTTTCAGAAAAGGGATAAAGCTTGGCAAATTTCTTGGACACAGAGGGTTTCTTGTCTGGCGATTTTCACTCCTCAGACACAAGGGAGTCAAGAGTGGGATTAGATGGGCAGTAAGTAAGGGCTTTTTAGGCTCCTGGAACACATCAGAGGGGTCAGAAGGAACCTCCTGAACTAAGGGAATATTAAGAATAGTTAAAACAGCTCTGATCCACCAGCAGTTCCTCCTCAGAGAAACCTGACACGTCAGGTTTGGGCAGGGAAGATCAGACCGAGGATGGGGCCTGCCAAGACTGAAAGGCCACATGTAATTGGGATGGAAAGTTGCAATGTGGACCTAAGGTCCCTAGTCACAGCCTTGAACTCTTGCACCCAAGCTGGCTCTATTGCATGGCTGGAGGTCCCTGGAATGCTGTCAGGGACATCAGAACATGCTGGGCATACATGACCTAAAAATTCTCAAGGTAGCCCTGAGTGACAGGAAGAGCAATGCGCAGTGGGGGATACAGAGACCCCAGCCTCAGTCGTAGGTCTAGTCCCAAGCTCCAGCGGTATAGACATACTCAGTGTCAAATAACCTCACTGTACAACAAATCACCCAATTATAATGTGTAGGATTAAAGTTTCACCCCATAAATCGCTAAAATAAACTTATCTGGCAGGCGAAGGGTTACTCAGCAGAGGAGAGAAGGAGAGTCTAAGCCCTTCATAGGATACTCGCTCTGGAAAGATCAGAAAATGGTTGCCGCGGCGGGAGCCAATCAGAAACGAGCGTGCAAAGCAAGAGCTCACCAGAAATGTAGTTTTCTCAGAAAAGTACCCCAAACAGTGCCCGAAGCCCCCTGAGCCCCCCAACACACTAGAAACATGAACTGGATGATAGAGCAAGGGCAGACCCATGTAAAAAGTAAAATGACCCATCTCTGAAATCGCTAGGTTAGACGGTAGCAGAGATGTCCCAAACAGTACAGTCCCATAGAAGTGAATGGAAAAAGAGAGGATTTTAGTCTTACCTGTTAAATCCTTTTCTCTTAGTCCAATACAGGTTACTGGTAACTCTGGGAGGCGATCCCCCCCTTAGTAGGCAGGAACAATTCTCAAAGTGTATGCAGGGGGTGGAGCCTCCCTTCTCTCCTTGGCTGCAGCTAGCCAATCAGCTCCAGAATAATCTGAGACACTAAGATGACTAGATAGTAGAAGGGAAGAAGACTCCTGTGAGCATGACCCCAAAGGACCCCCACAGTAGAGCCAAGCATGGTCCCTTGACAGGGTAGGAGACCAGTAACGTGTATGGACTAAGAAAAAGGATTTAACAGGTAAGACTAAAATCCTCTTTTCTCTGTCCTCCAATACAGGTTACTGGTAACTCTGGGACGACCAACCATTAAGTTTCCCAGAGGTGGGAAGACGGCAAGGACCAGGCACAAGGCCCCCAAAGTCACCAGAACATATATGAACCATCAGATCAGAGATAGCCCAACAAAAACTGAAGTGTCAGACACAAAACAGAGGTAACAGCACCCCAGGAACTTACACAGCACACTAAACTAGAATCAACAGGGTTCAACAGAGAAGGAAGCACTAAGAACCATGGAAAAACCTAGACAGGCAATACTGCCTCCAGGATTTCTCTCCCAAAGCTGGCATCAGCCGATGCAAACACATCAACACAGTAGTGCTTCGAAAAAGTGTGCACAAGTGGCCGGCTTGCATAATTGATCAGCGGAGGGCTGATTCATGTAAGCCCAAGAGGCCCCAATAAATAGAGTAGAATGAGCCGTGACCCTGAACGGGACAGGCTTCTTCCTCAGCTCATAAGCCTTGCGAATAGTGGACTTGATCCAAGAGGCGATGGTCACCTTGGATGCAGGTCTTCCTGCCCTAGGACCCTCAGGAATGACAAACAGAGCATCAGATTGCCTGACAGACAGTGCAATGCCCAGAAAATTTGAGACAACGCACCACATCTAACAAGTGACGATCCCTCTCCTTGTCAGAGGTGAGGTTAGGGCAGAAAGAGGGCACCACAATCTCCTGATTGATGTGGAATTCAGAGACCACTTTCGGAAGAAACTCCTGAGAAGTGCGAAGCACCACATTGACCTTGTGAAAACACCAAATAAGTTGGTATACAGGACAGAGCATGTAACTCCGTGACACGGCGAACTGACACGATCGCCAAGAGAACGACCATTTTCCACATCAGACGTAGAGGACTCAAGGTGGTATTCCATATCTAACAGAAAAATAAAAAGAGAGATTCTAAAAATATAGCAGAACTGTTCTCAGACAGGTGTTGTCTTCACAAAGGAACAAATCTTTCTGGAGCGGATTGGCTAGCTGCAGCCAAGGAGGGAAGGGAGGCTCCACCCCCTGCATACACTAAGAATTGTTCCTGCCTACTAAGGGGCGGATCGCCTCCCAGAGTTACCAGTAACCTGTACTGGATGACAGAGAAATGGAGTCTATGTGGTAAAGCGCTCCTTAAAGGCTCAGTACTAAAATTTGACAAAATGAAACGTGTAACAGTAAATTGTGCAAAATAGCAACAGAACATGCGAGGACACCCAAAAAACAATAAACCAGTAGGAAAAGTGTTAGAAAACCCCCAAAGAGTGCCAAACCAGCAGCTAAAGGGTTAAATTACCACATAAACCTGTTCCAAACAACCAGACATATAGATAGACCCAATGAGTGCAGGAGTGTGCAATAGGAACTCCAGTGAAGGTACCCCTGTGCGGAGGAGCACTGTGGGACAAGCGGTCCTGCAGCACTCAAAGGGTTGCTCTTCCTTCCTGCAGATCTTCTGTCTTCAGATTACCATGTAGTAAGAAGCAACCTCAGTGGGTAAATCCTGGGGAAGCACTTGCAATCAAGATTTTTCCTCTCAGGGCTTAAGGTCCACAAAAACCACCTGGATACTGAGCTAGCCACATCTAAGGGCAATGTCAGTTATGGTACTCCGCCTAATGGTAGCATTCCATATCTAACAGAAAAATAAAAAAATATTCTAAAGCTATAGCAGAACTCTTCTCTTGCCTATGTTATCTTCACCAAGGAACAAATCTTTCTGGAGCCGATTGGCTAGCTGCAGCCAAGGAGGGAAGGGAGGCTCCACCCCCTGCATACACTTTAAGAATTGTTCCTGCCTACTAAGGGGTGGATCGCCTACCCAGAGTTACCAGTAACCTGTATTGGACGACAGAGAAAATGTAAAACTCCACAAGCGATAATGTAGTCAGATCTTACTGAACACATTCTTCTATCAAATAGTGATCAGCTTGGGAGGGCAAAGGTGTTCAGAGAATAGAGTCCAGACTACTGGCTTCAAGAGCGACATAGAAGACACGAGGAACCTTGAGAGGGAGAAAGATCCAAAACAAAAGTAATTGCATTATTGCTCCTCAAGATCTTAAAAGGTACCAAGGAAGAGGGATTCAAGCTTGGATGAGGGTTGGCGCGTTATCTAGTATGTTTACTGGAAAGTTATTCCCCATGTCCGATACGTAGTTGAGGAAAACACCTTTATGAGCAATGTGATTTCCTGTATTCTTTCCCCTCATTCTGTCTCTCATAGTTTAAGTGTACCTATGATGAAAATTACAGGCTTCATCTTCTTAAGTGGGAGAACTTGCACAATTGCTGGCTGACTAAATACTTTTTTGCCCCACTGTACATACAGGCTTTAAGTGTAGAAGGGAATGGGAGATAGGAATAAATAATGTGTTAAGATTATCTAGAGTTGTAAAAGAACTTTAGGGGTGCAAAAAAGTATTGCACCTTCCCAGTCTAGCTCAGTAGGTTCTCCTCCTCATAATGCCAAAACAGGAGGCTAATAACTAGCCAATGTGTATGTGGTATATAAGACTTTATTCTCCCTTCGGTGAACCAAGTATAAAAACCAGCTCTTATTTCGGTGTTCAGTATTTTCAGAGCATGTATGATTTTAGCACTGTAAAGCTTCCATAAACAAACAGTGTCCCAAATAAGAATGGTGTATCCCATGCTGCACTTACCCTCTTATCAGCCATGACTGCGGCAAAGCAATTTATTTGACACTTCCCAAAGAGTTAAATAGTGATCACACCTGCACAATAATAATGCTTGAACAGCAAGATTATGGAACATTTGCAGTGCTAGCAGTCAAGCATTCTGAACACAAATCAGAGCAGCTTCACACATAGGAAGAAGAAAGTAGAATAAAAAAGTTTATGTGCCTTCATGCACAGTGTCAATGGAAGCAGCCATTTACCTTCCTCTTGTCATTGCATGTGCAGGAGAAGCATCCAGCGAGTTGCACCAGCAAGTTGTTAGGCTTCCTGGCACATTTTATTAATGGGAGGAATTTGCAATTTATGCCATAGATGCCCTCAGAGACACCCCAACCAATGTCGCTTTCAATATACACTTGTTAGCCTGCAGATAAGGAGTCTAAATCACTTGTCTCCTAGAGTTACAGGTACATAAATTAATTTTTCCTACAAGATTCTTCCCCTGCTATATATTACTCGTTAAGCACTTTAATTTGTTGAGTAAAGTCTATATATGATTCGACTAGTTGAAGAGCCCGTGTACACAGACCACAGTGCCAGCCGGTTGCAGGGCAGTCATGCACAGTAGAGACTGGCCTTGCCGTGGCTGATACTTTCGAGCTCCCCGCATCAGGCGCGCCATGGGCAGTCTCTACTGCGCACGACTGCGTTGTTACAAACATTTTAGTGATTATGTAGAGTGTGCATTTAAACCAACACCCCCCACACACGACTATGGTTACTTTGTTTTAATTCAAAGAAAAAGAAAAGTAATTTGAGCCCCTTTACCGTTCGTTTAACCTCAGATTTTCACACATTACAATGTAAAAGCTGCAGACATCACCCTAATATTTATGTAGTATTTTTCCCCCTTAATATTTTTTGCTAGCCCATCCTTTAATATTTGATTTGCCTTTACCATCAGTTTAAGAAATATTTTCTCTTTGCATGCAAGCTTGGTAGCCACTGCAGATACTGAAAGGTGAAAAAGAAGCTACATTTTCATTTTCCCTTTTTCAGAAAGCATTTATGTAGGTCCAGCATCCAGGTTTGCCATTTTCTCACCAGTTGTTGAAACTGTACTCTAATTGTAGCTTCTCCAATTTAGGACAAGGCTTCCTTTGTTTAGTAAACAGAAGCAGCCCAACTGAGACGTACACAGTGTGGACTGTGAGCTGTTGTAACAAGTTGTAACTGCACGGTTTGAAATAAAAAGCAAATTGTGCAACAAGGCTTTTCCATTTTTGTTTTGTTTTAACATTTCCATACATAGAAACACTCAGGGTCTGCCTCAGTATTTACTGACCACAAATTTTCTGTGTTTCTAGAGCCCAGAGTCCCCTACTATATGTTTTTGTATGCTTTTTTCAAAAAAGGAAAACCCCTGGTGGTCCATTCAACAAGAGAGATACCTTGAAGTCTTTTAAAGAGATAGCTATGCTTAAAGTGTTAAAAATCGATACTTGGCAGTGTAAGAGCAGGACTGATCTTGAAAGACGCTCAAATATATTTTGTAAATTAGGTCTCCTTTACATGACACCAGACCCATCTTTGGAAGGACTAAGCAGTAGACTGGAGCTGGGGTTGCCGTGGCATTCTACCTGGCAACCTTAGTGGTGAATGTTGTGCCTCGAGCACAAACTAAAATTTAGCTAGTGCTAAAAGATGCTTTTACAACTCAAGCACTGTAAATTGTCTCAGTTGGCAGACTGCAAGGAATGTTTGCCATGTCAATCTCAGATCCAATTATTCAAGACTAGCCCTTTCCAAAGAGAAGGGGCAAACATTACATTAACACAAATATCACATTTTAAGTGTGAATGGGGTCAGTAACACTTTAAGATGGCAAACTAAGTAATTAAAACATTGTTTAAACAAATATGATCCAAGATTCCTTGATGATCAATTGATATGTAGGATATTGCCCAGAAATTGGCTGAATGACAGGACAGTGTCTCAGCCAGTGGAATACATTCAAAGTAAAAATGGGCTGGCTGTTAGTGGGGTGCCTCAGGTGTTTCTCTTATTAATTGTGTTCAAGGTAAGGTATATCCATTTGCAAACAATACAGAGATCTGCAACAGTACTGACACTCCAGTAGGCAATACATTAAATGTATTGAGAACAGAATGTATGACAGTGCAGGTCATGCACAGGACTCCAAAGGACTTGTATGTTTAAGTCTGGGTTGGATACTATTGGATATTGAGTGTATATATCTATACATTTTTAATTGCCATACTAGTATTTTATGTATGATTAATAAATATATTTGTAAATTAATCAACTCAGCCTATATGACATTATCCTAATACATCACTACATGGACTCAAACACTGAGATGAGAGAACTGCTTAAAAGTTGTTGAGCATTGCCTCCACAGGAGACTACAATGGATCAAGAGCACTTATGTGAGAGGACATACTGATTAATATATGAACTGACTGCTACAATATTGATTGGATTGTGTGCATCTACAAATACTTGCTATAAGAAAACAGCCTGCTAGAGGTTCACAAGGAAATTGAAAGAGCGGAGCCTTCTCCTGTTGTGATTGGATCCTTGCGTACTGAGGGAGGTGAAGCTGAATGGAAGACCAGATCCACTGATGGGGGATACAAGAAACTGAATTGTAAGGGGCTACACTATTGGATTTGTTTGAATTCAAATTGATTGGTTTCTGATTCAACTTTCCTTCATTTCTTTTGAACTTATATGTGAAGGAGATGAATCTTCAATCAATTAAGGGAAATATTTCTATAAGGACGCTGATATCACGTTATATATATACTATTAATACAGATTTGTAACTAGGGGGTCGCCTGAGTATATGTTCTTTTGTTAGGTTTTATCATACGACTTTACAATAACTGTTCATGCACACCCCCTACTCCTACTGTTTAGTCTGTAAAAATAATGCATGTTGCATGCCTGTTACTCAATCTCTACTCAGTGTAGGATCTCCAGCATGCCTGCCAGCAAGTCCAATTTATTTACTTTAAAACATCTGTCAGTGTGTGTCACTTTCTACAAAATCTCCCCACAAGTAACTCCAGCTCTCCCTCTCTACTCAATTGACACCCCCGTGGACTGCAGTTACAATTTTTACCACAAAGCACAGACCTGTTAGTTGAAGAATCAGTAGCTTGCAAGAATTAAGATCATTGCATTTGCAGCACCATATGCTTGTTATATAATACAATATATCAAGCTGACTTGTATATCTGATGTATTTAAAAGGTGAACCAACACCTCCATTAAAGCGGAACTACCACCTCTGAATAAATTTGTCCCAAATAAATACCAATCTGGTGACTGGCTACTCAATAGCGCTAGTCGACAGAAATATTACCTGGTGTTTGAGAATTTTACGCTGCTCTTGGACTGTCAGGTAGGAAACAGAGCAGACATCTTTCCATAGTGACGTCTGCGTGGTCAGTCCCAGCCTGCTCTAGGAGGAGTTGCTAGGAGCCTTCTGCTCCAAAAGGGACTGACAGCGAAGGGCGTGCAGACGTCACTATGGAAAGATGTCTGCTCTGTTTCCTGCCTGTAATTCCAGGAACAGCGTAGAATTCTCAAACACCAAATATTATTTCTGGCGACTAGCGCTATTGAACAGCTAGTCGCCAGATGGGTATTTATTTGGGACAAATTGATTCAGAGGTGGTAGCTCTGCTTTAAAGTTCCGCTTATCTGTCATGGTTACCCAGAGAAGTTCAGGATTCAGTACGGTTTAGTTAATGCAATTAACAAATGACATAAAGAAGATATATACAATATATACAATAGGAATAAGCACAGGGTAATAGCCAGCAAGTCTGCTATCAGAAATAATAGGTTGTAATGCTAAACCACTGAGCTGGAGACTAGGCCTTAGTCATTGAAGTCTCAGCTGGAACCAGGAACTGGAACAGGAACCCAGGATCTTGATCAGACGAGGAATGAGGTCTGACTCACGCCTGCAGTCAGCAGGAGCGAATAAGGACTCACGCCTGCAGTCAGCAGGAGCGAATAAGGACTCACGCCTGCAGTCAGCAGGAGCAAATAAGGACTCACGCCTGCAGTCAGCAGGAGCAAATAAGGACTCACGCCTGCAGTCAGCAGGAGCAAATAAGGACTCACGCCTGCAGTCAGCAGGAGCAAATAAGGACTCACGCCTGCAGTCAGCAGGAGCAAATAAGGACTCACGCCTGCAGTCAGCAGGAGCAAATAAGGACTCACGCCTGCAGTCAGCAGGAGCAAATAAGGACTCACGCCTGCAGTCAGCAGGAGCAAATAAGGACTCACGCCTGCAGTCAGCAGGAGCAAATAAGGACTCACGCCTGCAGTCAGCAGGAGCAAATAAGGACTCACGCCTGCAGTCAGCAGGAGCAAATAAGGACTCACGCCTGCAGTCAGCAGGAGCAAATAAGGACTCACGCCTGCAGTCAGCAGGAGCAAATAAGGACTCACGCCTGCAGTCAGCAGGAGCAAATAAGGACTCACGCCTGCAGTCAGCAGGAGCAAATAAGGACTCACGCCTGCAGTCAGCAGGAGCAAATAAGGACTCACGCCTGCAGTCAGCAGGAGCAAATAAGGACTCACGCCTGCAGTCAGCAGGAGCAAATAAGGACTCACGCCTGCAGTCAGCAGGAGCAAATAAGGACTCACGCCTGCAGTCAGCAGGAGCAAATAAGGACTCACGCCTGCAGTCAGCAGGAGCAAATAAGGACTCACGCCTGCAGTCAGCAGGAGCAAATAAGGACTCACGCCTGCAGTCAGCAGGAGCAAATAAGGACTCACACCTGCAGTCAGCTATGCAAGTCTACCAGAGCCCCAGGCCCGCACTAGACTGGATGTCTGATCACCAAGGGAAAATACGAAAGACTAGTCAGACAGAGCCACAAGTCAGCACCAGAGAGGGTAGTCAGACAAGCCGGATCATACACAGTTCAGGTAGTCAGCCAGAGCCACAAGTCTGCACCAGATTGGATGACCACTATTAGGTGTTAGGCAAAAGAATAGTCAAGACAGCCACAGGTCAGCACTAGAATGGATGGAAGACTAGTCAGGTCATACATGGAGCCCAAGGTAACAGAACGGCTATGAACAACAACGCAAGGGCATCCGAGTCAGGACTCAGTCTGCCTTTTAAACCCCTCCATAGGGAGCAGGTGGGCGGAGCCGCTCAGAGGGAGGAAGTAGGTAGGAGACTACAGGAAGCAAAAAGATAAAACAGAGGCCTGCAGCATGCTTGAAGCCTCACGCCTGAGGATGATGCCGAAGTCAAGATAAGTTGTAACATTATCTTAATGTTCCATCTGAGTAAGTCTTAAGGGTTCCCCCCCACCACCACTTTTCTTTTTTTTTTTTTTTTTTTTTTTTTAAATAAATAATTTCATGAAGAATAGCCAGAGATAATCTATTTAAATTAAGCCTGCAACTTCAGTAGGATGTGGCACTGCTCTGCCCTGTAGCCTGTCAAACTTTGTCTCTTCTCCTCCCCAGTTGTCCCCTGTTATCACCTCCTCCGACAGAGGAATCCAGCACGTGAGCGGGAGCAATCTCATTGGCAAGAGGAAAAAGTCTGCGCATAGTATCAGTCCCAGCAAGCCAGCTCAGGCAGGAAAGAATACTTATCTTTGTGGGATTTTTTTTTTTTTTAAATAAATCTGGGGGTCCTTTCACACCTAGAGATCTGGCTACCGCAACTCCAGCTCCCTCTTTGCCCATATGCCTACTCTAGTTAAACAAAAAGTAGTTAAACAGCTGAGATGTCCAGTGACGAAGGGCATGAAATATCGCCCGAAGCTCCAACACGTTGATGAGAAGGAGAGATTCCTCCAGAGACCACCGACCTCTCCCCAGCCAGAGAGGTTGGCATCCATCGTCACCATTGTCCAGAAGGATACCAGGAAGGACTTACCTATCAGCAGATTGGAGAGGTTGAGCCACCAGGACAAACTCAGTTCCACATGAAGAGGGAGAGACACTGGCATCTTCAGAAGGGTCCGGCTGACCCTTGCACACCTGGATCACAAACCTCTGGAGTTCCCTGGTGTGCACCATGGCAAACAGGACTGCTTCTATGGTGAAGATGAATTTTCCCACTAGAGAGGACAGCTTCTTGGCTGGAACTGGATCCTGAGCCAGAACCGCAGAAACCCTGTGGGCAATCTGGTGAGCTAACTTGTCCGTTAGAAACACCATGCTCTGCCGAGTGTCGAAGAGAAGGCCCAGGAAGACCAGACGTTGGGATGGAACAAGGTCTGACTTGTCCATGTTGATGATTCACCTATGTTGGGTGAGAGTGTGAATACATTGCTGAGCCTGCTGATGAAGAAGTTCCGCAGAGGGGGCTTTCAGAAGCAGGTCATCCATGTATGGAGTAACTCTGATGCTGTCCAGATGGCGGATGGACACTAAGGCTCCCAGGACACAGTTGAAAATTTGAGGAGCAGTAGTCAGACCAAAGGGAAGAGCTGAAAACCGAAAATGCCCTCTGTCGCAGGCAAATCTGAGATACTGCCGGCTCTCTGGATGAATGGCGATGTGTAAATACTCGTCCTGAAGATCCAGAAATGCAAGGAATTCCCCCGGGTATATAGCAGCAATCACTGTCCGTAAAGACTCCTGGTGATAATGAGTCTGGACCACAAAGGAATTGAGATCCTTCAAATCCAAAATGGGACAACAGCCGCCATCCTTCTTGGAGACCACAAAGAGGTTTGAGTAAAAACCCATACCTCTGTCCTGAACAGGAACTGGCTATAGAACATCTTTGTCCAAAAGAGCCTGAATAGCACTGTAGAACAGCTGGCGTTTCCTTCTCTCTAGTCTCCGTGAGGCGTATGAGAAGCGAAAGGGAGGAAGAGACACAAAAGGGATCCTGTACCCTTCAGTCACCACCTGTAAAACCCATGGGTCCGCCACTGAATCCTCCCAGATGCTGTGGTAGTGACGTAGACGACCACCCACAGCAGAGTAGGGACCCGGGTTTGGCGAGTCATGCCGAAGGAGGCTTGGAAGCCTTGGCCTTGGAGGAGACCTTGGGATTCCATTGCTGTTTGGGCTTGGAGGAGGCACGCGGAGCTGAGGGAACAGTCTGGTTCGCCGGACGTGTCTCAGCCTGAAAGGAACGAAAATACTAGTTACACTTAAGCTCTATTTTCTTCCTGGGGACCAAGGGTAGAAGTGTACTCTTACCCCCCGTAGCCTCACTGATCAGATCTTTAAGATCAGGCTCAAACAAAGAAGTACCTTGAAAAGGTAAAGAGAGCAATGCTTTCTTAGAAGCAGTGTCAGCAGACCAGATCTTGAGCCAAAAAGCTCGTCTGGCAACCACAGACAAGGTGGAAACCCTGGCCACCAAAAGGATGGCATCAAATAAGGCAGCAGAAACCGTGCTGTGCCTCAGAAATGTTGGCAAGAAGGTGCAACATATCCGAAGTAGGAGCACCCTGATGGACAGCCAGGATGAGCTGTTCAGTCAGACAGCAATGGCCCAGTTCACCCATGTTGCAGTGAAATCTGGACGCATGGCAGTGCCAGCAGTGGCAAAAATGGACTTGAGGGAAACCTCAAGTTTCTTGTCAGTCCAGTCCTTCAAAGCAGAAGCATCAGAAACTGGCAAGACAGTAGACTTAGATAGCCTGGAGATAGGAACATCAACTTTGGGAGGATGAACCCACTGCGCAAGCGCTGCCTCAGAGAAGGGATAAAGCTTGGCAAATTTCTTGTACACAGAGGGTTTCCTGTCCGGGGATTTCCACTCCTCAGACACAAGGAGGTCAAGAGTGGGGTTAGGTGGAAAGCACGTAAGGGGCTTTTTAGGATCCGGAAACACATCAGGAGGGGTCAGAAGGAACCTTCTGAACTAAGGGAATGTTAAGAGTATTCAAGGTCAGCTCTGATCAGGCCCTCAGCGGAGGGCTCAGGATCAGCCTCAAAAAGGACCCCAAAAAACTGAGAGGAGCCCAGAGCAGAACATTCCTCAACATCTGAATCCACCAGCAGTTCCTCTTCAGAGGAATCCGACACGTCAGGTACTCCCTGAGGTTTGGGCAGGGAAGATTTGACGGGAGGAGGGGGTCTGCCAAGAATGGAAGACCCCTCCTGTAACTGGGATGGAAAGAGTTACAATGTAGACCTAAGGTCCCTGGTAGCAGCCTTGAACTCTTGCACCCAAACTGGCTCGAATGCTGGGCATTAATGACCTGAGAATTCTCTTGGTAACCCTGAATGACAGAAAGAGCAATGGGGGATACAGAGACCCCAGCATTCTTAGTCTTAGGTCTGGCCCCAAGCTCCAACGGTATAGACATTCTCACAGTGTCAAATAACCTTACAGTATAAGAAATCACCCAAGTATATTGTGTAGGATTAAAGATTCACCCCAGAAATCGCTAAACTACTTATCTGGCAGGTGAAGGGTTAATCAGCAGAGGAGAGAAGGAGAGTCCAAGCCAAGCGTAGGATACTCGTTCTGGAAATGGCACAAAATGGCTGCCACGACAGGAGCCAATCAGAAACCAGTGCACGAAGCAAGCGCTCATGGGAAATGTAGTTTTCCCAGAAAAAATACCCAAACAGTGCCCTGAGCCCCCAACACACTAGAAACAGGAACCGGATGATAGAGAAAGGGCATACAAGAAAAAATGAGCCATCTCTGAAGTCGCTAGGTTATACGTTGCAGAGGTATGTCCCAAACTGTACAGTCCCATAGGAGTGAATAGAGCAATGGCTCCTATGCAGTAAAGGGCGCCTTTAACTCAAATTTTACAAAAAATTGAAAGAATAAAATAAAAATGCATGAAACATCACTAGAACATGTTAGGATACCCAAAAAACACTGAACCAGTAGGAAAAGTGTCAGAACCCCCCCAAAGATGCAAAACCAGCAGCTAAAGGGTTAAAGTACCACATAAACCTGCTCCAAAACACCCAACAGACATACAGATACAACCAATGAGTGCAGGAGTGTGAAATATGAACTCCAAAGGAAAACTCCTGTGCAGAGGGGCACTGTGGGACAAGTGGACCTGCAGTACTCAAAGGGTTGCTCACCTTTCCTGCAGATCTTCTGTCTTCAGATTACCATGTTTAAAGAAGCAGCCTCGGTGGGTAACTCCTAAAAAAAGAAGTTGTAGCCAAGATTTCCTCCCCAGGGCTTAAGATCCACAAAAAGCACCTGGTTACTGAGCTAGCCACATCTAAGGGCATTGTCAGTTATGGTAATTTGCCTAATGGTGGTATTCCGTTTCTAACAGAGAAAAAAAAAAAAAAAAAAAAAAGAAAAAACTATAGCAGAACTGTTCTCTTGCCTGTGTTATCTTCACCAAGGAACAAATCTTTCTGGAGCTGGTTGGCTAGCTGCAGCCAAGGAGGGAAGGTAGGCTCCACCCCCTGCATACAATTATATAATTGTTTCTGCCAATTTAAAGGGGCCAATCGCCTACCCAGAGTAACCTGTATTGGACAACAGAAAAAGGGATGTATGAACTGGCTAAGCAATTGCTTGCCATCTATTGGACTATGGAGGTGACTTAACATATTGTGGGTTGTGAGAAATGATTGTGCATACAGCACACGCACCACTGAAGTTTTTATTTAAGCAAACCCACATAATTATTCAGCACAGAGTGGCTAACTAAGCTTCAAGAAATGAATTGCAGGTTGAAACCAGTAGCAAGTATATCTTCCCTTCATATTGCATCAGTAAAACAGCATTATTGTACACGTAAAATACAGTCAGAGGCCATATCACCTTTTTCATAGGAAGAAGCAACTTGTTTGTATATTGATGCCAAGTTCATTTTGGATGGCCATTTTAGTTCTGGGTTTTCAATTTACAGTCCTACGGAATGTGCGCAATACAACCCAAGGCCAAAAAGGACAAAGACCAGTTCTACAAAGGATCCCAATATTAAAGGGATAGTAATGTCAGAAAAAAAGTATTAACTATTTGGTAGATACAATTAAGAGAGTACTTGCACTTCTTATCTCTCAAACTGTTATGGTTGAGAGATATAGGAAAAGGTTCTCTGGTCCCTCTCCTTTCTGCTTGACGAGCTATAAAGCTGTCAGAAGCAGATTCTGGTTGCGCGACCAGATGCGGCTCTTCAGCAGGGCAGATATGATGATATCTAAAGACAAATACTTCATTTAGAACGGTCTACAAAGCGTGCCTGGTTTCCAAGCACACTTTGTAGACTTTTCCAATTAAGTATTTATTTCTAAATAGCGTGATTTCAGCTCTGCTGAAGAGCCTCTGTCTGGTCATATGACTGGAATCTGCAGCTGTCAGCTAGATGGCAGACGAGTGAAACAGCCAGGAAAAGTTAACTTTAGCAAGTTGTATCTCTCAAACCATAAAGATCTGAGAGATAAGACTTACATAGATGTTAATCTTTTTTAACGTCTACAATATTAAATCAGCTTAAAATTAACCATTGCTATCACTTTAAATGATATTTGGCAAAATGTGCAGATTATACTGGGCCTCTCCCTGTTTCAAACGGTGGTCTAAAATATTGCTATTATGGTTGAGGTATGTATGTATGTATGTATGTATGTATGTCTATTTATATGGCGCCACACAGTGTACGCAGCTCCTTACAATAGACATATGTTACAATAAATAGGAGGGGATAAAAGTGCCACATGTATAGAAACAATAGGAGAGATGTCCCTGCCCCAAAGAACTAAATGGTTAAAAGCAGACAGACAACAGGATATGAGGGTGTCAAGTACTGAGATTACAAGTGCTTGGCCGAAGGTAGTGCATGGTCCTAGTGCTGCAGAAGATAAGATTTCAGGGTAGACTTAAAGACAGAGGGGGATTTTTCAAGACATAGGGAGAGGGGTATAGAGTTCCATAGGTATGGAGCAGAAAGTGAGAAAGGTTTGAGACGGGAGAGGATGTAGATGTTGCTTCAAGAAGTGTGTTGTGTGCTGAGAGAAGGAGGCAACCAGGAACATAAGAGGAGATGAGGGAAGAGATGCAAGGAGAGGTAGCAGTGTGGAGAGCATTAAAGATAATAAGGAGGACTTAGTAATTGATGCGTTGCTGAACAGGGAGCCATGACAGATCTCTAAGAATTATGGGAGCAGGTTCAGTTTTTGGGGAGAGTGTACTGACGTGTGCAGCAGAGTTTAAAACAGATTACATAGGTGAAAGATGAGAAGCAGGGAGGCCAGTTAGTAGGATATTGCAATAGTCTAGGCAGGACAGAATGAGGGCACGAATAAGAGTTCTAGTAGTTTTTTGGGAGAGAAATGGGCGGATTTTAGCAATGTTGCGGAGAAAGAAGCAAGATGATCTAGCCATGGAGTTAATGTGAGGGGACAAGGAAAGAGGAATCAAATCTGGCCCCAAGGCAGCGTGCTGAGCTGACTTGATGTTCTCTAAATGGGTGGATGCCATTCCTTTAACAAAGCTCCATCCACTGCTTAAAGGGGGACATTCACATCAGGAAAACTTTTGAGCACTTTTTAATCAGCTAAGAAGCATTAGGAAAAAGTGCTCTCTTTTTTGTAACTTACTTTTTAAGATATTCAACTTCAAAGTTACCCACTTCTTCATACTGCGGCACGGCTCTCAGGACTTCCCAGCAGTCTGTCATTCTCCTCCCAGCTGCCCCCGGGAGCGCGTTCACGCTTCACTTCAGTGTGAACGGCTCCTAGCGTTACAGGAAGTGGCGATTAGCATTATACGGAGGTTGCAACGAGCTCCCGGGGGAAGCTGGGAGGGAGGTGGGAGGAGAATGACAGACTGCTGGGAAGTCCCGAGAGCTGTGCCACAGCTACATTATGCGGAAGTGGAGAACTTTGAAGTTGAATATCTTAAAAAGTAAATTACAAAAAGAGCATATTTGCCTAATGCTTCTTAGCGGATTAAACAAATGCTCAAATGTTTTCCCGATGTGAATGTTCACCTTTATGTCCTTTGGAAATATGCGTTTACCCACTGGGGATTTCCAAGGGTCACTGATAGTGATAATAGCCCCCACTTTAGTGGAGAACTCCTGAAACAGGTTTGTATTCCCAAATGATTACAAAAAATATTCCATGTACTCTACCATCCACAATTGGCAGGTATAATGAAAGTGAATAGGATTCTGAAGCCTAGACTTGCTAAAAAGTTTGCCTCCTATGGTAACACCTGGGTAGATCGTTTGCCCACAGTACTTAAGTCTATCAGGGCTATACCCAATGCCAAGACACAGGTCTCACCCTTTGAGCTCATGACAAGCAGATGTATGCCAATGCACTAACCTCATGAAGTTCATGTGCCCGATACAGTTAAGATGGTGGTAGAACATAGAAAATGGCTTCTTCTACAATCCTATCATTTAAAGATTCTGCACTTTGCTGCCAGTAACATGGCTCCCTTATTGCCAAAGGGGGAATTGAAGGACAGACCTAACACTGCTGACATATATCAAATTATAACTAAAAAATGAAAACACAGTAGTACAAGAATAAAGATGTGTTAGCCCCCTTAAATATGTTAGGAAGCAAGGAACAAATGTATTGCATATCAATCAGTGTAAAATGTTATCTGGTTCGAAAATGATGCTGCACTGGTTTCTTTCAGATGACTGACAAGCCTCCTATGAGTCTACACTTTTGGCAGATTCCAGAGACTAGGGATACATATCTTTTTTTGGACTTTGCACTTACAGAAAAATCTTTATCAATACCTCTGAATCAGTCTTCAACGGATAAAGGGAAAGCCAAATTTCAATAGATTACAGCAAAAGGATTATTTTCTTTTAACGCTTTGAGTGTCAGAGGGGTACTCTCTGGCACTCTAAGGGTTAAAACTATATATATATATATATATATATAATATAATATAATATATTACACACACACACACAGTATGAGCAACACACAATAGTGCAAGCAACACTTGCGGATAGGAGAGTGCTTCAGTGTGGTGCTGTATGTAGACCCCAGATAGGGAACGGTAGGCCACCACAGGTCCGCACCTGCACACTAAGCAAGATGTCTGAGCCTCAGGTCTGCACCTGAAGGTACTCCAAACGCTCGGAAGGCAACCAGGAATGAGTCTGCCAGAGCCACAGGCCCGCACCAGAATGCATATCAGACTAACAGAAGAAATACTGAGAATAGTCAGAGCCACAGGTCGGCACCAGAATGGATAGTCAGACAAGCCAAGGGTTAATACACAACAGGTAGTCAGCCAAAGCAGCAGGTCCGCACCAGAATGGTTATCAGACTATGCCAAGGTCATACATGGAGTTGACAGTCAGACAGAGCCACAGGTCAGCACCAGAACGGGTAGTCAGACAGGCCAAGGGTCATAAAGCGGAGTAGGTAGTCAGACAAGCCAGGTACTACACAGGTACAAACGCTAGGAACTGCACTGGACATCAACGAAAGGGCAACTAAGCCCTGTGTCCAGACAGTATATAAATGCCTGCACCTAGGAAGGGAGGAGGAGGAGGAGCCAGGAGTGGGTGACTGCCCCTTTAAATGGAGCGCACGTCCGTCTCCCTGGACGTGTGTCCGTATGACGCTACCCGGCAACGGCCAGGCCATCTATAGGGAAGCAGCAGGAGCCACAAGGAAGGATGCGGCTGGAGCCAAGAGGAAGGATGCCGCCGCCTGGAAAGAGGTAAGCCTTGTGGAGCTTGAGCGAGCCGCCACCTAGAACAGCACCCCCCCACCCCCGGGCCGGGGTCTATCAGGAAAGAGTATGAAAGAACAGGAGTGTGCACATCCTTACAGGAAATCCAAGAGCGCTCCTCCGGGCCGTAACCTCTCTACTGTAATTTTCCAGGAATCCAAAATAGTTTATACCACATATCCGTCATGATCTCCCACTCGAATCAGGGCTGGGCGAACAGTGGTAGAAGTATAGCGGTTACAAATTAATGGTTTGAGCAATGATATGTGGAAGACATTGTGGATACGCATTGTGGGAGGAAGCACGAGAGAGTGTACGCCACAGGGTTGATTCTCCAAATGACTCAAAAGGGACCAACAAAACAAAGGGCCAGTTTACCGCATGGTATTTGGAAGTTGAGATTACAGGAAGACAGCCATACCCTCTCTGCAATCTGAAAGGTTGGTGCTGGTAATCACCTACGGTCAGCCTGTCTTTTGTGCCGTTGCATCGCACCACGTAGGGTATGGAAGTGCGGAGGGCTGAAACCCATAATTTATCAAAAATGGAGAGCTCTGAAAAGAGGAATTGATAGCACAATTTCTGGCAAACTCCGCCCAAGGTAACAGAGCAGCCGAATTGTCGTGGTGGTCATCAATGTAACAACGAAGAAACTGTTCTAGGGCTTGGTTTGACCTCTCAGCTGCACCATTAGACTGAGGGTGGTATGCAGAGGAAAAGGAGAGCTGAATGCCCATTTGCGAGCAAAAACACCTCCAGAACCGGGATACAATTACTTTGGGTATTCCATGGAGTGGGAATTCTTCTCTAGCGAAGACCCTGGCTCTGGAGCATAAGGGAGACCTTTGAGTGGTATAAAAGGGTGCCATTTTCAAAAATCTGTCCACCATCATAAGGATAACTGTGCATCCCATGGATACTGGAAGTTCCACCATAAAATCTATGGACAAGTGTGACCACGGACGTTCCCCATTAGTAAGAGGTTGGAGAAGTCCCACAGGCAATTTTCGTGGGGATTTGCATTGGGCACAGGTAGGACAAGCTGCCACAAAGGCAGAACAGTCTTTTCTAAGGCTCGGCCACCAAAACATGAGAGCGCGAGAGAGAGCGCGAGAGCTCAACCATACTAACTGGTCTCGCCCAGTATGAACAGCCGTTTTAGACGTATGATATGTTTCCAGGAGTCTAGTGCGTAACTGGGCAGGCACAAAACATCTCCCTCTGGGTTTCTCAGCCGGGGCAGAGGCTTGGGCTTCCAAAATCTCCTCTCCCAAAAGAGAGGTGATACTGGTTCGAATGGTGGCCAGAAACCAATCAGCCGGAATGATCGGTGTAGGAGCAAACTCTTCACTAGAGAGTTGGAGCAACGTTGGCGGGATAGGGCATCCGCCCGGATGTTTTTAGAGCCTGTAAGGTACAAAGCGGAACCTAGACAGGAAGAGCGTCCATCTGGCCTGACGAACTGACAACAGTTTGGCCTCCGACAAGTCAAATGTTTATGATCCATAAAGGATCAGGATCGGAGTGCTAATTCCCTTTAGGAGATAGCGCCACTCCTTCAAGGCCAGAATAATTGCCAACAGTTCCTGATCACCTGTGTCATACACCTTCTCTGCCTTAGATAAATTCTTGGAAAAATATCCACACAGAAGCAGAGGCTCCCCCGGAGCAGAGCGCTGAGACAGGAGGGCACCTACTCCTGTCTCAGACGCATCAACCTCAGGTAAAGGGGAGGACGGGGTTGGGATGTACCAGTATAGGAGCTGCTGCAAATGCTGCTTTAAGGTTCTCCAAAGCCAACAGAGCTCTGGGCGACCAATTAGAGGCATCCTCGCCTTTACAAGTAATGTCAGTCAGTGGCTTGACCACTGCTGAGAAGTCCTTAATGAACCTTCTATAGTAGTTGGCAAAGACCAAGAACCTTTGCAGTGATTTCAGGCCCACTGGAAGGGGACATTACACTATAGCAGCTAGTTTTTGAGGGTCCATAGCAAACCCAGACGCGGATATAACATATCCCAGAAAGGTCACCGGTGTGTCTTGTGAAACTCACATTTCCTTAGTTTGCAATATAGGCCACTCTGTCTTAACTGCAGTACCCTGGACACATCAACATGATGAGTCAAGAGAGAGTGAATGAATTAGAATGTCATCCAAATATACGACTACCGAGATTTCCAACAGGTCTCCGAGGACGTAATTAATAAATTCCTGGAAGACAGCAGGAGCGTTACACAGCCCAAAGGGCATCACCAGGTATTTATAGTGTCCGCTCCTTATTTAGTAAGGATATCCTGCTCTCAAATCAAGTTTGGTGAACACAGTGGAACCCTTTAAGCAGTCGAATAGCTCGGTAATTAAGGGTATAGGGTAGGAGTTCTTTATAGTCAATTTTTTCAGTCCACGAAAGTCGATACAGGGACACAGCTCCCCATCTTTTGTAAAAAAAAAAACAAAAAAAAAAAAAAAACACACCAAACCTGCACCTGCTGGTGAGGCAGACTTGTGTATTATGCCTCTAGAAAGGGCATCGGACACATTCCTCCATGACCCTCGTTTCTTCCACTGAGAGTGGATAAACACGGCCCCTAGGAGGAGTCATTCCAGGAATCGGGTCTATGGGGAGGCAACGCACTGGCTTGTATCTTGTTATATATCCTCTTATATTCCTCAGGCAGGGCTGAGGATGAGGTACACAGTAGTCTCGTAGGACGTGCGAAACAGAACTTAGAGCAATTAGGAGCCGAAAACACAATATCACAGTTGCTCCAATCAATCCTGGGGTTATGAGCCTGAACCCAAGTAAACCCCAGGACAATGGCATAGTTGGGTGAGGTAATCACTTGAAACTGCAGGGTCTCCGTGTGAAGGGCCCCAACTCGGAAGGGTTTCCTGAGTGATATGGGAGGGCTGAAGGGGCTTCCCATCAATGGCTTCGATAGCCAATGGGGAAGAATGAAACTGTAACAGAATAGCATTCTTATGGGCAAAATCTGCATCCATGAAGTAATCTGCAGCCCCAGAGTTTAGTAATGCAGTGGCAACAGAAGAAGAGTTGTTCTAAGACAGGACTACTTCCAGGATGGGTCTACCCTTTAACACCTCTAGGGACTGGGAAATACCACCTAAGACCTCTATTGTAACAGATCTCTCCGACAGGATCTTAGATGCGGGCGTTTCCCGGATGCATGGGGCAAGACCTCAAGATGTGTCCAGGTTTCCCAAAATATAAACAGAAACGTTCCCTCCACCGGAAGGCTCTCTCACCCCCAAAAGGAGAGTGGCCCCAGCTGCATGGGTTCACTGCTATTGACGTCATGTCCAGGAGGTGTGGGAGGAATGGGTGGGTGCGAAAAGCTGGGTGCCAGTCGAGATGGAAGCCTACGCAGGCGTTCCCTAAAGGATGGCCTCTCCCTGATCTTGGTATTGATCAGTGTAGTGAAAGATTAACTCCTCCAAATCTCTCGGTATATCACAGGCAGCAATTTCATCTTTAATAGGGTCACAAAGCCCCTGGGAGAAGGCTTCCGCTAAGGCCTCGTTATTCCAATCCACTTCCGCCACCAGAGTACGAAATTCTATTGCGTACTCTGGCTGATGGTCATCAGGTGTTTGAAGGCAGAGACCCTCCAGCCTGGCATATAGAGGCCACAAATGCCAGAATATCATGTATGATCGGTTTGTCCGTCTCCCACAATGGATTGACCCAAGCCAAGGCCTTGCTAGACAATAGTGAAATCAAAAATCCGACCCTACTGCGATCATTAGGGAACACTTGTGGTACCATTGCCATATAAAATACCCAACTGGTTTAGGAACCCACGGCACAGTGCTGGGTCCCCCTCATATCGCTGAGGAAGTGTAGCACGCCCAGAGAAACCCCTGATCATGCCTGCATCAGGGGCAGCTGCCGCTGTTGGTACCGGGTTCGCAACAGGAGAGGCCACCGGTTGCCCAACAGGGCGGTCAAGGTGAGCAGTTCGGTTCAACAGAGTTTGCAAGGCCATTGTAATCTGAACAATACGTTGTTCTTTCACCTCCATCCTGGCTATAAGGTTTTGGCCAGAGGGGTTACCAGTACCATTTGTAGACATGGCCCCTTCATACTGTCAAGGTTCTGGACACGTAATTTTATTGGAAACACACACTATATTATATACATACACACGCACGCACGCACATATATATTATATACACAGTATGAGCAACACACAACAGTGCAAACACTTGCAGATACGATAATGCCTCAGTGTGGTGCTGTACGTAGACCCCAGATAGGGAATGGTAGGCCACACAAGTCTGCACATGCACAGACTAACGAAACATGGAGCAAGATATCTGAGCCTCAGGTCTGCACCTGAAGGTACCCCAAATGCTCGGAAGGCAACCAGGAATGAGTCTGCCAGAGCCACAGGCCCGTACCAGAATGGATATCAGACTAATGGAGGAAACCCTGAGAACAGTCAGATTGACCATTCTGGTGCCGACCTGTGGCTCGGTCATAGAAGCCAAGGGTCAATATGCAACAGGTAATCATCCAGAGCCGCAGGTCCGCACCAGAATGGTTATCAGACTATGCCAAGGTCATACACAGAGTGGATAGTCAGACAGAGCCACAGGTCAGCACAAGAACAGGTAGACAGGTCAGGGGGCATACACTGAGTAGGTAGTCAGACAAGCCAGGTAATACACAGAAACAAATGCTAGGAACTGCACTGGACACCAATGAAAGGGCAACTGAGCCCTGTATCCAGGCAGTATATAAATGCCTGCCCCTTTAAATGGAGCACACGTCTGTCTCCCTGGACGTGTGTCCGTATGACGCTACTCTGCAATGGCCGGGCCATCTATAGGGAAGCGGCTGGAGCTGCGAGACAATGTGGTTGAGCCACCAAGAGGGAGGATGCGGCCGGCCTGCTGCCAGCGGATGCGGCCGGCTTGGAAAAAGGTACGCCCTGTGGCACTCGAGTGAGCCACCATCTATAAGAGTCCATCTGGAGTTCCTTAGCAGTCTCAACGTTACTTAGTAGCGTAGTTCAAGTAACGGATTAAACAGCTTTCAAATCAAAATAGTCTATTAAATATAGTGGATTAAAATATACACAGTGTATACAAGGTGAATGGCAATAGTCCCAGGAAATAACACTCCCTATGCCTGCTTGGCATACGTCATGGACGGCCCGCGTCCACTATGATGGAAGCCTGTACCATGCCAAGGCCTTAGTGTGCAGTGGGACACTTAGCAAAGCAAATCTTTGGAGAGTATGCCAGTAAAAATCACAGTTAACCCTATGCGTTTCATGCACTAGGCACTTCCTCAGGGATAGACAGAGAATGCAGGCTAAAAACTAATGTATATATACGTTCCCAAAATTAAAGAACCTGCAAACTAATTGGATAATTACTTCCGTGTGTGTGTGTGTGTGTGTGTTACGGCTGACAGACGAAGCCTTTACAGCTGGCAGTTTAAATGTGCAGATTAACCTTATGACTGCCATGTAAACACAGCTAAAAAGATAGACATATCAAAGGACTATAAAATCAAGTAAAAAACAAACACACCACATTAAAGTATTACACTTAATACTGTTGTAAACATGAGTGGCACTCCAGCTAAGAATATACTCTACAGGGACATCTATATCGTAATTCAGTTAAAGACAAATGGGGTGTGCAATATTGCACAACACTCAGAATTTTGAGATAAGAAACGTAATGTACTGACCCATTCTAATTAGCAACGTGGGGATTAACCCTTTTGTTACAGTATAAGTTGATTAACATATACATTTGGTGATCTTGTGCTTAAGTAAATACATAGCTACAAACATAATGATGTATCGGAGATGAGATTATAGCTGCAGGTACACAACATAGTGGAACATCTGTATAGCAATAAATAAGAATATGGGGAGACTAAATTATTACCCAACAAGTCAAATTCCTTCAGGAGGGAAATCGTGCATAACCCCTCTTTGTCTTGTAGAGGTAAAGCAGGATACTTATCCCTATTACATATGTCTGGGCATATCGTCCAGAGTATACATATACTAAAGGTGTTATCTAGGTGTACGGATTCATTTATTAATGTATGTTCTACTGGTACAGTGCATCCTGATTAACATTACATCTTATAATTGTCTAGTATATATTTGGATGGGTATTTTGTACAGTTCAGTAAACTTATGTCTATAAAATGTAATAAATGACGTAACTTTTCCAGAATAGTAATAGCCATTTCTGGTATTAGCATACATAGGTATGATAAATCTAATAGGGATTTCTACAATCAAACTACGTACAATAAATGCTCATGTTCAGTTCCTTAACCCCTTAAGGACCGGGAAAATCTGATGTTTTCCCTTAAGGACCGGAGGAATTTTGACTTTTTTGACTATGTCTTTGTTCAACCATATTTTCTCTTTAATTCCTTTTGTACAGCCACAAAAATTATATACTGTTTTTTTAAAGGACAAGTAGGGCTTTCTTTTGATACCACAATTATATGAATACCTCATTGTTTAATTTGATTAAAATGGAAAAAAAAAAAAAAAAAAAAAAAAAAAAAAAAAAAAAAAGAGGAAAAAAATAAACACATTTTGCTTACATTTTTCTGTCAGGAATTGCATACTATTAATGAAAAAAAAAAATACCCCTAAATATATTCATTTGCTTCTCCTGAATATAAGCGTACCCCATATGCCTAGTATTTCAGTCCCTTCCTCATTTACAAGGTAAATATTACAAGATGGATGCCATTATTTCCAACTTGTAATTTTTCTACAATTGGCATATGAGCATCATAGCTTAGTTGATGGTGCCAGAACCAAAAATGTCCCACAAAAGGTATATGTTTCTGAAAACTAGACAACATAAGGTAAATAATCAGGAGAATTTTGAAGTTTTTTTATGCAGCTATTTTTCCAGAAAAAAAATTTCAAAATTGTTTTTTTTTTTTCTTGTTGTTTTTGCAGTTTTCACACGTACATTTCAATATTATTGTTGATATCAAGCACAGGATAGTTGAAAATTTTAAAATATCCATTGTTTACTGTTCAGCTCCTTCTTCTGAGTACGGCAATACCCCATATGCATAGGTTTCTCAAGGTTTGGGGGAGATACGGGACCCAAATTGGAACATGCACGTTTCCAGTTTCACACTTTGAATTTTCACAGCTTGCATCACTGGTGCCATGTCTCATTTGGGGCTGTGTAACAGTGCTCCACTCTAAGATACTAATACCTGATACAGGTGGGTCTGTCTATAGTAAGTTTATTTCTTCCACCTGCTCTACAACAGATATATCATTAGCTCTTGAAGACCAGGGACGGCTTAATACCCTGTCAGTCAACTAAACCAGTCCATGATACACACAAAACATTTCAAAAGATCATATAGGTACAGGTGAAAATTAAAGGTCTGTCCCACTACAAGTACAAGAGCTTAGAACCTCTAAAGCCTTGTTGTTAGGTTGGGTACAAGTGTGACGTTCATTGACAAGCAAATCACTGCACCAGCTTTTATGTAGCAATCCTATGAACTCCAGCATGGGGGGGGGGGGGGGGGGAGAGTAATATTATTGAAACTGACAGGTACAGATCCACCTGTTCAGCATGGTTTGAGAAACATGAGGGAAAAAAAAAAAATCTTAGTGTGGTTCATTGCAAGAATTCCCACTGTTGAATGGGGACACCTGAATAATGTACAAATCAGAGGTACTGGCATCTGCGTGATATTTAGAGAGAAAAAAATCTCTCTCACACCCATCTTATGTAATAAGGAAGCAAAACACCAATGTTATTGACGTTACTTCATACCCACAACATTGCTTATACCCAAAACACATTTGCTTTCAGGTCTTCTCTAAATTAGCAGTAACCTTAAAGGGATAGTAATACTTAATTTTAACTTTATTTTATAGGCATTAAAAAAAACATGAAGAATCATATAAGTCTTATCTCTGAAACCTTTATGGTTTAAGAGATATTCACAAACAAAGTATCCCCCCCTGTTCAACCAGATCAGAAGGGAGATGCCCAGGTAGACTGCAGAGAGGGACAATCTTCAATTAAGATAACGGAAAAAGCTGAAAAACTTGTCAAGGGGGGGGGGGGGGGGGGGGAGGGAGGGAGGGCTTTCATTGTTCTCATACAAAGAAGATTGTCCCCTGCTGTTATCTGTCCTGTCATACAACCAGACTCACATCTGAGAAGAGATGGCTTACACTAGGTAAAAGGGGCAGGGAGGGGAACTTTGCTTGTGAATATCTCATAAACCATAAAGGATTGAGAGATAAGACTTATATCATTCTTCATGTTTTTTTAATGCCTACAAAATAAAATAAAGTTAAAACGAAGTATTACTATCCCTTTAAACTATCCGGCTATTGCCAGACTACAACTCAGATCAGCTTAAAGTAGTTTCCAGTTGTTGTTAGACTACAATTCCCATCATCTGTAGTAGATGATGGCAGCTGTACTTCAGAAAGAGTTGAAAAGCCACAGGTTAGCATCCCCTGGATTAATAGTTAAACGTGGCTCTCAATCTTTTTTGCTCAAGGCATAATGAAAGATATGAATACATGATACACATATACACGTTATTTTATTAGGTGCGACTTACAAAAACATTCATGGAAATTGTTCTGCATAATATGAACATTTAAAAACTAAATATTCACCTTTTTGTCAAAAGTCCTCATAGAAAACATGGTACACGACTGTGGTTCTTAATTATCGTATTTACAATCACACCTACAAATCAATTAAATAAACGAATCTGGGTGATAGTAAGAATAGATATGCCCTTTATTCATTCATAGGTATCCTATGCATTGCAAAGAAATGCCTAAGACCTTTCCAGCATTCAAGACAAATGCAAGCTAATCTAAAAATCCAGCCGTTTCAGATCAAGACTTTAACGTAACATAAATATCATTCTATATAAAAAGGTATTCGCGCAACTTTCCCCTAGTACAGAGTACCTTGCACATCATGCTTTACAGCACCGCGCTGAGGCATCGCTTTACTAAGCATGAATTTTAAAGACCATAGTAAAAAGTTAACACCTTGAGTACCAGAAAGATATCCAACGAGATTCCGCTCTGGCACTCCAGAGGGTTAACCCCGAGTGCCAGAGGGGTACGTAATGCATTGCAAAGTAATGCATTCCGTACCCCTCTGACACTCAAATGGTTAACTAAACATCCAAAAAAACACGCAGTCTATAATAAGAATAGAACTCACCTGCTGCGTATACAACCAACCTTATACATACAGCTGATGACTTTACTAAGATGAGCTATACCATTTCTTACCAAAAGCATCGTGTGTGTTTCTCCTGCGCCTGGCGTACTCCACATCCTGTGACATGTCTACTAACCGGACAAACACCTCTGTCCCAGATTTTTGCTCTCTGACTTACATCTGCTGATATACACGCCACACAATTAAGGTTTTAAAACCGAGAAAGCGGTATTGCGCATACGCAACACTGCTAGCCACATGAACGTAGTTGCTAGAGGAAGGGGCGGGCAACATGTGGCTCTCCATGTGTAGGTAGTTAGATTGCATATCCTACAATCATCAGCCAACCACTGACCTGATGTGGATGGTGGAAGTTGTAATTTAACAATTGCTGGTGCATACTTACCAAGCTTCCCTCTTTAGGAGACAGTCCATCTTTGAGACCGAAATCCCTCAGTCCCTCTTTCCCACCCTGGTGTCCCTCTTTTTAGGTGATCAGAGTGTGTGGTGTGTATATAAGTGTAGCACAGTGCTCCACAGCAATAATATTCACATTATGTGTATAAACTTCAGTATATGTGTTTATAAATTAGTCTATGTAAATAAATTAATATGTTCTTGTTCTAAACCATTTATTCAGTTACACAAAAAGGTGCCGGTAGATCGTGAAATAACCTAAAAATTCTCTATAATGCCCCCAGCAACACCCCAAAAAACACAAATGTCCCTCTTTAGCCATGTGAAATGTTGGGAGGTATTTAATAAGGTTGGTCTTGTTCTAAATCATTTATTCATTTACACAAAAAAGGTGACAGCAGGTCATGAAATAACCTAAAAATTATTGTCAGCCCCCCCCCCCCAACCAACCACACCCCCTAAAACAAAGATGTCCCTCTTCTATTTGAAATGTTGGAAGGTATGCTAGTGAGCCTTATGATCCTTAACTATGAAACACCCCTGTGGTGCAAAGCAGAATGTGGTGGCTTATTAAAATATGCACTAATTATTACAATTCATTCATGATAACAGATTACTGAGAAATCTTGTTTACCCTCTGTATACTGTGGCCCCTTACTAAGGAGGCCCATATCCGTTTAATGCAGGACTACCACCCGACACAATCTTTAGCTTCACTAAGTCCCCATCTGGCGACTAGCTGCTTAGTAGCGCTAATCGCCAGAATAATTACCTTATTTAATAGATTTCTTCTCTCTTCAATGGGTGACAGGCAGGACGGAGCGCGGACATCTTGCCATTGTGACGTCCGCGCGCCTTCGCTGTTAGTCCCAGCCGTAGCCAAATGGTTCCTAGCAACGCCTCCTAGACCCGGCTGGGACTGACAGCGCAGGTGCGCGGACGTTACAATGGCAAGATGTCCACGCTCCGTCCTACCTGTCACCCATGGAAGAGAGCAGAAATCTATTAAATAAGGTCATTATTCTGGCGATTAGCGCTACTAAGCAGCTAGTCGCCAGATGGGGACTTAGTGAAGCTAAAGATTGTGTTGGGTGGTAGTTCCCCTTTAAGTCACAACTTCATTCTGCATGACTGCACAGTCAACCCTGAAGTGTGTGTGTTTTTTATCATAACAATCCCTGATTTAAATGGATATGTGGTCACCTTACCTCAATACAGGTTAAGGTTATCATTTTAACTCTACTAGTCTCCAGCCTATTGGGCACTGTGGTTGACATGTTTCCTGCATACCTCCCAACATTTCAAATGGCCAAAGAGGGGCACTTTTGTTTCGGGGGGTGTTGCTGGGAGTGAGTGGTGGGCGGGGCTTTACTGAGAATTTTTAGGTTATTTCATGACCTACTGATGCCTCTTTGTGTAACTGAATACATTATTTAGAGCAAAACTAAGTTCTTTATTTACACAGACTAATTTATAAATACATATATTGAAGTTTAAACAAACATTAATGTGAGTTTTATTGCTATGGAGCAATGCGATACATTTATATACACACCACACAGTCTAATCAAAAATGTACCTCAATCGGATTGTTTTCTTTTCTAAGTCTTACTGAGCTGCGCAGGGCTCTCTATCCCTTCTGTGCATGCAGAATGACAGGGCGGAGCGGAGCACACACCATCGATGGAGGTACATTTTTCATTAATAGCTGCACGTCTTCACCATCAGGCTGTGCAATGCACTAGAATCCCATTCCAATTGTGCTACATTTTTCATTAATAGTTACACGTCTTCACCTTCAGGCTTAGTGGCGGCGACTACTGATTTCAGTGGCAGAGGCCCAGTCAATGCATTCTTTTGCAATGCGCTGTGTAGGCTTCTGAAATTGAAGGGGTTAAGGAAGTACTTCTGCACTGATTACATTTGGGCAGGGGTGATAATGGAAGCTGAGGGAGTAGCCGGGAGAGGGAGCACATGAATGACGGGTGGAACGTTTGGTTGTGAGGATGCTGAGGGTGAAGGTATGTGCAGGGGCCCAAAGGTACATGGGGAGAAGAGTGGCTCCGGGTTCTGAATGTGACTGGCCCCTAGAAAAAAGCATCCTCTGAATTTTTATTTAAAGGTTGGCATGTATACAGGTGTTACTCTTTTAATTGTGAAATAATTACGGTACCTTCCTCTATTTATGCACACATACAACATAAACTGACTTTTAATGATAGACTGCAGGATCTTCCAATTTGGAAGCTCCCCAGAGTGTCCTTAGGGGGGCAGCTTACAGTTTACCCATCACAGAGTTTAAAAAAAAAATGTAAATGTGCAATTGTAATTTATCCTACACATCATTTGACCCCTAGGACATAGTAGTGGCTGTATTCAAGTTGTCCCTGACTCCCTTTGCACACTTCTAATCTCTATGACAAGTACAAATACGTCACTTCATGTCAGGTCACGGCTATGTATAGGTCTGCAACACGATTCTCACTAAGACAGGTGTCACCACACAACAACTTCAAACCATCATTTTTGTCCCACACGCTACTGACAGAGTTTAATCTGTATGAATGTTATAAGTATTAATTAACATCAATATATAGAGGGCACAGCATTATAGCATTATAGAATCCCTTGTGATAAGAATGATTTTTGCTGGTCCCTTAAAGTATTTCTGCTGATAATGGTTAATATATCTGAGACTCAGGACTTGTCCCACTCACATCCACAGCCTAAAACCATGAAGTTTCTTCAGAAATAACAAATGTGATTTATTTAAAATATCTAGCAAAGGGATAGAAAGGTCAGACTTTTTGACCCTAGTTATAACTAGCAAAAGCACGGTGACTTGTCTTCCTACTGAATGTCATGGCTTGTGAAGCCTAACATCGAGTGACCAATGAGGCTGATCATATGTATAAATGGATTTGCTTCTTTCTTACTTATCACAAAACTCAAGAAATAGCCTATTTCAAAGACTAAGAACTAACCAGATTCTGTTAAAGCAAGTGGAATAATGCTTGCAAGTTGATTGGCAAACCTCTCTTGAGCTGAACATACTAAATGAAATGTAAAATATGCTCACCTACAATATTAACATGGATGGAGAATATGTGAAGATAGAATATTGCATCAATAAAGAATGTGATATAAACATGAAATCATGAGTAAAGCAAGGTAATTCCACTGCTGGGAGTTCTCATTTAAACATTATTATAGTATAAGAAAGGGGATTTATTTTTTACTTACACTCTAGTACAACTGAGGGATGCAGAGACAAATGGGGTAATGAGACCTCTTCTAGGAGGCAGGCACTCTCCAATGTGCTTGTGGTTATGAGGATTGGGACATAGTATGAATTCCTGATTGATGTGGAAGGAAGTGACAACTTTTCGCTGAAACTCAGAATCAGATAATAAAACTATGTTAGCCTGATGAAAGACAGTGTATGGGGATTAGCAAGACAAAACTTCAGGTTCTGAAACTTGCCTATTCAAAAACAAAAATGGACTATCGGTTGCTGCTGTTATCAAATATCAAGTGTTTAAACATAAGCTACATCACACATATTAGCAAGGGAAGGGTTAACCAGCACCTAAAGAGACAGCAGAAATTTTATGGTCTCCAAAAAGAAAACCTATGTCACTCTTTCTTCCCCCCCCTCCCATCTTCCTGCACACATATTGATAAGAAGAGAAACTCACAGCTCATTCTCTCCCCCCTTCACATAGATTGATAAGATATTATGCTAAGTTAGGTTAAATCATAGTGTATTGCATTTGCTGAGAACTAATGTTTTGTTATTTCCAAATATGCAAAGCTTGTAATTCTAATAGAGGGTGGAAACTGATTATGTTATTTGGGTGGAGGAGCAATATTAATGCTTTACTATTGGACTAACGAAATATGCAATGTTGTAGTTTACTGAATATGTAATTTTTGCAATTCTTGTTTTCTGTTAAACCAATCATCTTATTGCTCAAGGGTGTGCTAGTAGTATATTAGATACCCCCTCTGCTCATAATTTTTAGAACAGAACAAGTTTTCTTTCCATGCTAATGTGCTGTGCTGTTCTCTCTATATTCGAATAAAGAAAAGATTCCTGTTTGTTCTCCTCCAATCTTGTCTCTTCATTGGCAGAGCGGCAAGAGTACAGGCGTTTTGCTAACAATACAATAGCTGTTAACTAACATATAAAATATACAATGTATCCAGAAAACTCACCCGTCACTTGCAGGATGGCGTTCCGGTGCAGCCCTCGTAACTCTCAGCAAAGATTACAGCAGACAAGAAGGCACAGTACGAGGGCGCTGCACGAGACAGCCCAGGCTTCAGAGACCAGGATATAATAGGCTCCAGCCTACGATTAAGTGGAATAATGTTTCACGAAACGTGTCAGGCGGGTCGTGGTTGTTCTAGCGATTTCCTCTATTTTTTGTACTATTGCTTTTTATTGAATTTATGTGAAATAAAGTTTCTTTTTATAAGACGGATTGTATCCTGGTCTCTGAAGCCTGGTCTGTCCCGTGCAGCGCCCTCGTATTGTGCCTTCTTGTCTGCTGGAATCTTTGCGAAGATTGAGCCAGGTCATACCAGAAGATCAGTTGGATCAGCAGGCAGTGTCGAAAGTCGAACAAGCCAGGTCGTACCAGGAGATCAGTCAGATCAGCAAGCAGAGTCATAGTTGGACAAGCTGGTTCGTACCAGGAGGTCAGTCAGATAAGCAGGAGGCTAATTCAAGGCAACAAAACCAAGTTGAGAGGCAGCAATGAAATCCAAGACAAGCAGAGTCGTACACCAAACAACGGAAACAGGAATGCAACTTACTGCTCAATAATCAAGCCATGAGCAGTCTAGGAGCCAAGTTTAAAAAGGTTTTCACCCCTGAAAAACAGGGGTGTGACAACCATCTACTTGCCTCCTACTCCCTCTACATTATAATAACTCAATAAGCAGAACCCTCTCTCCACTTGTTTCGGTTTGTACATTTATGTTACATATCATATAGTCTCCCTTTTGCATAACACCATGCAATGTTGGAGGTTTATAAATAAAATAATAATGTTTAACCAATGAAAAAAGGGGGCTGTGGTCGCTTAGCATTCATTGGGAGCACATCTACCAATTATAGTGGGGTCCTTAATAGGAGGATGACCTTCAGAGCGCCCAGCTCTGTATCAGCCGCGGTGTGGGCAGTCTCTACTGCGCATGACTGCAGCACGCGCAGCAGGGTCTACTGTGCATGTCGCGGCGTTACACACGATTTAGTAAGTTATTATATAGGATTATAGTTAGTCATCCGGATGACAGGGAGAGAGAGTAAACAAACTATAATAAGGATATAAAATTGTTGGATGAAATAAAAGTACCACAATGAGTAAAATGTACATTATATATATATATATATATATATATATATATATATATATATATATATATATATATATATAATGTGTATGTCATAGATTGTTTTAGAATGGATTAGCTAATGTGAATTTATGTTACTAATATCCTAATTGAATTGCAATGCAGTAGACAGTTGTGCTAAGAAAATGGTTACAAGAATGCAACCAGTTGAGAGCTCGCACCCCTCACACTCCTCGCGTCACACTCCGCGGCTCCTGTCCTGACTGCATAAACTCCATCTCCCAGGCTCCTTCCTGTCACCTCCAAAGTTACAGCAACCACCTCTCCCTGCTGGTTGCTGTAACTTCGGAGGTGACAGGAACCGGTGACAGGAAGGAGCCTGGGAATGGAGTTTATGCAGTCAGGTCAGGAGCCAGTGACAGGGGGCAGGAGTCAAGGCAGTGAGGGGCACATAGAACAGAAACGAATTGGTGAGGCGCGAGAGAGAGTGTGTTGTGTGTGTCTGTGGGTGTGTTGGCAATGTTTTTTTTTTTTCTGTTCAGAGTGAATTTGAGGGAGGGCTAACTCCTTGCAGAGATTTTTGGCCCCCTGCCCACTCCTGTGAAAATCACAACCCCCTGTATCTCCAGTACTGGCAGCAGGGAGGAGACATGAATATCCCCTCCTGGGTGTGTGAGGCTTTGGACATCATGCTTTCTCTTAAATAGATAGATAGATAGATAGATAGATAGATAGATAGATAGATAGATAAGAAAAAATACATACATACTGCTTTACTACTATGTGGGTTGCTACTTACTGTAAAATTTCAGGTATAATACGCACCTGTGTATACACAGGTGTAAATTATACTCAAGATTTTTGGTAAAATAATTAGTTCATATGTATAATGCACACTCCCTGTCCCCCCTCTACCCCCCCAAAAAAAATCAATGCCCCCATAAATCTGTTTTCCCTTTTCCACCCTCCCCGACCTCAATATCATTAAAATGTGTGCCTCCCTTTCCCTCCCTGTACCAACTGCATAATCAGGACCACCCGATCTGGAAGCAGCCATGACACTGGGACAGCTGGTTGCATTCTTGCATTCACTGCCTGCTTCCTCCATTATGTGTGCCCACCTTTCCATCCATGAACCCACCTGAAATCCAGGACCCCACTCTGGAGGAAAACGTAGCACTGGAGCAGCAGGCAACATTCTTGCATTCATTGCCTGCTTCCTTCGCTCCTGGAACTCATCTGCAGTGCAAATTGGTTGCCCTGTCAGGGGGCAATTTTTAATTTTTTTTTTTTTTACTTATTTATAATACGCATCCTCACGTCACAAAGTGAAATAGGGGAAAAAAAAGCGCGTATTATAACTAAGATTTTACGGTACGTCTTCATAGCTCAAAATATTTATTTGGCAAGATCTATTCCTCATAAACCAAAATAAGAACAGGGTAAATATGAATAGCACTTCCCCAACCCTCAGAGGACCAGGTGTGAAGACAGTGCCTAAGCACTTCCCCAACCCTCACTAGCCAAGTATGGAGACAGCACAGTATCCACCGACTGCACAGAGGCTGATACCACTCTGACTATAGTATGCAATGGTAGCAAGGATATCAGTAGCTACTAGTACAGGAGACGCTAAAATGCCCAGGCAAAACGAAAGGAAATCCCCTAGAAAGCTAAGGTAGTACAAGGCAACAGAGACAGGACTCCCTAGAATGCTAGGGAGAGTTGGTAATGGTAACTGAGCTTCCTAGAATGCTAGGGTGAACCTACAGGCAATAGTGACTGAGCTCCCTAGAACAATAGGTTGAACCTACAGGCAATGGTGACAGAACTCCAGACCGCGAGGGTAGAACGGGCAACGGTGACTGAGATCCCTAGAATGCTAGGGTATACCCAATGGCTCAAACCGGCAATAGGTAGAACAGGAATGCCAGAGACAAGGTCTGACGCAGTAACTGAGCACTGCTTGAACCGGAGGAAACAACAGAGCACGGTAAGCACAAGCGGAGACAGAAGGCCAAGGGTAGGAAACTATCGGATAGTCAGCCAGAGCTGGGGTCAGCACAGAGCGGGTAGTCAGTCAAAGCCAGGAGTCAGACCGGGTCAGGTAATCAGCCAAAGCCAAGGGTCAGACCGGAGCGGGTAGTCAGATGGAGCCAAGGGTCAGACCAAAGCAGAAGGTAACTTAGTCAGGGATCAAACGTAGTTGGAGTCAAATGTAGCCAGGAGTCATTCACAGAATCAAAGCATCAGAATAACACAAGAGCTTAGCGCACAGGTACATCAGGAAAGGGCAAAGGAGTACTGGCAGGCTGAGGCCTATAAGTCCTAGTATGTAGGCAGAGACTCATTGTGGCATTTATCATCAGCCTATAAGAATAGCGAAAGCTCCTAAGCTCGGCAACCAGGAAGTAATGGAAATGTGACCCGTAGCACAGCACAGCGCTCACGGAGGGCAATCACGGGCAACGTGATAGTACCCCCCCCCCCAAACGATCTCTTCGCCAGCGGAAGAGATCCAGCTTTATTCGGAAATTTATGGAATCTGCGCAGCAGAACAGGATATCAGACTGATTCACCCAGGAACTTTCTTCAGGGCTATAGCCCTTCCAATGTACTAAATATTGAATGCGCCCACGGACTTTACAGGAGTCCAGAATGATTTGGATTTTATACTCCTCATGGTCTTGAATGCGCACAGGACCTGGTACCAGTGGAGTAGAAGTGTAGTGGTTACAGACCAAAGGCTTCAACAGGGAAACATGGAAGACGCTGTGAATGTGCATACACACAGGAAGTTCCAAGGCATAAGAGACAGGGTTCACTCTGCGAAGTACCCGGAATGGAAAATGTGGAGCCAGCTTATTACAGAGTACTTTAAGGTGCAGATTTCTGGAGGACAACCACACTCTATCCCCAACTTGGAAAACAGGAACAGGGCACCTCCTGTGGTCTGCCTGTCTCTGATAGTGCTCTGAGAACCTTCACAAGGCATTCTGAACCTGTGTCCATGTGGAGCGGAGCTGCCTAGTATGCTCATCTAGAGCCAGAATGTCTTTAGCCTGAAAGGAGCCCGGGAGCAGAGATGATTGGGACCCATAGCTGATCAGGAAGGGAGAGTTCCTGGACGAAGAGTTTATGGCACAATTCCTGGCAAACTCAGCCCACGGCAACAGGTCAGCCTAATTATCATGATGGTCAGAGATAAAACAGCTCAAACATTGTTCCAACCCCTGATTGGATCTTTCAGCAGCACCATTAGTCTGGGGATGGTAGGCAGAGGAAAACAACAATTTGATGCCCATCTGGTCACAGAAGGCCCTCCAGAACCGTGACACGAACTGACTCCTACGATCAGAGACCAGAACCTTGGGTATTCCGTGGAGTTGGAACACCTCTCTAGCAAACACCTCAGCCAATTCCTTGGAGGAAAGCAGTCCCTAGAGGGGTGCAAAATGAGCCATCTTGGAAAAATGGTCCACTGTCATCAGTATGACCGTACACCCTTTGGATACTGGCAGCTCCACCATGAAATTTATGGACATGTGTGACCATGGGAGCTCGCCATTAGGAATTGTCTGGAGCAACCCCAGAGGAAGATGTCTTGGAGTCTTAGCATAAGCACAAATGGGACAGGCCTCCACAAAAGCTGCACAATCTGCTCTTAAGCTAGGCCACCAAAAGAGCTGATAGACTGACCGAATCAGTTGGTCACGATCAATGTGTCCAGCTGCCCTCGATGAGTGGTATGTTTCCAGTAGTCTGGTATGGAGAGGTACGGCTACGAAACATTTGACACTAGGTTTTTCTGCTGGAGCATTACCCTGGGATTCCAAGATCTCCTCGCCCAGTGGAGATGTGATACTAGTGTGTATGGTGGCCAATGTGCAATCTGGAGGAATGATAGGCACAGGTGCACTTTCTGTTTCATGGTCCAGTCCAAATTGCCTAGACAGAGCGTCAGCTCGAATGTTTTTGGACCCTGGAAGATATGAGACCACAAAATTAAATCTGGACAGGAACAGTGCCCATTTGGCCTGCCGTGGGGACAGTCTTTTAGCCCTCTGACAGGTATGTCAAATTTTTATGATAGGTCAAGATCAGGATTGTAGCATTCGTCCCCTTCAGGAGGTGACTCCATTCACGGAGAGCGAGAACAATGGCTAGTAACTCGCGATCACTTATGTCATATAGGCTCTGGGCCTTAGTCATCTTTTAGGAAAAGAACCCACAAGGCATGACAGTCTTGCCAGGCTTGAGTCTTTGGGATACGGCCCCACTCCTGTCTCTGATGCATCCACCTCCACAGGGTAACAGGGCAAGGCAAGGCAGAGTTAGGATGTGACAAAAACTGGAGCCACAGCAAAATCAGACTTTAATGCTTCAAAAGCACTGCTGGCCATCAGGGGATTAGCCCCTTTATGAGTCAAGTCAGTCAAGGGTCTAACTACCATGGAAACATTTTGTATGAATTTTCTATAATAGCTTGCAAATCCATGAATCTCTATGGCCTTCAGCCCCACCGGACGCTGCCATTGTAGAACTGCCGAGAGTTTCTCTGTATCCATACCAATACCGTCAGCAGAGATTACATAACTCCAGAAACAGCACTAGATCTTTATGGAACTCGCACTTTTCTCTAATTTACAATACAGTTTGTTTTTCCTTCAACTTTTGCAACACAGTAGCAACATCTCTCCGATGTGTCTCAATATTGGGGAGAGTATCAAGATATCATCCAAGTAAACCTACTACACAGTACTGTAGCAGATCTCTCAGTTACATCGTTTATAAACTCTTGGAATACCGCTGGAGCATTGGCATAGCCCAAAGGGCATGACCCAGATACTCATAATGGCCACTTACAGTATTAAAAGCGGTTTTCCACTCATCACCCTCCTTGATTCTGATTAGATTATAGGCTGCCCGCAAATCAAGCTTTGTTAAAACTGAGGAGTCCTTCAAGTGATCGAACAACTCTGTTATCAATGGGTGGGATACGCATTCTTTACCATCAGCTTGTTTAGACCTTTGTAGTCAATACAAGATCTAAACTCCCACTATCTTTTTTCTTTACAAAGAAAAGGAAGACTTCCTAATAATTCCTCTGGCCAAGGCATCAGTAATGTATTCCTCCATAGCTCGGTTCTCCTCTACCGAAAGAGGGTAGGTGCGTCCCTTAGGAGGTATTGTGCCTGGAATCAAATTAATAGCACAGTCGTATGCCCTATGCTAAAGCACAGTGCTAGCCTCCCCCTTACTGAATACATCACTAAACAACTGGTACTCTGAGGGTATAGAGGGGGAGGTACAAAAAATCTTAGGGGGCTGCTGTAGACAAGACCTCTTACAATAATTGGATCAAGAAATAATGTCACAGGTTTTCCAGTCCATTCTGGGGTTGCATGTCTGAAGCCAAGGAAACCCCAGAATGATGGCATAATGTGGAGACTGAATGACTTGAAACTGTATGGTCTCCACATGGAAAGCTCCTACTCTAAGAGACAACGGACAGGTCTCATGTGCGACTTGGGATGGTTCTAATGGTCTACCATCAATCGCCTCAACAGTCAATGGAGAAACATGAGGCACCAAGGGAATATTGTGCTGCTTAGCGAATTCGCCATCAATAAAATAGCCTGCAGCTCCTGAATCGATCAGGGCTGGTGTTACAACTGAGGAGGCTGCCCAAGAGATTACCACCTGTAAGATGGGCTTGTTTTGTTCTAGGTCTGGGGACTGATTTATGCCACCTAGGATCTGTCCCCTCAGGGATCCTAGGTGCGTGCGTTTCCTGGACGTATCGGGCAGGCCCGTAACATGTGTCCAGCCTTACCATAGTATAGGCATAGACCCTCTTTTCGACAGAAGGACTTCTCCTCCCTGGACAGACGTGTAAAACCAACTTGCATAGGCTCAGCCCTACTGACCTCAGCACTAGGCTGCTTGGGAGGCGAGAGAGGCATAGGTGGGAACTCCCAGTTTGGTATCAGTCGAGCCTTGGCTTGTGGTTTTTGAACAGGGATCTTTACCTGATGCGGGTATCAATCAGAATAGCAAAGGAAATAAACTGATCCAGATCCTCTGGCAGCTCACGGACTGCTGTCTCATCCTTGATAATGTCATTAAGCCCTTGTGAGAAGGCTGCCACCAGAGCCTCGTTGTTCCAGCCTACCTCTGCCGCTAGTGTACGAAATTCAATAGCATATTCTGCTATTGTGTGGGCGCCCTGGCAAATGGTCATCAGTTTTTTTGTGGCAGAGGTTGCTCGGCCTGGAACATCAAATACTTTACGGAAGGCATCCGCAAATTCTGTAAATTTAGAAGTTATGGGTTTGGCAGTTTCCCATAATGGGATGGCCCATGCTAATGCTTTACCAGTCAACAGGGAAATCATGAAGCCCACTTTACTTCTTTCACTCTGGAAAGCATTAGGTACTAGTTCCAAAAAAATTCCGAGCTGATTTATGAATCCACAACACATCTTGGGCTTATCGAGATGCGCTGTATGGTTAAGGAGTGTCTGCATCGCCATAGACAACTGGTTAATGTGTTGTTCCTGAATATCCATCCTTGAAAGGACATTAGGCAACTGTCGGTTTCCAGTATCTGTACTTTCAGAGTTCATGGCCCTTTCGCACTGTCACAGGGTGACTCTGGAATAAAGACACTGACAAGTACAAATACAGTAAAATCAATATCTTTATTAAAATAAGAACAGAATAAATATGAATAGCACTTCCCCAACCCTCACAGGACCAGGTGTGAAGACAGTGCCTAGGCACTTCCCCAACCCTCACTAACCAAGTATGGAGAAAGCACAGGATCTACCGACCCGACAGAGGCTGATACCACTCTGACTATAGTATGCAATGGTAGCAAGGATATCAGTAGCTACTAGTGCAGGAGAAGCTGAAATACCCAGGCAAAATTAAAGGAAATCCCCTAGAACGCTAGGATAGTACAAGGCAACAGAGACAGGACTTCCTAGAACGCTAGGGAGAGTAGGGAATGGTGACTGAGCTCCCTAGAACAATAGGGTGAACCTACAGGCAATAGTGACAGAACCCCAGACCGCGAGGGTAGAACAGGCAACTGTGACTGAGGTCCCTAGAATGCGAGGGTATACCCAATGACTCAAACCGGCAATAGGTAGAACAGGAATGCCAGAGACAAGGTCAGATGCAGTAACTGGGCACCGATTGAACCGGAGGAAACAACAGAGCACGGTAAGCACAAGCGGAGACAGTAGGCCAAGGGTAGGAAATGATAGGATAGTCAGCCAGAGCCGGGGTCAGCATGGAAAGGGTAGTCCGCCAAAGCCAGGAGTCAGACCAGATCAGGTAGTCAGCCAAAGCCAGGAGTCAGACCGGATCAGGTATGCATATATGTATGTATCTTTATTTATATAACGCCATAGATGTACACAGCACTTAACAGAATTTGAAATAATGCAATACAAAAATAAAGAGCATTAAGCTAAAGTGAGATCATTGCATTATTTTTTGGGGAAAGTGCAGCAAGGGAAACATACACTGAGAACGGGACCCTGCCCCAAGGAGCTTACAATCTAATTAGAGTTCATGATGACATACAGAGACAGTAGGAGGATGATTATAAGTGCAAGTACAAGGTGTGGTAAAGGAAGTGCAGAAAGATTCTGATGTCACTATCGTTGTGCAAGGATGAGGATATTGCTATTGAGATGCCTCCTTGATCAGGTAGGTTTGAAGAAATGCTTGAAAGTGATGATTGTGCATGATTGGCAAATGGAGATAGGGAGGGCATTCTAAAGTCGAGGGGCAGCCAGTGAAAAAGCTTGTAGCCAAGAGATGGCTCGAGTTGTGTAGGGAGAGGACAGGTAGAACCCTTGTGAAGACCATAGGGTACTGGAAGGGTTGTAGCGGGAGATAACAGCAGAAATGTAAGAGGGTGCTGAAGAACACAGAGACTTACAGGAGAGGAGGAGAATTTTGTAAGAAATACAATACTTTATAGGTAGCCAGTTGAGGGATTTCAGGAGGAGATGAGAGGGCAGGTATCTGGGAGAAAATGTGGTTCTTGCGGCCGAATTGATAACGGATTGAAGTTGAGAAAAATGAGAAGCAGGAAGACCAGAGAGTAGATTGTTACAGTATCAAGTCTGGATAGAGTGCCTGAGATAGAGTTTTTGCAGTTGCAGAGGAAAGGGTGCCTTTTGGCAATATTTTTTTAGGAAGAAGCGACATGTTCTAGTGACAGCTTGGATATGGGGGGGAGAAAGTTAATTTCGAATCAAATATGACCCCAAGACAGCATGCTTTGGGTAGTGAGTGTATGGCATAGTTGTCTATTGTGATGGAGAAAGGGGTTGATGGATGGGTTTTTGGAGGGAACATCACCAGCCCTGTCTTAGCCATATTGAGTTTAAGATGGCGGTGGGCCATCCATGATAAAATAGTTGACAGACATTCAGTGAGAGATAAATTAGAGTGTCCTCCACATACAGATGGTAATTAAACCCAAGAAATTAGATGAAGTCACCAAGTGAGAGGGTGTAGAGGGAAAAGAGAAGTGGTCCCAGGACTGATCCCTGAGGAACACCTACTGTGAGGTCATGGGAAGATGAGAAAGAGTTAGCAAAAGAAACACTGAAAGTACATTTAGAAAGGTAGGAGGAAAGCCATTTCAGAGGTGTGTCACGGATGCCAAGGGTGTGCAGTGTGTCCAGTAGGAGTGCATGGTTAACAGTGTCAAAAGCAGCAGATAGATCTAGTAGGATTAGTATACTGAATTGTCCTTTGTCCCCTGCTGAGTATAGTCATTAGTCATTTTTGTTAGGGCTGTCTAAGTGGAATAGTTAGAACGGAAACCTGACTGTAATGGGTCAAGAAGAGAGTTTGAGCTGAGAAAAGAGATTAAGCAAGAGAATACAAGATCTTAGATGCAAAGGGGAGAAGTGAAACTGGACGGTAATTTGAAAGACAGGTGGGGTCGAGTGAGGTTTTTTTTGAGTATCAGTCTGATTATTGCATGTTTGAATGAGGATGGAAAAGTTCCAGTAGAAAGAGAGGAGTTAAAGTTATTTGCAAGGCTGGGAGCAAGAGTAGTTGCCAGAGCCTTACTAAGTTGAGAGGGCATGGGATCCGAGGGGCAGGTAGTGGGTTGAGAGGAGGATAGTAAAAGAGATACCTCCTCCACTGTTATAGGGGAGAACGAGCTGAGAGTTACTGGAGGTGGACTAGGAATCAGGGGGATAGGAGGAGAGGATGTAGAGGGTATGGTTTGTTAGATATTTTTGAAAAAGTCAGCAAAGTCCTGTGGAGTGTTGGAGAAGGAGGAGGTTTGAGAAGAGAATCAAAGATTTTAAAGAGGTCATGTTGGCTAGATTTGTGGGTAGTGATGAGGTTAGAGAAGTAGTTGTGTTTAGTCTGAGTGAGAGATGTGTTAAAACAGGATAGCATGAATTTATAATGGTGAAAGTCGGCAACAGAATGATACTTCCGCCAGAGACGTTCTGCAGCTCGACAACAGGTACGTAGCATGCGGGTTGTTGAATTTAGCCAGGGTCTGGGATTCCTGGGGCGGGAGTGTTGCCTTTGGAGGGGAGCATGCAGGTCCATGGAAGATGTTAATGAGGTGTTATATTCATGGACCAGAGTGTCGATGTTAGTAGTAGTAGAAGGGCAGAGAGAAGAGAGGGAAGTCTGCAATGTTGATGCCAGGTCTGTTAGTTTGACTGAGTGTAGGTCCCTGGTTAGGAAGGGTGATTTAGGGAGGTTAGGGGAAGGTGTGTGAGAGTGTGAAGGAGACAAGATGATGATCAGAGAGTGGAAATGGGGAAACTGTGAAGTCAGAGACTAAGCAGTTTCGGTGAGGACTAGATCTAGCCAGTGACCTTCCCTGTGAGTGCTGGCAGCAGTCCACTGTTGAAGGCCATAGGACAAGGTCAGGGAGAGAAATCGGGAAACACTAGATGAGGAAGCATCATCAACGTGTAGGTTGAAGTCGACAAGGAGTAATGTGGGGGTGTCTGAGGACAGAAAGACAAGTCTCAAAGAGAAAGGAGGAAGAGTTGCTTGGGGGCCTGTAAATCACGGCTACCAGGAGAGGGACAGGGGAGAAGAACCGGACTAAATGCACTTCAAAATAGGTAAAGGAGACTGATGGAGGAAGGGATAGAGGCCTGGAGCAGCAGAGCTGAGAGAGAAGAAGCCTGACTCTTGGCTCTTAGCCAAAGCCAAGAGTCAGACCTGATCGGGTAGTCAGACGGAGCCATGGGTCAGACCTGAGCGGAAGGTAACTTAGTCAGGGATCAAAAGTAGCCGCAGTCAAACGTAGCCAGGACTCATACACAGAATCAGAGTATCGGAATAACGCAAGAGCTTAGCTCACAGGTACACCACAAAGGGAAAAGGAGTACTGGCAGGCTGAGGCCTATAAGCAGTGGTGTATTAGGTTTTGTGCTGCCCTAGGCCTGACTAAACTCACATATCCCCCTAATCTTCATTTGCCCCACCCCTTCCTGGCCAGGCCATACCGCTTCCTGCTTAGGATCCACCCTTTCATTTTTTTGTCTCCCCCCTTCCTCTTTAGGCTACACCTTTCCCTCTTTGAGCCCCCACCAAAACATCTGAGTGTGCACATCATTCAGATTAACACCAACATAACAAAGGTCCATATTTATAATAGCCAACTGGAGTTATTCTGTTGTAAACAAATACAAATTCTGTTATATTAAATTGCGCTTTAAACCCATTGAATGCTAGAGAGGACTGTAATGCATTGCAAGGGCACCAAAGGGAAAGGCAGCAGGTTGGACGGTGTAAAGAACTGGTAAGTAAACTATAGGAATGCAATACAAAAACAGTTGACAGCAGACAGGATTGGTATAAGATGTAGCGTACACTAACAGCCCAAGTAAAGTGCAGTAAGGAATCTATATATAATAAATATATATAATATAATTGTTTGGAGAGCACTCGTCCTATGCTCTTAGATACTAATTACCACCCGGTGCCTGACTTTTAAAGGTAATGTTGTACACATCGTTTCAATGAAGACGGCACTCTCGGATTTTACTCAAAAGTACAAATAATGCTTTTATTAAGCCTGGTCAACGTTTTGGCCACTTCTTAGGCCTTTATCAAGATATATATATATTTATGCTCTGCAGGGCAGCGGAATGTTAATGGGGCATGTGTTGGGGCAGCACATTTAAAAACAGCAAGAAGTCACAGACTAGAGGAGAGTGGTGACTATACCATGCCAGTATACAGGGGCAGTAGGTAGGCGACACTTATTAGGTGTTAGCATAATGACCTTGGACTCACCAGGGTTTGCTCATATTTCAGAGCCCGCTGCTCTATCCCGTTCCTGGACATATCTCTAGAGCCGGATTAAGACTCCATAGGGCCCTAGGCAGGATCCCTAAACTGGGCTCCCATCTCTCTCTGTTTGCTCATTGTCTTTTTTGGGTAGAGGTACCATTACCAACGTAATAAAAGGCAAAATTCATGTTTTAACCCCTTGGATGCAAGAGATGTCACCACAGCATTGCAAAGCAATGCATTTGGCATTTCTCTGGCAGACAGGGGGTTAAATATATATTAAAACTGTACAACAGTGCTTATAATTGAAACAGTGCTGCAGTGTGTCCTATAATTCATATTTTCATAATAAATTAATGGGCTGGTGCCAATACATTACACAGCCCACTATTTGTATTATGGAAACATGCATTCACATATACAGTACATACCCCTTGCACTCAGGATTGCAAGACAGAGAGTGAATGGGGGCTGAAAAAGACAAATGATGTCTTGGGGTGGATGGGGGCTGAGACTGGCAGACTGGATTGAGAAGATTAAATGCTGAAAGAAAGGATGGGAGTTGAAAAATATGGAAGAGGCTGATATACACGATGGAGAAATGGAGAAATGATGGAGTGTCTGAGAGAAAGGATGCAGGGGCAGAGAGAGGACAAAAAATAAATTAACTAATGTATCCTGGGCTTCTTCTCTAACACTGGCTACCTACACAATGTTTACAGTACAATTTCATGGGCACAGGCACTCAAAGGGTTACACTACAGTTTTGTGGGCACAGGCACTAAAAGTTTTATCCAAATATTGGATAACCATTGAATGCCTGTGCCCACAAAACTGTAGTAAAGGAATAAAAAAAAAAAAAAAAAAAAAGGAAAGAAAGATAACCCTGCCCCACTAGCACTGAATTTAAATCTTCTATGTTAGAGATAGCCCTAGGATGGAACACTAAATCTAGTAAAATATAACCTTTAATAATTCCTAACTTAAAAAGGATATCAACAATCCTAATGCCAGGGCTATAATATTTGATCTTTACCTACGAGAAGGGATATAAAACCAAAGAAACTATACACTTATCTGCAGGAAACAAACACCTGTCAGTGTGTAAATATGGACATATGTATATGTTCATTGTTGCAGTATAGAATTCTCTGTTTATAAATCAAATACAGAGGTCCATAATCCAGTTAAATTAAATTATCTCCTTCAAATTGCCTGTGTGCTTGCTGAAACGATCATGTGTCTGGATGGCTAAAGAGTTAATATATAATCAATTTGTATACTGTCTCTTATTATTACAGATGCCCAAGGCACAGACTACCACACAAAGTTACAAGGCAGCAGTGGATCTCTATTCTGGTCATATCTGGTGATGGCAAGCCGGTATTCTGTGCCCCGACATCTGTAATAGTAAGGAGATAGTATACAGATTGTCCATATATTAACCTTTTGGGTGCCAGAGGGGTAGAGAATGCAAAAGCAATGCATTCTGTACCCTTCTGGCACTCAAAGGGTTAACTAGCCATTCAGACACAGGATCGTTTCAGCAATCACACAGGCAATTTAAAGTTTGGTTTATCAAGCCAAAGGAGATAATTTCATTTATGACAAATTGGATTATGGGCACTGGTATTTGATTTATACACAGATAATTATTTACTACAACAAAGTACATATACATATGCCCATAGTTACACATAAACAGACATTTGTTTCCTGCAGATAAGAGTGACATTAGGATTGGGCTCTCTGGTCTCGCCCAAACCCTTGCCACCTATACAGTCTGTAGTTAATTCACCTGATAAAATGGGACCAAGGTCTTCCTCAAAACTATCCCCTACAGAGAAGGAAGAATCCAGATCACCCACTTCAGATTCCTCTCCTTCAGAGGAGGGATTCCCAGCCATGGGAACATTACCCTCTGTAAATTCACTAAATTACCCTTTGG
>CM074721.1:336680493-336799829 GCA_037306005.1 Rhinophrynus dorsalis | reverse complement strand
TTTATGGTTTAGGAGATATTCACAAGCAAAGTTCCCCTCCCCGCCCCTTTTACCTAGTGTAAGCCATCTCTTCTCAGATGTGGATCAGGTTGTATGACAGGACAGATAACAGAAGGGGACAATTTTCTTTGTATGAAAGGCCTTCCCCCCTTGACAAGTTTTTCAGCTTTTTCCATTATCTTAATTGAAGATTGTCCCTCTCTGCAGTCTACCTGGGCACCTTCCTTCTGATCTGGTTGAACAGGGGGAGGATACTTTGTTTGTGAATATCTCTTAAACCATAAAGGTTTGAGAGATAAGACTTATATCATTCTTCATGTTTTTTTAATGCCTACAAAATAAAGTAAAGTTAAAACGAAGTATTACTATCCCATTAAAAGTTTCATAAAGCAAACAGATGCATCGATTTATATATTTGTCAGTTAGCTAAAGTTGCCTATCTTTAGGCTTGTATCTTCTCAATAAATCTTAACAGTCTAACCATGGAGAGTACAGACCCATGGCTCTTTATATTAAATAATATATTTGTATATGTTATATTTGTGAACTAAAGATGAGCAAAACTGCAAAGAAAAAAAAGGGACAGGGTTGTGGAATTTATATCACCCAACACCCAGGACATGCTTCACAGCCATAAAACTCCCACTAATGTCTATCTTAACTTCAGTATGTGTTTATAAAATGATCTGTGTAAATAAAAAAAAATTGATATTGTGCTAAATCATTCAGTTATACAAAGAGGTGTCAATGGGTCATGGAATTACCTAAAAATTCATGGTACTGCCCCTGCCCACCAGCCACACCCAACAACACCCCCTTAAACAAAAGTGTCCCTCTTTGGCCATTTGAAGTGTTGGGAGGTATGGACACAGGATGGACAGTGTGAAGGTGGACACAATGTGAAGGTGGACGCAGTATGGGAGCAAGAGGTATTTGATATTGGGAGAGAGGCCACAGGGTGGCATTAAATGATGAGATAGAGGACACACAACAATATTGGATAAGGGCAAAGAGGGCATGGTGTGGTATTGGACGATAATTATCTTGTGTATCAGGACAAGTAGATTGTCATGAGGGACAAGTAGTTTGGGCTCCCATCTCAGTCCCTTGGACAAGTAGTTTTTTTTTTTGTTTTTTTTAACATTTCCACACCCCTGTATTACCTAGAGTAATGTATGAAACAGATTAACATCCACTGTCGCCAAAGGAATATTTCCCATTGAAGGTTATAAAAAAGAATAAGCTTTTAATCAGAAAACTAAAAAATAAATTAGCTTTTTCTTACTAATGCTTTAAATCAAATCGATGCAAATATCTTAATTAGAACACATTTTCCTAAATAATAATTAAAAAAAAAAAAAAAAAAAAAAGCGTGATTGTTTTAGATGTTTTAGAGACCTTTCTAGCATCCAAGGAGGAAATACGCAAAATATGTGTATATGTATATAATGTATGACATAATTCAAAAGAGAGAGACACTTTTTTCTATAAAAAAGGGGTTTTATTTAACACATGTTTACACATGAGCTCCTAACTACAAAATCCATTAAGGTAAATTTACAGCCCATATCTGAAAATGTGTTTCCATGAAGAGAATGTAATCGAGGTGAAGAAACAACTCGTAGAGTTTCCCCCACAGCACCTAAATTTGCGTATAGTTTTACACCTTTGTATGCAGCACCCCTGCATAAAAAAAATTGGCACTTAAGTTTCTTGTATTTTTGCCCAGTCCTAATAGGATACTGTAGAAAAAAAATAGGGCCTTATGCAGGAAACAAAAGACAAGCAGTTCTGGAGCATTCCAAATGCACCATAAATAAAAATTACAATTTCTTTAAACTGAACTTTTAACTGCTTGAATGTTAGAGAGATCTCCAATGAATTTATTTCACAAGCACCCACGGGGTTAAAAAGCACTACTCAAATCAATGTGAACTTTTACTTGTCTCCTATAATAACAAATTGAGCCTCTTTAGCTTGTTAAAAATAGCCCATAGCAGCAAGAGGGATAAAAATTGAATTGAAATGCTGCTTGAAAGGTAATACACTGTTTTAACCTTTGTTTGATAGGAGTGACACACTGACACATACTTATGGTGCTAAAGATAAGCAAGGATGGAGAAAACCAACTGCTCTATAGAAATTCCTACCGATTTAAATTGGGGATTTAAACCCTTATTTGCAACAAAGGTCCCTCCAATGCATTAGGAACAAAGACCTCTAGCAAACAACAGGTTAAAAGTTACATTTAAATCAGTAGCAATGGGGGGTTTGCTTGTCTGCACCTATTTAGCTTCCTGAATAAGATCCTTATAGTAGATTATACACTTCTGTTCATCAGGGAACATGCAATATGGTGCTAATGGCAAAGGCATGGCTAGTTTCACAGTGAAGTCATGTACTGCAGTACAACGGTTACATTTGCTACACGTGTTCTTACCATGTTAGGTTCTGGTGTGCTTCGCTTTATCGCTATATACTGTAGCCCTTTCAGTACCAGAACAGCTTGCCCTGCTGGCACTCACAGGGTTAACCATTTATAGCTCAACACTAGAATTCCACGTTTGCTCATCACATAGTATAAATTATACATCTCTACATCAGACTTGTTCTGAGTCCCACACATCCAAACACAATTAAAAAAAAACAAAACAAGCCATTTCCACACTCATTCATAACTCTTTGGGGACATTTACTATAAAGGTGCAATTCAACTAGTTAAAGAGGTGCAGTTACACACAAACTAAATGCACAACAGGGGAGAAATTCAAATCCCCAGTGATTTAACTGGAGCTTTAAACCCCCTGAATACCAGAGAGGTCTCCAATGCATTGGAAAACGCATTGCAGATCACTAGAATTCTAGGGGTAAAAATTTCCATTAAACCCTTTCAATGCATTGAAATGCGTTGCACACCACTGGCACGCAAAGGGTTAAAGTATTGCAAATTTGGGAATTTTTATTTGTCCCCAGTTGTACAGCTGGTTACCCCTAGAACTACACCACCATGGCTTATTGAATTGTACTTTATTATTTAGGTATAAGTTATGTAAAGAGTTACAGACATTACTCATATCAAAGAGCAAGGTGTAACTCTATATTACCTCTGTTTCCTCAAACTAGTCTATTATTTTTAAGCACAGGTAACTACTTTGACTTAAGTCTCCTCTATAATTCAAACAAGGAACAAGTTAAATGAACAATAAAATGAAAACACTGAATAAATACATCTCTATACATTTCAATTATACTTGGAAGTAAAACAATTATAGCATGCAACCCTTTGTGTACCAAATCATGGGACGAACATACCACTCTGAGAATGGGTTTTCATCCCTATGAAACATAAATGCATAAAAAGAAAGTTTGAATTATAGTCATATTAACACAGCTGTGGGTAAAGTGAGGCCATCCATCTCCTGCAAGACTACAACTCCCATCATTCCTTTCCAATCAACAGGAGATTGATTGGAGCTGTAGCCTGGCAGCAGCTGGATGGCCTCATGTTTCTCACCACAGTGTTAGCCCCTTTAGATGCTAGAAATCTCTTCAGCACACTACCTAGCTACCCATTTTTACCAGATAAGGGGGTGAAGTCATGATGCATGTAGCTGAAAACATAACACATCTGTGACAATCCTACAGGAAAAAACAGAGCTACATTTACTTAAAGGCATGAATAGTTACAGCTTTTTTAGGAGAAAATGGGTATGAAGAATATGGAAAAAAAAAATAAAAATAAATAAAAAGTCTCATTTACTCCTAACCCCTCCACCCCCTACATACTCTTGCACCTGATCAAAGATTAAAGGGGGAAGTCCGAATTATTGGCAACTGATGTACTTAGATTTGGAGAACTGCACCATATGCGACAAAAACCAACTCCCATTGAGTTAACACTTTGAGAGCCAGAGGGGTGCACAGTGGGGCACTGCGTAATCTACTGGCACTCAAAGTGTTAAACAGGCATTTTAATGGTTTGAATGCAACAGGAGGTATCCCAAGCATTGCACAGCCCCATTTCAATACATAAGAATCCAGTAAATTTTTATTTGTCCCATATTGTGAATCTGGTTTGCTCCAGAATTACTCCTATTAGTCTATCAGCATCAATGGCCTTTTTATGTTTGATAATTGTTTTTGCCCATGAAAAAGGAAAAGAAAAAAAATCATTAATAGTGGCACAAACAGTTCACAAATTTCAGTAAATCGCACAAATTAGGAAATTAAAAAAAAGATAATTTATCCTTAATAAATTTGGGCAAATGAATGGATGCAGGTTTACACAAAAGTGATGCTTTTGAGAAATACTGACACAGGACCTACTACACCTTTAGCATTTTAAACCTTCGAGTGCCAGAGGGGTACGCAACGCATTGCAAAGCAATGCGTTGCATACCCCTTTGGCACTCAAAGGGTTAAGGCAATTCAGTATTTCTTCAAAACTGAACATGACACTATAGATATACGCAACAAACAGCAGTCCAGTTAAGTTAGTGGGCAAATGGTTATACAGGAAATCCACTGATCAGCTTATACAGATTGATTAGGTAAAGGTGACACCGTTTTCTTCAATACACAAAACACTTTTTCCTGTGTGGCATTCATATGCAAGTTTCTTGATGACAAAATGCTATCCAAAACCATCCTCGTAAAGTAGAAAAAGGTTTCTCTGAAAACAGCTTTAAAAAAACAATTGGAAGGAGCAGGAATTCAAAAAAACATCCCTTTGTTCTCGAGTCCAGAGGATGTCAAACATCAAAGATCTCCAAATATCCATAAAATATTCACTCCTGATAAACCAAGGTTGACTCGCCTAAACAGGGTAAGAAAAATAAAAAAAAAAGTTAGGCATGAATTTTTTAAACAAGGAAATCATGACTGTTCCCTTACTACAGACCTATATTAACCCACGTGCCAGAGGGGTACGGAACGCACTGCAAAGCAATGCGTTTCATACCCCTCTGGCACTCAGATGGTTAATGTTCTCTTAACCTTTTGTGTGCCAGGGGGGCTTTGAAAGGTGTTGGACAACCCTCTGGTTCTCAGATGGTTGAAAGATAGTAACGCTTGCTTGTAGACCTCTGGAGTGGTTAAAAGAACCATTTAGTTTAACCCTTTGAGTGCTAGAGGGGTTAACGGTCGCCACTGTAGAACAATGGAACAGATATGCAGCTTTTACTTAAGCAGAGCGGGGAAACAACTTTATTATGCTCACAAGCAGGGTTATGGGTTTGTCACCGATATATTGCCGAGAGCATATAATAGAAATGATGCACGGATTTGTTGCTTCATTAAAATTGAATTCTCATGTTCAGCGTGTCTAATCCTGTGTGAAAGACTCGCTCAGCTATCTGAGACTATATTCTGCACTCCAACAGATCAGATATTGAAGAAAGTCTGTTTTCTGGTATAGGGGAAAGAGTAGGTAATTTCTCTGCCACAGAAAACAACCTTTTTTCATCCACTGAAAGCATAAATTCTCATTCTTTCCTTTTACACATACTATTTTTTTTTTTTTTTGGGGGGGGGGGGGGGGGGCCACAAAACTGACCATTTTGGCTGTGAAGTTCCCAATTCAGGTTCTATGGGCTTTATGTGGAGCTCATATAGGCAGCAAAGGGACTGTTGGGCAACTGTCTTTGCCCATAGGAACGGTAGTATAGCAAAGCTCCTGTACTTTCTATAATTAATTCTTGTATCCAGCCTTAAAAAAAAAAAAAAAAAAAAAAAAAACAATCCCTGCTAAAGAGAAGGTCCTATATCAAGTGATGCTGCCACTACTATTGCAGTGAGATTGGTGACATGCATGTGATGTGAAGTGCTGGATTCTCACAGACATGCCCCACTTTGCCTTTATACAGAAGACTCTATGGTCTAGATTACATTACAGCTGATAAGAGTTATCAACTGGTTTTATCTAACAGATTCCCACTGTGGCTATATTTGTAGATTGATAAACTTATCAACTGCAGTGCAATCAATGCCTGTGTCAGGTGCACGTTTAGCCATTGCATATAAGCAAAGTAGGAAATTATAGAGTAAACAAACTGCATCATATGGAAAATACAACTCCCCACTCATCTACATGGAGCTTTTAGTTCTGTGATTGCTATTGGTCACCAACAAAATACTTTGCTATGTCCTGAAGACTTTCCAGTATTCAGTGGTCTAAAAGAGAGGATTTTAGTCTTGCCTGTTAAAGCGGAACTTTCAGTTACTAATAAGTTACCCTTCAATTATTACACATATGGCGACTAGCATCCTAATACATGTATTACCTCTCTAAAGTGCGACATTCTAAAGAAATCTTTCATCTTAGGAGACTGACGGGCAGGTTAGTGCAGTCTGCGTGCCTGTGCCATCAGTCCTTCCGGTTACCATATGTCACGCTGCAATGCTCCTTACAGGAGACCGGGACTGACAGCGCAGGCGTGCAGACAAAATGTCTGTGCTGATGACTGGCTTCCGGGCTCCTAAGATGAAAGATTTCTTTAGAATGTTGCACTTTACAGAGGTAATACATGCAACAGGATGCTAGTCCCCATATGTTTAATAATTGAATGGTGACTTATTAGTAACTGAAAGTTACGCTTTAAATCCTTTACTCTTAGTCCATATAGCTTACAGGTAACTCTGGGAAGGTGATCACCCCTTTAAGTAGGCAGGAACAATTCTTGGAAAGAATGCAGGGTGGAGTCTTCCTTCCCTTCTTAGCTGGTTACCAGCCAATTTCCTCCAGTTAGATTTGGGGCACACCTATTGAGAAGAGAGCAAGAAGGAAAAAGAAGACTCCTGTGAGCATGAACCCAAAGGAACTCCCACCTTCAGTCACAGGAGAACCAAGCAAGGTCCCTTGACAGGGTGGGAGACCTGTAAGCTATATGGACTAAGAGAAAAGGATTTAACAGGTAAGACTAAAATCCTCTTTCCTCTGTCGTCCAATATAGCTTACAGGTAACTCTGGGATGTACAAACATTGAGTTTCCCAGTGGTGGGAAATAAAGCAAGGACCATGCGCTGGTCCCCCAAGTTACCAGAGCTCATATGGACTAATCAGCTCCAGAATAGCCCTTACCAAACTAAGAGTCAACTGACACTGAACTGTAACACAGCACACCAGTAACTGTAAAGCAGCACACAGAACAAAAGTCAACCGGGCTCAACAGTTAAAGATCTCTAAGACACAGGAAATAAAGTCCTAGACAGGCAAAACTGCCTCCAGGACTTTCCTGCCAAAGCTGGCTTCAGCCAAAGCCAGAATATCAACACGATAGTGTTTAGCAAAGGTGTACAGACAACCAAGGGGCCACTTTGCACAGCTGATCAGCCGAGGCCTGATTCTTATAGGCCCAGGAGGCCCCAACAGACCTAGTGGAATGAACTGTGACTCGAAAGGGAATAGGTTTCTTCCTAATTTCATAGGCCTTACAAATGGTAGACTTGATCCAAGACGCAACAGTCACCTTGGATGCAGCCTTACCAGCCCTGGGACCTTCAGGGATGACGAAGAGTGCATCAGTCTGACAAACAGACTCAGTGCGGTGCACAAAGAACTTGAAGCAGCGCACCACATTCAAAAAGTGGAGATCCCTCTCCTTGTCAGATCTGGGGTCAAGACAAAACAAAGGCAAAACAATCTCCTGATCGATGTGGAATTCAGAGACCATCGAAAGAGCATCCACCATGAGAGCCAGAGTATCCTACCAGCGGGAGCAAAAAGTCAGAACCTTCCTGTTGTGTCTGGTCTCCATCAGGTGAATCCAGGGAAGTCCCCATTTCTGGATTATGAGGTTGAACACCTCCCGGTGAAGCTCCCATTCTCTGTTGTTCACTGTGTGTCGACTTAAGAAGTCGGCTACGATGTTGTCAACGCCTGGAATATGCACTGCGGAGATGGCAAGAACATGTTCTTTGGCCCAGATTAAAATAGCCTTGGCCTCCAAACAAGCCGCAGGACTTCTGGTGCCGCCCTGCTTGTTGATGTAAGCCACGGCCATAGTGTTGTCGGACTGGAAGCAAACCGAACAGCCTTGGAGATGAGACAATAAATACCTCAGAGCATGGAATATCGCTCGGAGTTCCAGAACATCGATGAGTAGGAGAGACTCCTCCACTGATCACCGACCCTGGACATTCAGGAGACCCAAGATCGCTCCCCAACTGGAAAGACTGGCATCCATCTTCACTGTGGTCCAGAATGGAACCACAAACTGTCTACCCTTCCGCAAGTTGGAAAGATTCAGCAACCAAGGAAGACTCAGCCCCACATGCAAGGGAAGAGAGAGCGACAGCCTCAAGAGGTCAGAGTTCCCCTTGCAAGCCTGAATCACAAACCTCTGCAGTTCCCTCACGTGAGCCATGGCAAAGGGAACTGCTTCGAACGTGGAACTCAATTTCCCCACAACAGAAGTCAACTTCTTGGCCTGAATGGACTTGCAAGCAGGTGATCTGTTGAACCACATAGTCCGTCAGAAACACCATGCCTCTCGTGGTATCAGAAAGCAGACCCATGAAGACAAATCTCTGAGAAGGCATTGGGTATGACTTGTCCATGTCTAAAACCCACCCATGATGGGTGAGAGTGTGAATGCAGTCCTAAACCTGTTGCTGAAGGAGTTCTGCAGAGGGGGGCCTTCAAGAGCAAGTTGTCCATGTATGGAGTTACCTGGATACCCCTCTTGTGCATGACAGAAATCAATGCACCTGGACACGGGTGAACACCTGCAGGGCTGTGGTCAGACCAAAGGGGGAAAATGGAAGTGCCCCTTGTCGGAAGCAAACCTGAGGTACTGGCATCTCTCCAGATGAATAGCGATGTGCAGGTAGGCATCTTGCAGGTCCAAGGAAACCAGAAATTCCCCTGCCGTGGATCTGGAAAGCCTAGAGATAGGGGCATCCACCTTAGGGGGGAGGGCCCACTGAGCCAAGGCCACCTCAGAGAAGGGGTACAATTTAGCAAATCTCTTAGGCAGGGAAAGGAGTTTGTCAGGGGTCTTCCACTCATCTAGGACAACCTGGTCAAGAGTGGGATTAGGTGGAAAGACAGCACAATGCTTCTTACACCGTTGGAAGACATCAGAAGTAGTCTGAGGGTCCTCAGGGGGAATGTTCAGCGTATCCAGGACAGCTTTGATGAGACCCTCAGCGGAGGGCTCAGGGTCAGCCTCAAAAGGATCCCCAAAAAATTGAGAGCAAACCCCCTCCGAACATTCACCCTCATCTGAATCCACCAATAATTCCTCATCAGAAGAGTCTGACATCACGGAAACCCTGTGGTTTAGGTGCTATAGATCTGAATAATGCAGGGGGCTTCCAAGCCTGGAAGACCCCATGGAGGAAACTGTGACAGAGTAGATTTTAAATCTTGCACCCAGGGAGGCTCTTGGTCATGGCTGGAAGGCCCTGGCAGAGATGCAGCGGCCACAGCACATGAAGGGCATAAGTGACCTGAGTATTCTGTATGGAGCACTGAGTGACTTGAGGAACAATGGGTAATAAGGGTCACAGACACCCCAGTATCCTTAGTTTTAGGTCTAGCCCCAGATCCCAACGGGTCTGACACCCTAACAGGAGTCACAGGGTCTGACAGTATAAGGAATAAATCCAATACTGTGTCAATAATTCTCCCCAGAAAGAGTTAAAATACACTTATCTGGCAAGCGAAGGGTTGATTTGCTGAGGGGAGAGGCAGGATCCAAGCCCTGCGTAGGATACTAGTGAGAGGAAAGAAAATGGTGTCAGAACTGGCAGCCAATCAGGAAACAGCCCTCAAACCGGCGTTCATGAGAAATGTAGTCTCCCCTCAAAGTACCCAAAACAGTGCCCGAAGCCCCCCAAGACACTCAGAACATGCACCGGAGTATAGGACAGGGGCAGACAAGAAGAATGAGCCATCTCTGAACTCGGTACGTTGAGCTGTTGCAGAGATGTCCCAAGTGAAACTGTCCCATAGAGATGAATGGAGCATTGCAGCCATGCAGTAAAGAACGCCTTAAAGGCGCAGAATTCAAATAAACTAATATTTTGAAAAGTGTGCCAAAAGTTGTAAAACACACAGAAAAAACAAATAAATAACGAGAAAACACTGACCCCAAAGGGAAATGTGTGAAAATGTCCTCCAGAGCAGCAAACATGGCAATGAAGGGGTTACAGTATCACAGAGAACCCAAAATGCTCCAATAGGCAACAATATAAGATAAACCCAATGAGTGCAGGAGTATGTGTGTGTAGGAACTCCTAAAGGAGACCCCTGTGCGGAGGGAAAGCAGAGGGACAAGTGGACCTCAGCACTCAAAGGGTTGCTCGTCTTTTTTGCAGGTCTTGTCTGCAGATTACCACTGAGTAAAGGAGAAGCCTCAGTGGGCAACTCCCAGGGAAAAGACATAGCATGTAACGTTTTCCCCCAAGGCAGGAAGGTCCACAAACAGCGCCTGTCAACTGAGCAATCCACCATTGGGAAGTCAGGAAAGGTAAACCTCCTAATGGGACATTTATCTAACAGAAAACAATAAAAAAACTAAAAACTAAGCAGAACTGTTCTCTTGCCTTGTCTGATCAAGGAACAAATTTAACTGGTTGGGGATTGGCTGGTGACCAGCTAAGGAGGGAAGGAAGGCTCCACCCTGCATTCTTTCCAAGAATTGTTCCTGCCTAATTAAAGGGGCGATCGCCTTCCCAGAGTTACCTGTAAGCTATATTGAACGACAGAGAAAACTCATTTTGTTCAAAGGGCATTTTGTGAATGTTTATTTTTCCCCAAGGGTGGAGTTGGTTTGCCCCAAAATAGTTTTACTTTTTAACTTTTGTACGCAAGAGCCATAATTTTCATTTGTGCGGGGGCGGGGTCCACAAAAACTGGAAACCACTGCAGAGTATACTTCTATCAGAAAAAAAAACATGCGCTTTTACATAGGACTCCTTGTTGGAGAGTATTTTGTGGATTTAAATGAGTTCCCATAGATTCAGGAAATAAGGAGTAGAATAGTTTTGTTTTTGTTATTCTTACCCAAGCATCCCGGATTCTTTGCTCTTTATGATATACAGGAACATAAGCAATGTATGAAACAAGTTGTTTCTCCCCTGAAAATACATACACAAAAGTTATGTAAATGGTATTTACATCATCCCACACGTTCTCTACTGACCTTCATAAATCAAATGTACATCAGTATATATGGTGCATCTTTAAACCACTGCACAATTAAAATCGGTCCATGAATTTTATACATGGGGCCCAATGTTTCTGACAGAAAGCTACATCTACACTCAAAAGGTCTTGATGCAGACATATGTAACACTGAGGTGAACACCACAGTTCTAATCATAGGTTGTCCACTGCCATGTGGAAATAACCAGTGCATGGCAGGTGCACCATGTATTCAGTGACATTTGTACATAGCAATGTGACAAATATTATGACTAAAGCAAACATAACATAAATGCCATACAAATGGCAGATTTAATGCTATTCCAGTCTACAGTTTGAAGAAATCAGTATTGTATAATGTGTGCTCCTACCTTTGGCAAGTTGTAAATATGCTTCTGATAGACTAGTTCATAGTGGGGAGGATTGATGCTGCTCTGATGTATGCAAAACACATTCTCATTTGAGATATCTAATGAAAAATGAAAGCTATATTAATAAACACATTTAAATGTTTCCAGTTCACAATATATTAGTCAAAATAGACAGGCAATTTGTTAACCTTTTGGATACTAGAGACATCCCTAATACACTACAGACATCACTGGCATCCAAGGGGTTGATCAGATGTCATCACCACACGCATCAAATGAATTGCAAGTAATCTGATTTCCAGCGTATGCAAAGTTGTGTGTGGGCTTCATTAGACACCATAGCCCCAATAAATGAATCATCGAGGTTTGATCTGATGTGTCTGAGTATTTTTAGTATAAACAATGACAAGGCAACATAACTAGAGATGCATTTGGCTTTAGGTACACACCAAAAGACACACATACCTGGTTTATCTGGTGTCTGCACAAAATGCTGGGAGGTAAAAGTTTTCCCATCAGGATACTTGGGGTGAGGAGGCAGGCGAGAGTCCAGATATGTGCAGAACACATGCATGATAATCTTAAAAAATAAACAAGAGACAATTCTTTAAAAAAGTGTATTTATGACTTTATAGATTATTTTCTTTAACAAAAATAATTCTGACCAACCACTGATGTACACTATATGCACTCAGTGTAGTGTTACAATTGATTTAACTGTATTACAATGAAATGTAGTAATTGCACACACTCCCGACTGTGTGATCATGAAATTGAAAAATTCCCATATTCATGAAAAACAAAGAGGTACTAACTGGTTTAATTAAATTTCTTTTTTTTTTTTTCCCATCAACTGGATGGAGGCTTTTCTTGGGCTCAGAGAACCAGGAGCAAATGCAGCACACAGTATAGGGCATTTGGGAGTTAGTGCAAGAAGCATTGATATCTATTAAAAGTCCTGTTTAGTTCCCAGAGAAATTTCCGCAAAAAACGATTTGATAATCTGTATTATAATATTGCATTATCCGGAATAATTATCAAGAAATGCAAAATGGAATTGTACCAAAAATAGGATTTTATAGTTCTTACCTGTTAAATACTTTTCTCTTCAGTCCATATGGAATGGAAGTACCATGAGGTTGAGTCCCTCCTTTGGAGGGCAGGACACACGAGAGAGTCTTGTGGGTGGAGTGTCCTTACGCCTTCTCCAGTTCAACCCTTCTGTAAGTGCCCCAGAATGAATGTGACAGAAGCCACACAAACAAGGCAAGCAGGAAAATAAGAAAATCTCCTAGGAGAAGGGTGGGGGAAGAAGACTATAAGGACTCCGCAGCCCAGGCAGGCAAGACCACAACATAAGGTCTCTTTATCTGGGTGGGAGACCTGTGTTCCATATGGACTAAAGAGAAAAGGATTTAGCTGGTAAGAACACTAAATCCTATTTTCTCTTACGTCCACTATGGAACACAGGTACCATGGGGATATACCAACACTAAGCTCCCAGAGGTGGGGAAAAAAAAGGAGAAAGGAACTGGAATTCTCTAGGACTATCCAGTATTGGAATAGCCCAAACAGTAAGTGTCAATGGAGAACTGCATACAGGAACTTCTGGCCAAAGCTGGCTTCGGCTGAACCCAGAACTTCTATACAGTAGTGTTTAGCGAAGGTGTTTAAGGAGGACCAAATTACTGCCTTGGACAACTGCTCAGCCAAGGCCTGATTCTTATAGGCCCAGGAGGCCCGCCCCCACAAACCTAGTGGAATGTCCTGTGACCTTAAAAGGAACAGTAATGTTTACAGAATATAGTGTTGAAGCTCAATACCTTTACATATACTTCCTGTACTTGCACTGCGGGTTCGTTGCTACTAAAAAGCAAAACATAATGGTTCATAAAAGACGAAAAGAAATAGCCCTAGTAGTCATAAAGAGTTCATTTTGGCTATCACAGGAACCTGTTCAGTGCTACTGCCCTTATCAAATGTGTAAATAACTCGGAGACACTCATAAAACATAACCTTTATTCCTATACTAATCAGTTATAATTAAAATCACTATCACTTTCCATTGCTATTATTGATGCACCACCTATGCATAGCTCATCTAAAATGGTATTGCGGATTGGGCTTCAGCTCCTTGCTGTACCCAATGTAGGGTTAATAAGCAAAAATCCATCCGCATATACCAAAATAAAAACACATCAATAACTCAGGTACCTCCTCTCTAAACTGTAAGAAAGATAACACCCATCACTATTGTAAAGTGACCTATATTAGTTTTAAATAAACCCAGTAAATACTCAGTACCAATATGTAAATCAACTTCACTTGGATTGTATACCTGAGTCACATGTTAATTTCAAGCCCTGCACTAACCAGCCTTAACGTGGTGGTTAAAGTGCTTAAACAAACTACTGTTAGTCCTATCAAAGTAGTGAGTACTAACGGACAGTTAATATCACTTAGGCCAAGTATTCACAAGTTGTATCCTTTATACATCAGCCAACCTTACAGTCGTGGCTGCAATGTATTCAAATGATACCAAATGCGACCAGGTATTCAGAAACAGATTGTAACCAGTTTGAATCTAATCTGCGTCTTAGTGTTGATACTTAGTATCACAGCTCGCACTCTCAGCATTTCCGTTTGCAGCCGCAAAACGGATCATGGCTATTGTAGCTGAAAATCACGGCTAATAAACTTATCACTTTGACGACCTAGTGCTTAGTAGTCTACCTAGATCTAATGCAAATAGTGTTATCTACAGCTTCAACTAAGTACGCTTAATCTACAGTGTCCCTCTTGTAGAGGGAAGGGGGAATACCTTATCTCTCTGAACAAGCAACTAATTCCTCAAATAGAAATTAATATAGCAATAATTGTTGAGACTATAAGTAACTCTACATGAGGGACACTATAGATTAAGCGCGCTTAGTTGAAGCTGTAGATAACACTATTCGCATTAGCCGTGATTTTCAGCTACAATAGCCGTGATCAGTTTTGCGACTGCAAACGGAAATGGAGGCTGAGAGCGCGAGCTGTGATACCAAGTATCAACACTAAAAGACGCCGATTAGATTAGATTCAAACTGGTTACAATCTGTTTCTGTATACTTGGTCGCATTTGGCATCATTTGAATACATTGCAGCCACGACTGTAAGGTTGGCTGATGTATAAAGGATACAGCTTGTGAATACTTGGTCTAAGTGATATTAACTGTCCGTTAGTACTCACTACTTTGATAGGACGAACAGTAGTTTGTTTAAGCACTTTAACCACCACGTTAAGGCTGGTTAGTGCAGGGCTTGAAACTTACATGTGACTCAGGTATACAATCCAAGTGAAGTTGATTTACATATTGGTACTAGTATTTACTGGGTTTATTTAAAACTAATATAGGTCACTTTACAATAGTAATGGGTGTTATCTTTCTTACAGTTTAGAGAGCAGGTACCAGAGTTATTGATGTGTTTTTATTTTGGTATATGCGGATGGATTTTTGCTTATTAACCCTACATTAGGTACAGAGAGGAGCTGAAGCCCAATCCACAATACCATTTTGGATATGCTATTGATGGTGCTAGCTAGATAAGCTATTGATGGTACCATTTTAGATGAGCTATTATTGGTGCATCAATAATAGCAACGGAAAGTGATAGTTATTTTAGTTATAACTGATTAGTATAGGAATAAAGGTTATGTTTTAAGAGGGTCTCCGAGTTATTTACACACATGATAAGGGCAGTAGCACTGAACAGGTTCCTGTGATAGCCAAAATTAACTCTTTAGGACTACTAGGGCTATTTCTTTTCTTCTTTTTTGAACCCTTAAAAGGAACAGGTTTCAAACGAACTTCATACGCCTTGCGTATGGTAGCTTTGATCTAAGAGGCCACAGTGACCATGGAAGCAGCTTGGCTAGCCCTAGGACCCTCAGGGATGACAAACTGAGTCGGTCTTGTGAAAAAGGCTCTGTATGGTGCACAAAAAATTTAAGGCAACGTCCAACAAGTTGAGATCCATCTCCTCGTCAGAGTTAGGACAAAAAGAAGGCACATCTCTTGACTGATGTGGGACTCAGAGAGCACCTTAGGAAGAAACTCGTGAGAGGTTCAATGCACCACCCTGCTCTTGTGAAAAACCAAGAAAGTAGGTTTGAAAGAGAGAGACTGCAAAATTCGCAATTCTGCAGACAGAGACTACTGCCAAAAGAAAAGCCATCTTGAGTGTCAACTGACACAGAGGAATAGAAGAAAATGACTCAAAGGGAAGTCTCTGTAAATCTCCCAAACCCAAATTAAGTGGGGGTCTTACAAACAGGAAATGCATGTGCCACCCCTTGAAGACAAACCCTGACATCTGGGATGGTAGCAATAAGTCTCTGAAAGAACATATAAATAGCTGAAATCTGAACCTTCAAGGTTTCAAAATGAGCCCTTTGGTGTTATCCTCTCTTTAGGATGATATGAACAAAGGGAAGTCAAACTACTGCAAGGACTCAGCCTTGTCCAATAACACCAAAGGGAGGTCTAACGGTTTATAAACAAGCATAGTGATTCTTTTTAGTGGTGGAAGGTTGGCCCTGCTTTCAGCTAATGTTATGGCCTTATTGTTACTAATTAAAGGATCAGTAATGTCTAAATAAAAGTATTTCTCAGAGTCTTCTTTATATTTAAGAGATTCCGTATATGCAAGTCCTTACTTCTGTTTACTTCAATAGTTATGAAGCTAAAGCTCCCCCTCCGGTCTCTTCTGGACGCCTCCCTCTGAACTTCAGATCGTGTTGTGCGACTCGAAAGCTGCAGCGAGCGACAAACTTCAGTAAGTATAAGGGAAATCCTGCCCTCCTTGACGAAGGAGGCCAGGATTTCCCTTTGCTTACTGAAGTTTGTCCCTCACTGCAGCCGTCCGGCACAGACTGCAGCTTCTGGTGAAGTGCCAGAAATGGGCGGCCGGGCGACCTTTATCTCTTCATAACTATTGAAGTACACAAAGGTAAGAACTTGCATATAGCGGAATCTCAATTTTAATATAAAGACGACTCAGAGAAATACTTTTATGTAGATATTACTGACCCTTTAATTAGTAACAATGTAGAGTGCTGAAGTATCTGGATATGCCGGACACATTGCGCAAAGCAAAGACTTTCCCAAGTCTAAATAATGGTGAAAATAGTAGAGTTCGCTGCACCATGAATTCAGACAAATCCAATAATATAAAATTATAAAGCATTTATTCTGAACATAAAAACATCATATTTCCAAATGACTCAATACTTCAGATGACTGGACACAGACTACTATCTCATCAACGTGTTTCACATGAATGCCGCTTAATCATGATTAAGCGGTGTTCATGTGAAGATGAGACGGCAGTCTGTCTCCAGTCATCTGAGGTTGTGAGTCATTTGGAAATGATGTTTTTATGTTATTCAGCATAAATGCTTTATGATTTTGTATTACTGGATTTGTCATACTTCATGGTGAAGAGAACTCTGTGCTAGAATGTAGTACTGATTTTATGTTCTGTGTAGGAACTTTGAGACCATAGAAGTGTATCCAGAGTGTGGTGTCTGGTAAGGAGCTAAAGTATAGTCTGTATCATTGGCAAGAGAGCACGCCAGGTCACATACTGGATTCCTCTGTCAGTGGAGGAGGCGGTAATGGGGAAACTACTGGGGAGGGGAAGAATCAAAGATTGACAGGCTGGGGGGCAGAGGGGCGCTGCAGCCTGTCCTGAAGTGACGTCACGTGGTTAGATTCTAAAGCTCATCTCTGTTAATACAGCGTTTTTAAAAAAAGAAAACCGGTATGAACATTTACTGGCCAGCAAGATTCAAATAAGAAGGACTTTCCAGGTGATTGTTGCCCTTTAATTTACTGTATGTGTGTGTGTGTGTGTGTATATGCGTGTGTATATGTGTATAAGCATGCGCGTGTGTATAAGCGCGCGCGTGTGTTGGCACAGTAGCAGTTTTCACAGGCTATCCTTCTCAGTGAAAACCCTGGCGAAGTTGTGCCCATATACCAGGCTCCAGCCTCTCACCGATACTGAAAGGCCAAAAGATCAATGATAACAGCAGATAAAACATACAATATGAAGGCAGGTAAGAAACAAAAATTTGACCAATCTAGTCTGCCCAAGTAATAACCACTTAGGGAAAGAAGGGGTTACACAAAGTATCCCCCTGTGATCTCATCACTTGCTGTTTCTGCACCCAACCTCATAAGTAAATGTGCAGTCTCAAATAATTATATTGTAGCAAATCACATAATGAATCAATGAAGCTCATTCCTACGATATTAACACTGCAACTCAAAATGTCCCCCAAGCCCACTATCTATTATTGACTCATGTTAATTCCCTCCATTACGGATTCACACCACTCACGCTGTCGCATCCAAAAGCTTATAAGCTGCTCCCATCAGGACTAATGTAACAGACGTTTTGCTGGCCCTCCAAACTTCACATCGTCGATCTAGATTATCCACCTTGATCATAGTTCATTTCCCTCTTGTTCACATCTCTGAATTCTCTACAGTAAATTCCAAATTTACCACAGACCTCTTCATCATTCCTTTCAAAGCCCTAAACATCTTTATTCCTTTATTATTTTATTATTATTGTCTGCTATGTCCTCTGATCAAATCACATAAATTCTGCAAACCCTTATTCTACCCTTTAATGACTCTCCAGCAGCATCTTCACTTTCTAAAGCACTTCATAAAATGCATTTTGCAGTACCAGTTAAGGAGGGCACTTATATACTTCTGTTTATTTGGTCTTACCAAACTACTAAATAGTATGATCTAGATTCAGTTTAACCTTTCCTTTTCTACTTTTCCAATATATGCTTGTACTTAAAGGGATAGTAATACTTCGTTTTATCTTTATTCTATTTTGTAGGCATTAAAAAAAACATGAAGAACTATATAAGTCTTATGTCTCAAACCTTTATGGTTTAAGAGATATTCACAAAGTATCCCCCCCCCCTGTTCAGGCAGATCAGAAGGGACAATCTTCAATTAAGATAAGGGAAAAAGCTGAAAAACTTGTCAAGGGGGAAGGGCTTTCATTGTTTTCATACAAAGAAGAGTATCCCCTTCTGTTATCTGTCTGGTCTTACAACCAGGATTCACATCTGAGAAGAGATGGCTTACACTAGGAAAAAAGGGGCGGGAGGGGGAAACTTTGCTTGTGAATCTCTCTTAAACCATAAAGGTTTGAGAGATAAGACTTATATCGTTCATGTTTTTTCCATGCCTACAAAATAAAATAAAGATAAAATGAAGTATTACTATCCCTTTAAGTTCTGTACTGCATATACTCCCTGTTCCCTAGCTACAAACCTGTTATTTGTGTAAAGTAGTGTATACCCACTGGGCAAATATAAAGAAAGACCAGTATCAACTAGGCAGTCAAGTAAAGCCCAGTCTCACATTCAATCCTCAGCTATACTTTAGAGAGGCATAGTGGTAGAAATAGCAAGCATTTCCCCACTCTCTGCAATCCATATGTAAAGTAAGAGAACCTTTATCATACACAGCACCCATCTCACAAAGATGGCATTTGCATGCATATTTACAAAACACTAATAAAATGACATACTGCAGAATCTGTGGGAAGGTCAGTGTCCCATTTCCGACCCTTAAAGTCTCCTCCTGCGTTCCATCGGAAAGAGCTCATGCAACCTCCATGAGACAGCTCTGAAAAGAAAATGCAATGTTTTAATTGTAATAGAGTCCCAAGAAGGTAAAAAAAAAAAAAAAAAAGCCCTTCCTTTATTTTAGTCTGAAGCACCTTTCCTTTTAATAGATGACCTTGCTCAATTGTACCATAAGGAACCAATGGAAATTCAATTTATTTAAATGAGGCTGTAAACAAACTGAAAGTTTAAGGCTCCAAAGAATACAGTTTGGGTCCTCAAGCATTTAAGAAGTTAACAACCCCATATAAATCATTGGGAATTTTTATTCCTCCCCTACAGGACAGTTGGTTTGCTCCAGAATTGCACCGCCTGACACCCCACATGTATAGGATAGATTAAAGTTCATGTGAAGAGCCTGTATTAACGTTTCACCTACAACTTATTGTAGCTCAAATCTTTATTTGATCTCTCTGGTAAGAAAATAGCACTTTTTTATTTCCTTTTAAAATTATTATTATAGAATTTTAGGTACTTTCCTGCTATCTGGAATCATTTGCAAAACAACCATTTTAAAAACAGTTTTCAAGCATTTTTTATAAAAAGCTTTATTATAATATTTTTCAATAACGAAGACAGGAAACAGATTCTGACAGGAAATAACAGGAATTCGTTTTGAAAACTGTTCCGGATAACACGAAAGTATCAAATTTTAGAATAAAAACAAAATCTCAAAACATACGTTTTATACATTTACACTCCTATAATTTCTTGAAAAATGGTTAAAAGTGGATTCTGTAATCCACTGCAATTGCTTCACTGTTTAAAGGAGAACTTGAACTAGCAATAAGTGATCAATTTGATTAAAAAAAATTAACTTATTCCTACAGTGGTATTTTGCGACTTTAATTTCTGTGTTAGGGCTTAGCCGAGTGTCTCGGCTAGATGTCTGTCACTGTCCCATCGTCCGTTTCTTCTACTTTGTGTATGTGTCTACTACCCCTTCCCCCGTGACCTCATGGAGGTCTACCCGCGGTTGTCCGACAGGCTGTTGGGTATGCGCCTAGCATCCCTGCCCACATTATTTTTTACTATGTTTTCTCCTCTGCTCTATATGCCCTCTTTAGTGTTTTCTATTCTTGACTTATCTATGTTTTCTTTGGCTCTGTTTTCTCCTTCCCCTTTTCTTTGCTTTGCTCTCTGTCTTCTCATCTTTGGTATAAGGGAGTATGTTGCAAATGTGTGCTCTACCTTTTTATAAATGTATTAGTATGCAATGTTATACTTTTAAATCTTAGATAATTTGTTATGTACAATAGCTTTGCTGGTGTTTGAATTCCACCTCCAGTTGATTTTATGACACAATGCACTTTCTGTAATATGCCATATCTGATGTTTCTCAAGTTAGAACTGGCAAACTTCAGTGAGCTGAAGGTTTAACAGGCACTTTAGAGTTGCTTTGATGTTTAATATTTGCACTTACCTCCCGGTTTCTTGCTATTTCTCTGCCCTTTGTCCATTCTGTGACCTATGGCTCTCTGTCTACCTGTCTGTGCTACTTGTAATTTCTCTCTCCTTTCTCTCACTCATCCCTACAACTTATTGGGAACATTTTCAGTAAGATGGTTTGGCTTTTCTTTGGGATCAGTTTACCGTTTTATATTCTGACAGTATCTTTTAGTATACATATGCTAGTATCTCTGTTGGATTTTGTATTTCATCTAGATAATGTTTGCATTTTACTGAAAATGAGCTGACCCAGCATGATCTATCCTGCAATATGATATGTAGCTTCCTGTTTGTGTTAACTGTGTCCTTTTACCTTATAAGCATTGTACTAGATCTTTTCATGGATACTTTTAGGCTTGCGATATATGCTATGTAAACCTTTTATTATTTAATAAAGTTTTGAAAAACGGAAAAAAAAAAAAAAATAAAAAAAAAAATTTACTTATACCTAGGTAGGAGTCATTCATACAACAATCAGATGTCTCTATTTATATTTTTGCAGTTCCTATACACAGTAACCCCTTATGAAGTCTGCCTTGAGATCACATCTCCTTATGTAGAACAATACTATTAAGCAGACCTGAATGACACGCAAGGGACACAGTTTATCAGACTGTAAAACAGAAAATTAGCAGTGGTCTGCAAAGAATCAAAAGCTAAAATAGTATATAGAAATAATAGACTGCTTTTTGAATGATACCGGTGACTAATGGTTGTCACCCCGAAAATGAACCCTGTCTGTTTTCAGTGACCTCCATTGTCTTCACCATGTGTTCCCATTCTTGAAAACATCAATGTCCCCTGTGTGTGCATGTATTAGAGAGTGCTGGCCGTTTACCAGCATTGAATGGGTTATTTAGTATGTATGTTTGAAGTACAGAGGGATGGTGCCATTGAGTCTAGCTAACCAAAGGGCTTGTGTTATCAGATGGCCCTCTGTGAGTCAGATAGACAGGGTAGAGCAGATCTGTGAGTGGAATGCGTGTCTCTTCCCCCACACATCAGCCTAAGCAAAATATATATTGTAAATGGTATTATTCTTTATTTATATAGCGCCAACTAATTCCGCAGTGCTGTACAATAGGGAATGTACATACAGAGATATTAAATAGTACAAATCAAATGTGGAGAACAGAAGGATCAGAGGGCCCTGCTCGTGAAAGCTTACAGTCTAGAGGTTAGCTGTGACATCAGATCCTGTAGGGTGTGGGTAGAAGGAAGTCCAAGAGAGAAACTCAGGGAGAAGAGATGAGAGAGATGGAATGTAGGAGCAAGAGAGAAGGCATCCCTAGAATGGAGGGAGGCCTGGGGCCATCCTGGAGTTTGACTGGCCCATGTGCTTGCTAAAGGAGTACTGGGGAAGCTGGCACTGGTGTGTGCCCTCACTGGAAGAGTTGGAGTGAGTGGGCACTGAAGTGACCGGGTCCTCTTTCCAGTTGTGTGCTGTCAGCCAAAAGGCGGCGGCTGCAGCTACAGAAAGTGCCCTGATGTTCTCATAAGGATAGGTGGCTAAACTTTGGTGGCCCTGCCTCTAAAATGGACTGTGAGTATTAACCCCTGCCAAGCTGTACAAATCTGCTGGCATGCCAAGAAAATAGCAGAAGTGTGTAGTTTTTAGGATTTACCGCTGTTTGTTTGCCTGTAATTGTTGTCCTAAGTTTGTGTGCAGTGACCTCTCTAATAAATGCAATTTATTATCTTTTTGTCTGGTTAGATAAATCGTTTAACCCTCGGTCTACCAAGCAGTAACCCCTATACCTGTTACACTAGCGGCAGCATATCCAGCTTAGCTGTTCAGGGTGTCTGAGGGCAACCCTGATCAGTATGTGTGCTTGTGCCAGCTTTAGCACCCAGATAAAAAGACACAGCCAAGGACAACCGTACAGGAACCCCCTTAGTTAGAGTTAGCCTAAAGGACATGTGAGTAAATACCCTATCAGCACTGCCAGACAAAATGGGATTAGGGGTGTAGTCTGCATCCAGCACCCACTATGCCCTAGCAATGCTGTGATTTACAGAGTTACAGACATTCCTGGGTGATCCAGCACCTCAAAGCAAAGTGGTCAAATGTAAAAAAAATAGATCTCCAAAGCAACCAGATCCAGTGTGAGAATAAAGATGGTCCTGAACAAGTGTTGTTCACCACAGAATCCAAGCATTGAGCAATGTGACAGATACCAAAATGATTATCCAGAGAGACCATTTCTTTACCTTCTCAGCCTAAAGGAAAATCTAGTGGCTAAGTTAATCCAAAAGCAATGTTCCTTGGAAGGTTTTAGCAGAGATAAGTGACACTCCTGTGGGAACTGACTGTGATGAGACTGGCTCTGATAACTTATGCTGAACTGATTTATGTGGGATGTTCTGGGAATGTCTTATTATTGATGGCAGCAAGCTAATGTGTGCATAAGAAAAATGCATTATCAAACCAGAAGATCTGCCTATTTGAAATGTTTTGGGCCTGCTGTTTCCTGCACCCGAATCTGGCATGTCTTGCTGTAGGAATTATCCTAAATGACTGGACTTTGCTTTTGGACTATCACACATGAACATACAAGTGATGTAATGTATAAAAATGCTTTGGATCTTACTGTCTGTATTGATAGAAGTATAGTAGATTAGAATATTTGTGGGGGACCCAGTGATCTGTCCATGTGGACTGATCTCTGGGGTCCCCATTGGAAGGGGGGACATATGTGACGGAATAGTTGTTACCCAGTTTTCAGCGACCTCCATTGTTTTCACCATGTGTTCCCATTCTTGAGGGTGCTGGCCATTTAACAGCATTGAATGGGTTAGTATGTATTATTGAAGTACAGAGGGATGGTGCCATTGAGTCTAGCTAACCAAATAGATTGTGTTATCAGATAGCCCTCTGTTGGTCAGACAGAGGGAGTAGAGTAAATCTGTGAGTGGAATGTTTGTCCCTTCCCCCCATACATCAGGCTAAGAAAAATATATATTGTAAATTGTAGCGGTGACAGATTCTGTAGGAGGTGGGTAGAAGGAAGTCCAAGAGAGAAACTCAGGGAGAAGAGAGTAGAGAGATGGGAATGAATGGAGGCCTGGGGCCAGTCTGGAGTTTGACTGGCCCATCTGCTTGCTAAAGGAGTACTGGGAAAGCTGGGACTGTTGTGTCCTCACCAGACGAGTTAGGATGAGTGGGCACTAAAGTGGCCGGGTCCCCCTTCTAGATGTGTGCTGCAGCCAAAGAAAGTGCCCTGATGTTCCCATAACAAGGATGGTGGCCGTAAAGCTAAACTTCAGTGGCTACGTCTCAAGACCAAGGAAAGTGACTGTGGGTGATCTCTTGGGACACCTTCTCCAACCCCTCTGCCGGGACTACAAGGTACAAAGAAGTATTATGCAAGCCATTACCTGGTGAATGAGAAGGGGACTGTGTGCTCCACTCCTACATCTATTGGAGTGTTTGTAAGCTCCATAATAAATCTAAAGTGGACTGTGAATGTTAAGTGGAACCCCTACCAAATTGTACTAATTTGCTGGTATACCAAGAAGAGAATGGCAGAAGTGTGTAGTTTTATGCTTTACCCCTGTTTGTTTGCTTGCATTTGTTGTCCTATGTTTGCGTGCCGTGATCACTCTAATAAATGCAATTATCTTTTTGTATGGCGGGATAATCACATAACCCTCAGTCTACCAAGCAGTAACCCCTGTACCCATCACAATATCTACCTAGTTAAGTCCATCTGTAAAGCACAATAAAAGCTTAGGGCATAGTTCCTCTATATCACATGTAAGACGTTTGCAAGTAAAGCACAATAAGCTGTTCCCAGAAAGGGATACACTTTATAAATGTTTATAATCCCAAAACAGTAGTTTACAGCACTGTATTTAATTAAAATTTGTAAAAAAACAACACCGTTCAAAAAAATGCACAAGTTTAAAGGCAACGTTACAAGTTGTTAAATAAACTATTGTTATGGAATTAGATTTCATTTTGTATGGTTGTGCCTCTATTAACCTTGTAGTGTCAGAGGAGTGGCCAATTCCTAAACCAAGTGTTAGCCAGATCTCATAACAACTTCAAGCTTTATATTCAGAGTTCCCTTTTGTATCTCCTCATGCACTCCAGAGGAAAAGGCTTACCTTTAATACGCTCAAAGAGATACTCCTGATTTGGAGTAACATCCAGATACTGCACAATGATATTCAGCGTAGGAATAAGTGGAGCTTTTACCAAGGCTGCTTGCTTCAAACTGGTGATGCTTGATTCTACAAAGATTAAAACGTTTTAATTATGTTTTCAAATATACAAACTTGAATCGAAGGTGACAAGTCCACTTAAACTGCAGTTAAACTTAGTATTTGACTTTTCATATTAAGCAGTTGTAGAATTTGCAAAGTCAAAAACTATGTTTACTTGCACTTTAATGTCACATTTCTTCATGCACTTTACCTCCTATTTGTAACTCAGGGCATCCAAGTCTTCTCATCTGCACATTCACAGAATCCATCTCATGAACCAGTGGAACCAAAATGGTTTCATTAATCCACTAGAAGAAAAATACAGAGCCATGAGCAATCAGGCTAATATTATATGGGTCTGAAATCAGTTTCAAATAGGTGCACGTAAGATGACAGGGGTTTAAATAAAATCTACAGTAGTCTTGCTTAGTAAAGTACGGATCATCTACTGTCAGACCTGCAGCTGTTAAGTACTATAACTCCTACCATCCCCAACCAACCACTGGCAAGTTGGGTGATAATGGGATTTGTAATACCAAAACCACTGAAGGTTTAGTAATTTGACTACACAAAGTTAAGCTTTGTATTTGTGGTCTTTGAAACCATGCTTTGGCCCATAAGTATTGCTTTATAGCAGCACTAGCTCTAAGCCCCTCATTGACTCATAGAAGTCCATAGATTTCTAAGATATGTATGCTTCCACCAATGGCTGCAAGAGCAGCTAGAACACACACAAAGAAATATGTAAATAAGCGAATAAATCTTCCACATAAGCATCTAATTAAAGTATACTGAAAAGGTAAGTGATTAACCAGTAAGATTTCAGATCCTCCAATTAAGCAGACCTAGACTGAACCCTGCCTACTAATCAGATTTTGTCTAGAGAAACAGTTCTTCCTTTGCTTTGTGTGTGAGCTACATAATTGTATGTAAATCTTGGATTAATGCATCTAAAGCCACTTTTTAAGACAGATTTCCTATTTATATAATTTTTTTGTTAAATAGTTACGTTATGTTTCAATACAAGCTTTCCTGGCCAGTGCACGCTCACCTTTAACTCAAGAAGTCTAGTTGGCTTGTATGTTGAGCCATGTTCATTTAAATAGCCATTTATGTGGGTTTACTGCTACCCCTAGGGAAACTGCAAGCTGGTTATGTTTCAAGTACCTATTCAATTATCAGGTCTCTGTCTTTACATTTAGATACAGGGTTGATGGGTTCTAATTATCCCGTCTGTACTCTCACCGGCTCTTGAATAAATCTCAGCCGTCCAAAACCGAATGCAAGTATATTAAAGTTCTTCTACTACACGGATAGATCAGAAACTCTTAATGCACTGTTAGCGCCATTCTATTGTTCTGTTTGCCATGTGCATTTTCTGGTAGGCTTACCTGAATGGAGGTAGTTGGTGTAGAGGCAGTATATCATCTACATGCCTTTTTTGTTGTTATTCTTGAATTGGGTACTGTGACTACCCAAATTTAAAGCTCTACTTTAACCAATGTATTTTATTTTCTTTTTTTTAAATGAACCAAGAGGTGCTCCATTTTGTCTTCTTTATTTGCAGAAGTTAACACATTAACTTTCTAGAACTTTGTCAACATGTTAACAGAAGACCATGTGACCCAGCAGATCTGGTTGATTTAGGCTTAATGCTTAGTGGCCACATATTGATGTATTATGTGGAATAAGCAGTAAGCTTAAAAAGAAAGCACTTCAAACATAGTGCCCGATTCAAAGTTCACTTTATCCATAAAGCGTTTGTAGACTCTACTGCCCACCTGCTCTTTTTCAGGACCCTCAGGAAGTAAAACCATAAATCCAATAGCTGGAAAACCTCAGTGGCATGCAGCTAATACTTAAGGTAGCATAGAGCATTCAAGGCATGTAGCCATCACTCTGCTGTCCTGATGTTTGAGACACAATGAAGGAAACAATAAATCTTGATTAATATAAAATGTAAACATCTTGGGTTGAAAACCAGGAACCATCCACAAACCTGCACTGTTCTGTTGAAAAATCAAAGAAGATTTACAGGAAAGAGCACTCTGTTCAGATCTTCTGGCCATATTTATTGCAACAAACAATTCCCATGGAGGAATCGTAGCTGTGTAGGAAAGACACATGGGCCACCCCCTAAAAAAAGTCAGTCATCATAAAGCTGAAATTTGAACACTGAGTGATGCAAGTGTTAGTCCTTTCTCAACACCCTTCAGCATAAAACTGAGGATGTGTGATAATCTGCACTGTTGAGTATATCAGTCTTTCAGTTCACAAAATAAAAAGTAGGCCTTCCAGGTTACGTGACAGATTTTAGCAGATACTGTTTGTAACTTTCATTATGGTCAGAACGATCTCATATGCAAAGCCTCCCTGCCCTCCTTTTTACAACAGTAAGAGTCTTAAAGGGATAGTAATCCTTGCAAATTACTAATCCCCATATTGTAGCTTTCTTGAAAAGAAACTTATTGCCCCCAGTGTCATCTTTCAAACTCTTAAATGGTTTGAAAGATTATAGTGCTCAAAGTTCCCCCCTCCCTCCCCTGACTGAACGCTGACTGCAGGGATATCCGGTATTACTTGCATCAGGCGGCTCTGCAGCATTGCCGAGATCTCGTTTATAAAAAGAAATCTTTCACTAAAACGGTCTTCTACGTGTGCTTGCAAACCAAGCACACGTAGAAGTCCATTTCAGTGAAAGATTTATTTTTTTATAAACGTGATCTCGGCTCAGCTGCGAAGCCGCCTGATGCACATAAGACTGTCGTACGACAGCTTCCCCTGCAGTCAGCGTTCAGTCAGGGAAGGGGGAGGGAGGGGGAACTGTGAGCGCTATCATCTCTCAAACCATCCCTGAGATGTGAGTAGATAATTATGTAATCAGATTCTTTTCTGCCCAGAGAAGGATTCTTAGAGCTAGGCTGTTGAGAGCTGGACTCCTTGTGCTTCTTCGTTGAGAAGATATGACCAAAGGCACATTGTCTGATCTTAGCAACAATACTCTTCCAGGCAGATCTGCTTTTAGCCGATTCAGACAGTGGCATACTGCCTGTAGTTCGAGCAAGATGATGTGGAGTTTCAATTCCTGACAGTTCCAATGATCCTGAATTGATTTTAGTCCCCAGTTGCCTCCCCATACTGTCTTGCTGGCATCTGTTACAGTCTCCCAGTGGGGAACTCTCAAAGGCTTTACTCCTTTAACCACCATGCCATTTCTTTCCTGGTGGAGGTCAGGAATGGGATCTTCCTGGCAAAGTCGAAGGGATTATTTTTCTAGTAATGTAGAAAATTGTCCTAGGTTCTTCCGAAACTAGTGAGAGCCCACTGTACAACCTGTATGGCTGAGGATAGATTCCCCAGAAGCCTTCAAAATGCCAATGCATTATGAATCCTTTTCCTGAGAGACTGCTATCATTTGAACTAGTCTGGCCCATCTGTCGTTTGATAAGGTCACAGTTTCCTGAATTGTGTCAAACTGTATTCCCAGGAAAATTAACTTCTGGGCTGATTCCAGCTGACTTTTGCGCATGTTTATTATCCATCCCAGACTGGATAAGAACTCCATGCATATCTTTGTATTTTATCTGGACTTGTATTCCGATTCCTCCACTATCCGGATATCGTCCAAATACAGAACTACTCGTATGATTTTCTGTCTCAGGAAGGCCAGGGCAACTGCCAAAGCTTTGGTGAAGACTCTTGGGGCTGATGCCAGGCCGAATGGCAGGACCTTGTATTGCAAATGTTTCCTGAATATGCAGAATATGAGGAATATTCTGTGGTTTGAAATAACTACAAGAAGAAGGCCCCCAATAGTGTAGTATATCAAGCAAATTTCAAAAGTGAAGATAAAATGTCAAATTGGTCCTTACAAACCAAATGGTCATCTGTAGGCAACGCTGAAAAAAGCAGATGGAGAATATACCCTGCCTCCACTCAGGTACTTCAAAAGTATCTCCAGAAGTCCAGAACACAAAACGGCTCTCCAAGATAATATATGAAAATGTTGTTTTATATCTATCATTTTATTGTCTTTGAAAAAGTGACTCGTTGTGGTCACGACACAGGTGAGATTGCTAGATAGAGTGTATATTTTATATTATATTGAGCAATTCTTATTCTATTATTTGATTTCCCAATAAAAACAACATAGATGATAACTTTAGCACTTACATGGAGCAGTCATTGGGTTTATCTGATCCTTTTTAAGTCCCCCAGTGTTAAGGAGTCTTCGATCTTCATGAGTTCCAGCCATGGAACGCACATCACATCTCTTCCTGACATGTGCCATTCTGCTTCACCGTGCAAGTCATAGTAGGGACTTTATGTATGGATGGCTGCCGGTAAGTGAAAGACTCCAGATCTATAAGTTGCATTGCCCATACAAAATGCCCCATGCAACCTCCTTCAGGGCAGCCCTTAAAAGCACTCTCCATCTGTTGGCAGAGTACATAACAAAATATACAAAACAGTGCTTCAGGCAACAAAAACAACATTGATGAAGGAGGACTGCTCAGAATCTCTGTCCCCCAGCTTGGTAATACCAAAATGGTGGTGGAGCCGGTTTTTAAAGTTTGCAATTGTTCCTACTAGCTGGGAGGCGAAGTCAATACCATGTGACTTGTAAAACCAGGGCTTCGGAAGAGTCAACCACCGGATAAACAGAATTGAATGTAGCCAATAAGACTGATCATGAAGGCAGAAAGATCCCATAAGGTGATCCTACTGCACCCTAGACAACAGTAGCAAGAGCATTGAAACAACAATTCTTTCTAACTCAAAACTAGGCAGGACCAAAATGACTGCCCATTTTTCAGACCTCCTTATGTACCTTTTCTTGATAGGTCCTACCCAGCTAGAGGGAGGAATCAATAACCACATGTAGCAGATGCTGGACCCCTGTTTTAAGGAAATGATTTGGACTGTAATTTTACATGGGCCAACAGGGGTTAAATTGTGGTGTTTTTGTATCATCTTCTTGTCTTCAACTGTATGCGTCTTAAGAATGTCTTACTGTCTGGATGATGTTTGATTAGGTGTTAATACACTAATCCTCTTACCACCTGTGTAGTCACCATTGTTGTCCATGTGATAAGATTAGTCTGGTTCTGTGTTGTCTGTATAATCTGCTTCCGTTGTGCTGTATGTTAATTTGTTCTTGTTTCTAGTATAAGCCACCTCCCCTCAGATGTGGAATCTGGTCTTAGGAAAAGATAGCTCACAGAAAGGGACAATCTTCTTACTGTGAGAACAATGAAAACCCTGCTGCCCTTGACAGGTTTTTCCCTTACGCTAATTGAGGATTGCCCCTCTCTGCAAGCCATCTGGACACCACCTTTCTGTTTTGAGGTGAGCAGTGTTACATCATCAGTAAAAGGGGTGGGAGGGGTATACTTCAATTACCCTTGAATTACAACTCTGACAGTATTGAAATAACACTCTTCATGGCCCAAATACTATGAAGATTAATTGGAGCTGCTTTTATTTTGAAACATTACTATCCCTTTGACGCCGCTCTAGCGCAAAAGAGGTTAAAAGCCCCATTTAAACAAAAAAAAAAAAAAAAACTTTTAATTAGTATGGCTTGTTTACCCCATAATCACTTCAGTTTTCATTTGAACATATGGCCCCAGAATTCACAGTAAGTAAAATCTCAATACAGTCATATGGATATGAAAACATGTTTTACACATTTACAAAAAATGTTCTTAAGAAGAACGTACGTTTCTGAATTTCGCGGTCCATGAATCCATGTGGTCCAATAGCTGACGATTCATTGCAACTCTTGCCCAAACCTGCAGTTAAAATACAGACCTTCAATTCTCTACAAAACACTACACATAACACTGCTATTTGGACTTATACACATACATGCACATTATTTATGTGATCAATATTAGTAGATAACTTTCAAAATAGTTTAACCCCTAGAGTGGCAGGCGTGTGTGTGTGTGTGTGTGTGTGTGTGTGAGTGTATCTGCACAGTCAGACCCATACTGCACATGTGGCTGTTGTTACCTCCACCCCTAACCCCCTGTCTTTTTTTTTTTTTAAATATTTATTTCAGACCTCATTTTAGGGGGTGCTTCAGGAGGGGTCCTGATGACTCCAAGCCTATTGGGCAAGGACAGCAAAAGAGTAACGTGCACTCTTGATTCACTCCTACCTGAACTTCTGCGTAGGAGTGGGCGGGATCGGGGAAAGACTCCACATGTCACCGGTGACATAAAAAGGCTTTCCCTGATCCCACCCACTCCTATCTGTTTGGGAGGGATGTGGAAGTACGATCAGCTGGAGATGAAGTGTGGGTGTGACGCATCAAGAGGAGTCCTGATGTACCCCAACAAGATCTGAAATAATTTAAAAATAATAATTAATCCTGTGTGTGCCACAGGAGGTCCAGAGCATTACTCTGCAATATGTTGGTCACCCAAAAAGCACACACAGGATTTTTTCTCATTTTTTATTCAGCCCTTTTTTTTTGGGGGGGGGGGGGGGGGACACCAACAAGCGTCCTAATGCCCCCCAAAATGTCTGATTAATAATAAAAAAAAAACACCCAACAGAGGGGTCCAACTCATTGCTTTTGCAAGGTGCTGGACACCCCTGTGGCATGTACACATCTGTATCCCCAGCCTACTGCCTTCCCTACAGATGCCCACATATCCTGACCCCCTGCAGCCTGGTTCTACTACCCACTGGTAGTCACTGACGCACAGTTTGACCTCCAACTTGATTCCATTGTGCACTGGTAGTCACAGATCTCCAATATACTCTGTTTGACCCCTCCAGCCTTGTTCCATTGCCTGCTGGTAGTCAGGGATCCACACACACACTGCAAACGTTTGTGCACACTAGGCTTTGGGTAGAAAGGCAAGTGACCCCTCATTTGATCAGTGGAATATCTACTTTCTGGAAATATAGTTTTATATAGTTACTAGTTGAAGAGCCCATGTACACGGGCCACAGTGCCAGGCAGCAACGGCCACGGTGCAGTCATGCACAGTAGAGACTGCCCGAGCCTCAACTGATAATGGAGTGGGGCGATCCGAATTCAGACTGTAGTCCTCTCTGCGCAACTCCATTATCAGCCACGGCGCAGGCAGTCTTTACTGCACATTACTGCAGTGCGAACAGCCGTCTCTACTGAGCATGACAGCTTCTGACAAACATACATTAGCCAATTATTATTCAGGGTTCTGTTGTTTTACGGTACTTTTTCCATTTAACCACTGGAATTTGCTTTTAGTTCATAAAGTTGAAAATACTATTTGTGCTCTTGTTAATTAGGAGTCTCTGAGCAGGCCATACATGTAGGTAAAACTATAAATAGAAACAAAATTTGACAGCAGATAAGAACTATTTTGGCCCATCTATTCTGCCCATTATTCTTACCGTAAAAATGTCAAACCTTATTTGGTCCCTGATTGTGTCTTTTGTACAGAATAGACATTTCAATCTCATGCAAGCTTAAATTCCCTCACTGTAATAAGAAAAACAAACAGAAGGGCGCTTCCTAGTGTAATAAATCTTGCAGATTTAGGACCTCCACCAATAACACCAGATATTCACAGTCTTCTAGATCACTAAAAGTGATCAGTATACATGGCTGAGGGAATCTGATTGCCCCCACTCAGTCTCTCTAGGATAGACAAATGGACGCTGCTTCTTCAAAAATGCCCAACAGGACTATTCCAGACCCTTGGAACGAAAGAACAAAAAGCACACATGAAGAGCGCAAACCAGCAAAATATACAATGGCAGTAGTTCTCATATAGATGTCGTCCAATACTCACACTTCTTGAGATGGGGTGCCGGTTGTAGGCAACACCCGGCTAATTCAAACGGTATAGATAGACCGCCCCGTTACGGTTACTTCTCCCAGGACAAAGGAGCAGAATCCACTATAAAAGCTACTTTATTGTATAAAAATATTATATAATGCCAAAATAATGAGAAACATATAATCTGTGTAAGTATAAATTATATGTGAACGCATTTTGGAGAAAAAACTCCTTTATCAACAATATAAGGCAATTATATATGGCATATAGCCGGTCTATCTATACCCCCATTTGAATTAGCTGGTTGTTGCCTACAACTGGCACCCCGTCTCAAGAAGTGTGAGTATTGGACGACATCTATATGAGAACTAGTGCCATTGTATATTTTGGTGGTTTGCGCTCTTCCTGTGTGCTTTTTGTTCTCTGTAATAACCTCTGCAACTTCAGCTGGTGGGCTATATCACTTATGTAACACCTCTCAGTAAAGTAAAACTTTCTTACATTACATCTTAGAGACTATGGTGAACAAGTGGGGAGAAAGGAGGAATGTGTGTTAACCCATTCAATGCAAATGCCAAACCTCTGTCACTTAACACGATAATGCATGGGCATTAATTGCTAGTTTGAGATAAATGAGAACCCGAGTTAACAAAATCAATTTCTATATTTATTTCAATTAGTAACATAGTAAATTAGCTTGAAAAAAAAAAATTAAGTTCAACCTCTGCCTCATAAGCCCAGAAAAATTAGAATGATATAAGCCTTTCTCAAAATGAAAAGCTTGCCAGTGAGATCCCCTTCTTAGGTGTCATTTCTCTAGAGTAAATAAAGTTTGGTTAGATGCTCTTTAAGTATAAAGTTCTCCATTACATCAATTAATTTGTTATTCTTATCTGTACTATCTCCAGTTCTACAATATTCTTTCAGAAATGGTGCGCAAAACTAATTGCATATTTGAATTGATGTCTTAAGAACCATTTATACAGTGGCAAAAACGTTATCCACTCTTGCTTAAATACCCATTTTTATTCAAAACAGTACTTATTGTGTTTTACTTAAAGATAATTTTAAACATTACTATCCCTTTATTTAGTATTGCAGACATTAAAAAAAATTAGTAGATCGATGAAAGTGTTATCTCTCAAACCTTTATGGATTGAGAGATATAACTCACTAAAGCTCCCCCCCTCCAAGCTGCTTCAGTGTCTATGGGACAGCAGCAGATTCCAGTCATTTGACCGGCCAGCAGCTCTTCAGCATAGCTGAAATCACGCTACTCAGACATAAATCCTTCATTGGAACGGTCTACAAAGTGTGCCTGGTTTGCAAGCACACTTTGTAGACCGTTCCAATAAAGTATTTGTGCCTAAATAGCGAGATTACCAGGCCACTAGATGGAAGACTTGTGTGAAACAGGCTGGAGGGGGGAACTTTAGTGAGTTATACCTCTCAAGCCATAAAGGTTTGAGAGATAAGACTTTCACAGATCTACTTTCTGCAATACTAAATAAAGTTAGTTTTAAACATTACTATCCCTTTAATAAAGAAAGTTATACAACACCCACTGCCCCAGTGTTAAGAAAATCAACCCCTTAGGCTCTAAAACTGGTTACACTACATTTAACAGCAATGACTGCTGCCAAAGGCTTCCTGTAGTTATTGATCACTGTCCCACAGCTCAGTAGTGCACATTTGGCCCACTCCTCCATGCAGAACTGCTTTAACTCTGACATTTGTAGGTTTTTGAGCATGGAATGCTAATTTCAGGTCCAGCCACAACATCATCTCAATGGGCATTAGATCTGGACTTTGATAAGGACATTCTAAAACTTTGTTAATGTCCTGATACAGCAAAGCATCCCCAAACCATACCCTACCCCATCACCACCATGCATGACTGTAGGTATGAGTTGTTTGTTTTTCACCATACATAAAAGGGACCCTCATGTCCAAAAAGTTCCACTTTTGTATTGTCCAGACCTTTGTTCCAGAACTCTTGAGGATCACCAGGTGCTTTTTGGCTAACTGTAGATTAGCATTCATGTTCTTCAAAGTGAGCAGTAGTTTCTGTCCCGATATGAATCCCATGTGAGCACAGTTTCTGATAGTGGAGTCATGAACACAGACCTTAACTGAAGAGAGGTCTGCAGATCCCTGTATATTGTTCTAGTGTCCTTTGTGACTTTCTGCATAATTCCTGTTGGCAGGATGGCCATTTCTGGTAAGGTTCACTAAAATTCCAAACCTTCTCAATTCAGTCAGTATGGCTATGATTGTGGTTCGGTGGAGCCTCACAGCCTTAAAAGTGGCTTTGTACCCCTTAACAGACAGATATGCATTAACGGTTTTCCAGAGGTGTTCAGGAATTTCTTTGGGTCAAAGCATGATGTGGCTTTGGAAACTAGGTGTGGATAACTTAAATCTAACTTCAGCAATTGCCACTGGATCAATCTTAGGCAGGGCTGGCCTAAAGCAGGCCTAAAGGTTTATCAAAGCTCTCAAATACTTGACCCTAATAATTTGTTTTGTTCACTCACACACCTGATGACTGCATGTTTGATTACCTAGCACGCAAACAAATGCAGCAAGCACAAAACTTTGCTGTCATTTTTCTCTCAGACATAATTGCAACCCACAAAATGATCAGACAAAATTAATAACTGTGAAAGATGTGGAACAATTCAGAAAAAAAAAAAAAAAAAAAAATCAAATCAGATGGGGCAAATACTTTTTTCACAGCATTGTGTTTAATTTATTAAATTTAGAACTTATTTCCTCTCTTAATTCATTAGGGAGATTAGACAGTTTACATCCATCTTCAAACAAGTAGACGTTACCTAGTTCTACAAAAAGGAACACAGCTCTACACAATTCAAAGCAAGTTTAGAACTAACAGGCTGGGTTACCTGTCCATGAATTGGCCTAAATGGGATGGTAAAGCTACATAAAATATTAATGTTGAAGGGCATGTTACATGATTAAAGTAACCTAGAAATGAAATTAAGCTTTTCTTTGTAATTCTCCTCTTCCATCATGTGCTCTTGAAGGGGGGTTGGGTTACATCAAAAGGATACTTTCTTCATGACTTCAATGGGACCTAACTAAGGACAAACTACCACAGTGTTCAAACCGTGTACTTTAACACACTTCCGACGTGTAGGCATATGTACAGTCCAAGTATGGTGTTTAAGCACAGAGGAAGCTAGGTCCTTGCTTAGACAACATACCACAAATAAACAAAAGAAGAAAAAAAGACAGACAGACAGGAGGAGGAAAAAAAAAAAAAAAAAAAAAAAAAAAAAAAAACATTTTCACAAGAATACCCAATTGGGGCTAATTATTAGAACTTGTGTAAGGTTATGCAAAACTCCCTGTGGTAAAGAAGATGGAAAAATCTACTGCATTTAGAGTATTTTGCATTCATCTGTGTACAAACACCATTTCACTGACTACTAAAAATAATCTAGCTTCAAAGTTCTTTATATTTTGTCCACCTTATATGTAGGGAATTGCACTAGAGCGGTACAACGGCTGATCTGTGGTTACTGTGGGTGCAGCATATAAACAGGCCGGCTGGGAACTAGTCAAAAATACAGACTGCAATTTAAGAAATACAGTGCACAATAAACATGCAACAATATTTGCATACAATACAGTTAATTATCGAGTTAACAGGTACTATTCCTTTACTTTTTTACCACTAGCTGCACATGCAAGGGATATGTGCTTTTGAATGCAGAATTGCAGACCGTGGTTTGCACAGAATGTTATTTTGCGTGATCACCAGAAAAGATAAATTTGCTCTGAAAGAACAGCAGTCATGTTCCTAGTAACTAAACTTCAGCATAGCAACCTTATAGCCAAATATTACTCTTTAATAAGTAACACTCTTTATTATCTATAGTAAATCAGAGGTTATTTATTGGTAAAAGGTCAGTATTTAATGAGGATTTTTTCTTGCATATGTAGCCAATATATAGCTCTCCTGAATACACGTGTTAATTATTTGAATAATATCGATAAGCTAGCTTGAGCTTGGCAAAAAAAGGGGAGTTTTGTGTACTTAATGATAAATCCTTATCTCTTAGCCTATGTGGAATACATGAACCATGGTGTAAAGATCCTCCTGCAAGAGGGCAAGTCACTGGCCTTAAACAGCTCTCTGGAGGCAGAGACTGCCGCTCTGCACCACTTTACCCCTGCCAACCCAGCTCAGATCTAAAAGAATAGCAAAGATACGAGGGGGAAAAAAAAAACGTGAGGCATGAAAGGGGGTTATCAGAGAAACCAACGAACCTCCCTGCCCACAACTCATACACCACTTTTCTCCAGGATGTTGTGTTCAACATGTACTAAAAGAAAACGATCTACCGTTAAGTACACACAAAATCCCCTTTTCTTTTATATCTGGTGTGGAACACAGGGGGATATATTAAAGCAATGCACCAAGATTCTGGAGAGGGAAAGAAGGGAAACCCCTAAAACGCAGACCAGTTCTAATAGAGAGGAACTGGAATAGATACAGCCTCAGGTGTCAGACGCCTACACGCCAACCTAAGTAGTAGGAACAAGAAGGATAACCAAACAGGTCCAACAGCTTGTAGGACTTTCCACCCAAAACTGGCTTCAGGTGAAGCCAGAACACAGACTCTGTATTGTTCAACAAATGTATGAAGGGACAGACAAGTCCTAGTCGGACACAAGGCCCGGTTCTTGGAAGAACAGGAAGCACCCACCTCTCCTCACTGGTGGAATGAGCTGTAACCCTAAATGGGACAGATCTGTTTTCCTGAGTGTGTAGGCCTGGCTAAAGGTCACCTTAAACCAGGAAAGCACTGTCACCCAACACGCATCTCAGCCTGCAGAAGGGCCCCTGGGAATGACAAGAAGCATATCTGAAGTGTGGAACTGTCTTGTGTGAGGAACAGAGCACCACAAACACCTAGCTACTTTCAAGAAATAAAGCTCCTACTCCTGTGTAAGGAGCTGGACAAGAAGGAAGAACTAAATCCTTACTATTGAGAAACTTAGGATGATTTTGAGAACTCCTTTCCATTTAAATTATTTCTATCAGAATGAACGATTAGTAAGGGAGGTTTACAGGACAAAGCCTGGGAGTTCAGAAGCACGCCGTATAGACACAAATGCAAAAAGTAAAGTGGTCTTAAAAGACCAAAGGGAAAGAGAGGCTCAAAAATAAATCTTGGCAACACACTGAAAACCAAGGTTCTGTCCCACAGAGGTGTGGGATCCCAAAAGACTGGGTAGCAGGATCCATACCCTGCATACAGAATGCACATCTAGTAAGAAGGCAATATGCATCTGAAAAGAGACAGAAGAAATTGTAACCTTAATAGAGCCAAGACTAAGCCCATCTTGCTGAACGGCCAAGTACACTGGAAGATGAAAAAGATGTATCTGCGATCCCTGGTCTTCACACCACTCGAAATACAAGAAACATACTCTATAGTATGCCTTCCTTGGAGGTTGATATATACTTCTAGCTTTGCACTGTTGAACTGAATCCATAGACAAACCCTGGGGAGACTTCAAAGCAGCAGTGCAACAAATAACCAGGCACCGTTTATGGGTAGGAGACTCCTACTTTCGTGCTAAACGCTGTGAGACATCTGAAAGTGGCATGACAATCAATTATCAGTCATGACTACTGCCCAATTTTGAATGACCACTGGCCGTTCCATCAGACAGAAGGGACATCTAAAGCCACCAACGAAGATCTTACTTTATCTGGTTATGGGAAAAGGTAACACTGCTGTCTAGGCCAATTCCCAAGAATCTCCAGCTGCAGTTCCCGAGTACGGAATTGGGCAACAAAATGTTATGTAGTCAGGTAGTAGGAATTTGGCAACAAAATGTTACATAGTCAGTGAGTAAGAGAAATTCCTAGAGAGTGAAAGTGAGTAGCTAAGGATGCTAGGACCTTTGCAAAAACCCTGAGGAGCAGACCCAGCCCAAAAGGAATGACTAGACTGAAAGAGATGGTCTGGAAGTCAAACTGAATAAGACGTTTATGATCTGGAAAGACAGAAAAATGCAGAAATGCATATTATAATATATATATATATATATATAAGCTAAAAGGTCCCCTGGACACAGCAGAGATGGCTTAGCACAAAGACTCCCCTTTGAACAGAGACATAAAAACAAGTGGCTAAGATGCTTCAAGTCCGGTATAGGAGGCCACCCACCATCTATCTTGGAAACAGACCTGACCCAAGTGGGTCACACAAAGGAAGACTTGAGGTGAGAGCCTTCAGTTAGGTGTTTTGCCTGCCCAAACTTGTATGGGTTTCAGGGTAGGGAGTGCCTGGGCCGCTGTAGGAGTACACACCAAGGGCACATAACTATACTTGCAGGGGTAAGGTAACAACAATGTGATTCCTGTAGGTAAGACAAAACAAAACATGCTATTTTTTTTTTTTTTTTGGGGGGGTGGGACCCAAGGTAATCGTACACCCACAACCCCAGTAGCATGGATAATAGAACTTCTCTGATTCTGTGCCAAACAATTGCCTGTCCATTAATTGGAGAGAAACCAAGTAAACGAAGGCAGAGGGATAGTAAGGAGACAAGACACAAAGCAAAAGCAGAGTGAAAATCTATGTATTTTCCAACAGAGTGTGAATGTAGCTGCTGGACATATAGACAGAGACATATTCCCAGATCCGTACACTCTGAATAGTGGAGGAGATCTTGTCCTGCTCAGGCAAGCCAAGCAGAAACGAAATGAAAACCACCAATGGAGGGCAGATATATTTCCTATTGGAAAATTCATAAAAATGCTTAGAGAATATTTGCCCTGATGCACCTCCATGAAGGTCGCTTTTAAAACAGAGCTGGACTGATGGGGGTACAGTGGAGTAGGGAGGGAGTCTCCACATCCAGAGAGCCTTTTAGAGTCCAAGATATTAAAATTATTTTGTTGCTAAACATGTATTAACACTTTGTTGTTAGTCCCACTGATCTATTTAATACCTGTCTTTTTCCTACCTCTTCAGCTGCTTGCTTGGAGCCAAGGTCAGCTTCATCCTTATGTGCAGAGGGGGCCTGGGACCGGCATGCTAGCTGGTACTGAAACTTTCGCAGGGTGTGTGCATAGTCCCCCATGGAACGGCTATAATTCCAAAAAGTTGGGCTGTTTGAAGGTGAACTGGAATCTGGACTCCCTAGATTAGTGTGCAGATAATATAAGCAGAGGGTGTATTAGATCAGCACAACGCCAAATAGACACAGTCATATATATATATATATATTTTTTTATTATTATTATAATAATATATAAAAAAAAAAAAAAAGTACTGTCAACAATCACTGAAAAGACATAATGGAAAAGCAGTATACACAGTAATTACATGTGAATGTGATAAAGAAATATGATAGTTTTAAGAAATTACCCATAAACATTCAATTTGTAGGACAGCCATACTATTACTATCCAGACTTTAACAGAAGGCTACATGATTAAGTGGAAAAGGCCATAAATAAGTAGATTTTTATGCATATCATTTAAAATGCAAACACCACCACATATAGGCCATAAATATAAAGACACAAGTTAAGCAGTATGGAGAAACCCAATAGAACCATAGGGGACAATTATATATTATATATCTCAACCATGAAAGGCCAGCACTAAGGGACTTAAAACTCTGAATATATGGTTTGTTCAATGTTTCGGTCCAATAAGGACCTTTATCATGAACACACACACACACATATACACACACACATACCTTATAATTTTAAGTCCATTGCTACTAGCCAGACTTGAAAAGTTACTCGCCACTGCAAGCCAAAACATACCCACTAGAGCTGAATTTCTACTCGCCAGGGTTAAATTTTCACTCGCCATTGGCTAGTGGCAATTTTGAGCCCTGATATATATTTTCTATGGTATTTTAACCCCTTGAATATTAGAGAGGTCTCCAATGCATTGCAAAGCTGTTTGACTAAATCAAGATTTGCATTTGTCTATGGTACAACAGTTTTCACTCAAAATAGCTCCAATTATATATTTTATATATTGACGGCCTGTAGAGTCTAAATCTGTCTTATGCCAAGCAGTATGTGTGGGAAGACTCAAGCTTTACAGCTCCTATAAGAGCTTATAAACATAAAGAAGGGAGAAAGTTATAACTGTAACCATTGTCTCAACCACCAGTTTAATCTAGTAGGATTATTAAAGAGAAACTACACACAAAGAAAGTAAAGATTAAACTAAACTAATTTTATCCTTCTAGACTGGCGACAGGTAACCAGATTCAATCACAGAACCACATGTATTCTTCACATCATCTGATAGGTTGTATATTATTCCAAATAAATATTGAAATAGTGTTGTAAACAAACAACACAAACACACTCACCTCTGGGAGTATGAAGAACCTCCTTATCCTGGTGAAAAACCAAAAATGTGTGTGTGTGTGTGGGGGGGGGGGGGGGTTTTACAAGAGAGAGCTTGTAGTTCAGCCACTCTGAACAGAAACAATGACCAAAAGGAAGGCCATCTTTTAAGCTTCAGAATGTGCAAAGAGTTGAAAGAGGCTTAAAATAAGGCCTCTGTAGAACTCCTAACACCAGGGTCATGACTCACGAAAGAGAGGGATCCCCGAAGGCAAGGTAAGCATGAGATGTCAGTGAGAACAGCAATCTGCTTCTGAAAAGGAAAAGAGCAGAGATCTGAACCTTAAGAGAACCAGAATGAGACCTCTGTTGACACCATCTTGAAGAAAAATAAGAATTGGAGGAAGGCTGAAAGACCCATCTTGATCAGCACACCACTGGTAAAACAGATACCATATCCTACGATAGACCTTGAACAAAGCAGGCTTCCTAGCCTGAACGATAGTAGAAAAGATAGCGCTGGAATAACTTTTCTTCAAGATGCTGGCTTCAAGAGCCATGCCATGAGAGCCAACCTTTCTACCTGATGGTAAAGTGGACCCTGAATCAGGAGATCCAGTCTCAAAGGGAGGCAAAATGGTTCTGCGATGGACAGATATAAAATATCCAAAAACCTTGATCTTCCTTCTCACCCTGGAAATCAGGAGAAGCTGTGGAAACAATTGCTACATGGAAGTTACATGGATCAGACATCACGCCAATCACAAACGCTAGAGGGTCCTTATTCTTGGTGCAGAATAGAGGAACCTTCTGGTTTTCAAGCGATACCATAAAATCCACTGATTTAGTTCACAATTTTCTGGATTTTGGAGACTTAGAAAGTCTGCAAAAAAGTTTTCCTATACTGGTATGTGAACTACCGAGATGGCTGGGACAGGAGCTTCTGCCAACTGAAAAAGTTCCTGGATTCGCTTCTGGTTCCTCCTTGGCGATTTATGTAGGCATCTGCCGCCAATTTTTCGAACTGGTCCTTCACCGTTTGTTCCCAACAGCACATGGGACCAGCTGCTAAACGAATTGCCAATATCTCCAGAATGCCGATTGAAAGACAAGTCTCCTCAACGCTGCAGTGGCCCTGCACTGTTAGATGACCAAGGGTGGCTCCCTAGCCTGTCAGACTGGCATCTATGGTGACCACCAACTAATTTGGTATGAGAAATGGATGTCCCAGTGTTAAGGGAAGACTGTGAAGCCACCAGGAAAGATCTTCCTTTGTTTGTGCAGACAGGGACATGGCATGAGACAGATCAGAGCAGTGGTCCTCAATTTTTTTTTTTGCTCAAGGCACACCTAACATTCAGTCTGGTATTTTCGGGGCACCCTTATTTTATTTCATTTGTCTAGGGGGTAACAAAGGTTACAAATACATAATTATAGGCTTATTGTTATACCTCACAACTAAAAGAAACATATTATGCATAGTAACAGCCATAAATATACAGTGGGAAGTCTACATTAACATTTTTGTCATGCATTATAGATACACTGGGGCACCCTAAGTGGATGTCCGTGGCACACCTAAGTGCCATGGCACCCTGGTTGAGAAACACTTGGTCAGAGTGTTGTCTTCACTAGCTCTTGAGAATGTCCAACTGCAGCTCCCTGAAACCAAGCATAAGTGACGGCTTCCAGAGTGGAGACCAGGTAGCCTAGAACTCGTGCAATCCCTTACCTTCGCCCATGGCCACGTTATTGCTTGAGTAACATGAAAAGACAGAGCCTAGATCTTGTCTTCTGATAGAAATATCTTCCCTTGGAGGGTATCAAATCTCATGCCCAAGAAGTACAGGACCTTAGAAGGTATCAGAGAGGATTTCATGAGATTGAGCAGTTAACTGTGTTGCTCAATGATGAGGAATTAGTCTTGAATCTGTTAACGAAGTATGGCTTCGGAGGAAGCATTCAGTAAAAGGTCATCTAATTAAGAAGTCAAAACTTAACAGTCTTCTGTCTTCAGACTCCCATTATATAAATACAGAACCTCAGATGTTCAGTAATGAGGAAAATCCTTATACTAAAGTCAACCTCCATAGAGATATGGTCCAGTAATACACCTGTGAACTGGTTAATCCAACTCTAGGGTAGCTAGTTAATGGTGCTCGCTCAGTGGGGGATTATACAGCCCCATATCCAAGCTTAAATATAAAAAAGTAAGTCTAAAAACTAAGAACAGTGCCAGTTTGCCCTTCTGCTGAGATAGGCAACTTGAAAGCAAGGGGTGGGAATAAAGCTGGAAGGGAAGATGGGAGCCACCTCCTCAAAGGCCCTGCCTTTTTTTGAAGTGCACTGCCCTCTGGGGGAGGGAACTTGAACCCAAGCATCCTGTGTTCCACTTAGGACATAAGAGAAATGTCATTTATGGGGTGGCACATGTTGCTTTATTACAGGGAGTCATTTCCTTGGGATCAAATTTTGGTTTTGGAAGTGTTAAGGCAGAACACCTTTGGAACTATTGATCCCCCCATATGTATAATACCTCACACAAACAAAGGCCCACTCCTCACCATTCAGGAGTATATCCTGGGCCCTCCAACATCAAGTTTTTTCTGGGGGAGCAGCTTTGCAGAGTAGCCAGTTGTTGGCCATCTCTCCATGCATTCCTGAACTCTGCAAAGTTAACGTACATACTTCAGCCCAGGAGGATGTTTGGAAGGTCCAGAGATGGATTTCCCAATAGGTAGAATAGGCAGCTGCCTAGAGCTCCATATTTTGAAAGATGCATTAGCTGTGCTGGTCACACACACCGTCTGAATTATGGGTGTGGCAAGAGCAATTAGTGTCTCCGCACCAGTTTTATCCTCCTTAAAGGGATAGTAATGTTTCATAATAAATGCAGCTCTAATTAATCATCATAGTATTTGGACTTTGGAGAGTGTTATTTCAGTTCTGTCCAAGTTGTAGTTCAAGAGTAGTTCAGTGACAAAGTATCCCCCTCCTGCCACTTTTACGGATGTAACACTGCTCAGCCAGATCAGAAGGGAGGTGCCCAGGTAGACAGCAGAGAGGGACAATCTTCAATTAAGATAAGGGAAAAACTTGTCAAGGGGGGCAGGAATTCCATTGGTCTCACAAAAGAAGATTGTCCCCTTCCGTTATCTGTCTGGTCTTACAAACAGATTCCACATCTGAATAGAGATGGCTTACACTAGGTAAAAGGGGCGGGAGGGGAAACTTTGCTTGTGAATATCTCTCAAACCATAAGACTTATATCGTTCATGTTTTTTTTAATGCCTACAAAATAAAGATAAAACAAAGTATTTCTATCCCTTTAACAAGCTATTCTATAACCCTTTGTATGCTAGAGAGATCTCCAACACCAGAAACCAAAGGAGTTAACATTTGGGGGTTTTTTTGTGTCACGAAACAGCCAAGGGACACCTGGGATGTAAATATGGCCTTGGGAAAGTCCTATATGCCACAAATGTATCCTTAGTTTTCATTCACTCCCTATATTTTTGGGAACACTCTTGGAATTCCCTGTATTCACAAGGGATGCAAGAGAAAAGGGGATTTTTATATTCGCAGGTAACTTCTTATTTCTTAGTCCACTTGGATTACAATGCATCCCACCCTGAGAAAACGTTCAAGTTGTTAAAGGCAGTGAGCTATCATTTCTTGGCTTCTCGGTTCCTTATTAGCATTGCTTTTCTTTACTCTGCTGTACATCAACTCAGGGCTATCCAAGTTCAGTCCTCAAGGGCCACCAACAGGCCAGGATGTAAGGATTTCCCTGACCAAGCACAGGGTAGTCAGTCACAATGAATGAGACACTTATTAACCCCATGGTCCCTTTGCCCCCCCCCCACTGGACTAAAAGAAGGATTAGAAGTATAAAATCCTCTATTATTCAGGAGCAATTTAGTTTTAACTGTGCGCCACCTTTAAAAAAAACCCACCAAAATATAACTTGAATAGGATATATAAATAACTGTGGGTCTTATGTATAAAAACAACCTGAAGTAATTTGGGGGCAAACAATCTGCATCATAGGAAATGCAGAAACACTTTTTGATCTAAATAGGGTGTTAACCCTTTGAGTGCCAGAATGTGTTCTGTACCCCTCTGGCACTCAAAGGGTTAAGTTCTTCAAAGCTAGAAATCTCCAAGAAAATTCCTTCACAATGAACTGGAGACACCTATCATTCAAGGTGTTTAAAGCCCATTTAAAATGAATTTTGGGAATGTTTATTTCTCACCTACGGTGCAGCTGGTTTGCTCCAGAACTAATCCTGTCTACTGTTATAATTAAGGCCTTGTGTCTGCCCTCCTTCCACTGCATCAACAATGACTTCTAGAAAATTAAGCATTTGTCACTATTATAGCTTACATTCTAAAGAAAAAAGAAGTTAAAAACCTGGAGAAGTAAAGACTACAAATTTTAAGTTCTAGGAGCAGTAATATTTAATGAAATGTATTAAAGGGCATTTCATGCCAAGTAAAACAAAAACTTCATATTTGATCATAAATAAATAAAATTAAATAAAAATGTTTATGATGGTCACTAGGTAGTGTTTTTCTTTTCAGTTATTAGGAAGAGCTTTAGTTGGATTCAAGCTCTTTCCCACAGTGCATAATAAAGACTACTGCCTTGTGGACAGTGTTAGTGCTACTGTAACCATCCCTTGAGGGCTACAGTGTTGTGCAACTCATTGAATGTACATCTTTGTTGTGTAAAAGGTTAACAAAAATGTAAATAACTGTGTCAGAACTTTTGAATGAAAAATATCCAAGAAAGAAAAGTTTTATAACATTTGGGGACTGACCAAACTGGGTTTGTTCACATTACAGAAGAAATGTCTAAGGGGTGACATGATTACCATTTACAAATATATTAACAGTCAACTCTCAGGGGACCTATTTACTCAAATAGCAGAGCAGAAAGTAAGATGCCATCCATTAAGACTAGGGGAATGGTGATTAACTAAAGCAAAGGCAGGGATTTATTTTTTCTTCTTTTAAAATAAGTGCAGGAAGGTTGTGGAATTCTTTGCATCAGGCAGTGTTTGAAGATCTAGCAAATGATTTCAAAAAGTAGTGGTCAGCTTTCTAGCTCAGAACAATACTGAGGAGAGGATTAAGACGACTGGTTTTGACGGGAATTAGATGTTGGTCTTTGGAAATAGATTTACTTTTGAATCCAGAAAGGATTGTTTGCCACTTGTGACTTAAAGTGTTAGTAATGTCCACAAAAGAGTTTTTTTTTTTTTGCATTTAGAAGAGCTTAAAAAGCTGAGCTGAATGCAAAAAAAAAAAAAAATAAGTCTCTCAAACCGCTATGGTTTAAGAGATACGGGCGTTTAAAGTTTGATCTCTCCTACTGACAGCTGTAAAGCTGTCAGCAGGAGATCTGTGTCAGTCGACACGGAGGAGCTTGAGAAGTGCCACAATCTCGTTATTTACCACGAATCCCTTCATTGGAATGGTCTAAAACGTGTGCTTGAAAACCAGGCACACGTTTTAGACCATTCCAATGAAGAGATTTGTGGTAAATAATGAGATTGCGGCACTTCTCAAGCACCTCCGTGTCGGCCGACACAGATCTCTTGCTGACAGCTTTACAGCTGTCAGTAGGAGAGATCAAACTTTAACCCCTTAAGGACCGGCGGTCCAGGGAAGTTACCTTCCCTTATGGACTGCTTTGATCCTTGCCAACGCGCCGGTACACGTGACCTGTTACGCGTACTGGCACGCTGCTTTGAGGCCTAAGAGAGATCGCTCCGTTCTTGAAGCGGTCAATTTTAGGCCCCGTTTTTACTTACAGCTCTCCGGGTAGAGCGCTGTAAGTAAAAAGTACGTGACGTGCTATGACCGTCACCGGTCCATAAGGGTATAAGGACCGTGACGGTCATAGTACGTCACGTAGTCCTTAAGGGGTTAAATGCCTGTAACTCTTAAACCATAGCAGTTTCAGAGATACGTTTTTTGCATTAAGAGCAGCTTTTTAAGCTCTTCTAAATGCAAAAAACTTTTTTGTGGACATTACTAACACTTTAATTGGAAATAGCAGACGTGTTTTTTTTTTTTTTTTCTTTGCCTTCCTCAGGAAGAAGAGTTTAAAAGGCAAAATCTTAACATGATGGACATGTCTTTTTTTCCAGTCTCATCAACTATGTTACTACTCCTTTACAATGAATTTTGTGAGGTATACTTCTCCGCCCTTATAAGGAGAAATCCATTTGCTCTAATGCAGGGATAGAGTTTTGTTCATACCCAGCTGAGAACGATGTTGTTTCTCTTCCTCACTCCGAAGAAATGTGTCCAATAACTTCAAGTCTGTCATGTAGTCTTCCTCACCTATTGGAGAGCTGTAAACAGATGGAGACAAACGGTACCGTGATCTCAGTCCACTGCTTTCCACTGGGCCAACACTGCTAGGATATTGTGGGGAGCCAGGGCTGGAGCTGTAACCAGGCATCTAGTAGGAGGGGAGAGGCATTTAATTTTCTCCATGATCACTTCATACCATTGGCAAGGAAATGAATTCTACTAAATCCTACATTATTTAGATCTGTGGTGGGCAACCTGAGACCCTCCAGCTGTCCAGAAATACATTTTCAATCATATCAAGCAAGTTGTTGATGATGATGGAAATTGCAGTCCTTAACAGCTTAAGGGACTCAGATTGTCCATAACTGACCTAGATAAAATTACTATTATGTATGAGCATGCAAATGCAGTACATAGACTATATCATGGCTTTAACCTTTTGAGTGCCAGAGGGGATCCAAAGCATAGCTCTGCAATGAGTTGGAGTTAAATGCATTTAACTCAGTGAAAGCTAGAACGGTATCCAAAACATTGACAGATTTATCTAGCACTCAAGGTGTTAAAAGCCCCATTAAATTAATGGAAATGTGCTTTTGCCCCATATAGTGCAGATGGTTTACCATAAAACTGCTCCGCATTTGGTTTGTTCAGATGGCCTAAAGTGTCTATTTTGCAGAACAAGGATAGGGGAGAGGCATTTAATTTTCTCCATGATCACTTCATACCATTGGCAAGGAAATGAATTCTACTAAATCCTACATTATTTAGATCTGTGGTGGGCAACCTGAGACCCTCCAGCTGTCCAGAAATACATTTTCAATCATATCAAGCAAGTTGTTGATGATGATGGAAATTGCAGTCCTTAACAGCTTAAGGGACTCAGATTGTCCATAACTGACCTAGATACAGTACAGAACTTAAGACCAGTGCTAGGGGTGGGAAACTTGCAGCCCCACACTTGCTGTTAGATACCAACACCCGTCATTATCAGCAGGCCATTGGTCACAAGTTTCCCACCTCTGTTCTAACACAATCTGCCCTGTGTTTTGCATGCACACATAGATTACATACAGAAATAACAACTAAAGTATATCTGGCAGGTAAATACAATTAAATCTGAAGAAAACAATATGCATTAAATGTAATTATTCTATTAGTCCTTAGCTCACATATATCCTTTTTCCACTATCCTTTATCTAGACTGTATGTCCGATAAGCAGGTTCAATTAACAGAGATGGCACTGGCCAGATAAACAAATTAAGTGAATCTGTCCAATGGGACAGGGCGGCGAGTGTCGGGTTCTGTGAAATATAAAATTACTATTATGTATGAGCATGCAAATGCAGTACATAGACTATATCATGGCTTTAACCTTTTGAGTGCCAGAGGGGATCCAAAGCATAGCTCTGCAATGAGTTGGAGTTAAATGCATTTAACTCAGTGAAAGCTAGAACGGTATCCAAAACATTGACAGATCTATCTAGCACTCAAGGTGTTAAAAGCCCCATTAAATTAATGGAAATGTGCTTTTGCCCCATATAGTGCAGATGGTTTACCATAAAACTGCTCCGCATTTGGTTTGTTCAGATGGCCTAAAGTGTCTATTTTGCAGAACAAGGATAGGGGAGTGGTATAAAATAAAACAAGATTGTGCTTAAAAAGGACACATTAACCATTTGAGTGCCAAAAGGGCTAGCAACACCATGCAAAGCAATGCTTTCCTCACCCTTTCTGTTCACAAAGGGTTAAGTAAGGATACACGTTCAGCTGAATTGTTGATCACAACAGTGAAACTGACACTTGCTTAAAATCAATACAAAAGTAATTAGCAGTTTACAAACCTAAATAAAAGCCATACTAAACATATTTTGAAACAGTCTGTAACAGTCGAAAGCGCGCTGGAAGGCTAGCATCAGTCAATGCCTGCCAGGGAAGCTTCTACTGGGCTGCATGCCAAGCAACAGGAGGAAGTAAGCATTTACTTTTTTTTTTTGTTCTAATGACTTAATATGAAAAATGGTTAGCACACCACATTATACACATACTAGGTGTAAGACTCACCTTAGAGTAGCTGCTGCTGGAAGAATAAAGCACTGCTGAGGTATAGGTACTGCCACTGTTTGATAAGATGGCCTGGACAGGAGGGCTGTACCCACTGATGCAGCTGCTGGTGAACTTTGGACTGGTGCTAGGCGAACGCGAGGGACTGTAGCTCAGCACATTTTGCCCTTGCATGCTAGGGGAAGATGTGGAGGTTGGCACCTTGTTTGTCACAAGATCCCGGGGTGGAGAGGATGGCACAGCTGCATCAAATAAGACATGTTAACTGCTTAATTCACCACACAGCATTGATATAGAGTCAATAATAAAACGGATAAACCAGATGCCAAATAGGGGACAGATAAATTCCCCACATTACCACTGACTTAAATGGGGCTTTTTAATCCTTCAAATGATAGAGGTCTCCAACACATTGCAATGCATTGGAGAACTCTAGCATTCAAGGTGTTAAAATGTTCATTTAATTCAGTGGACATTTTTATTATCTCTTATGGTACAGTTGTTTGCTCCAGAATTGCTCTTTTTTGTGGATACGACCCATGATATATTATATATCCTGACAACACTATCATTCGAGCGAGAGAGAGAGCACAAAACAGCTGTGCAATGATCAAGGGGTAGTTTTATTGGTGCATAGGCTTTAGAAAGTCCTGCAGATAGGATGCTACTTTCAAGTGGGGAAATAAAAATGTACGGAATTGTTCTTTTATTGCCAAGTGACAAAATGTCACATCACACCAAAAGATTTGCTAAAATACTTACTGCAACCTAACTTTAACATAGTGGGTGTGTTTGTATGTTTATATAATCATAAAAAAGTTTCCAAATTCATGAATTTAAAAATATCAAATGTTTAGAAACAAGTTTTTCAGCCCTCTTTAGAGAAGAAAGCAGCTCTGGGCTATAATCAGGTTTGAAATGCTGCTATAAAGCAGAGTTTCTCAACTGCAGTCTTAAAGTGCCCTTACAGTGCAAGTTTTCTGGATTTCCTTGCCGGAGCACAGTTGGGTAATTAGTGGAACATTCAGTCTGATCATTTCACTTGTGCTCAGGCAGGGAAATCCAGAAAAAGTGCAACTGAGGACCTCTGAGTTGAGAAGTAGGCCTTCAATGAGTGGGGAAAAAAGTCAAAACTACCAAGTAGTTTGTACTTGGGATCAACTTCACTGGACTATCAAGTGCCAAACTGTCATTTTGTAAAAGATGGATAGTATTAAAAAGTTTCAAAAGCAACTATATGTTACTAAAATGTTTATTTAAAACAAAGTTATTTTCTTTTAAATGTATTTTTCGGTTAATGCAAATTTTGGCAAACGTTAACATTAACCACTGCCACCTCCTATTAGGAGGTATTAGCTCAGATGAAATAACTAAAATCTAAATATCTCAAACTGTAATTTTTTGTTTTAAAAAAAAAAAAAAAAAAAAAAAAAAAAAAAAAAAAAATTGATATTAATGGTAATTTTAACCTGTTGAATGCTAGAGGTTTCCAAACTAATACTTTGCAGTGAGAAAAAAAACAAAACAAAAAAAAAACAAACAAACAAAACCCCCAAAAATGTAATTCAATGATCACTTTTGGAATCTTTAATCTGTCCCTTGTAGTGTAGGAGGTTTACCCCAAAATTGATATACTTTCATTTGTGCATACAGCCTCTAAATACCATCACCAAGTGATGTCCTTAAAAGGATAGTAATACTTAAAATGTAAAAAAAATATATGTTGTAGGGTTTATCCTCCTGAGTAAAACAAGGGTACTCCCACAGCTGAGAGATATTTTATTAAAAAATTATAACAGCTCAAACTTGAATTTTTTAGGTGCAATATCACAGTGGCCTGAAAATTTACAGTGGCGCTGTTGCTACACTATCCCAGGGACTGCTCTGGTCTGTAGACAATAAATCTCCATAGGATGGTGTAGCAACAGCGCCACTGTAAATTTTCAGGCCACCGTGAAATTGCACCTAAAAAATTCAAGTTTGAGCTGTTATAATTTAATAAGATATCTCTCAGCAGTGGGAGTACCCTTGTTTTATTCGGGGACAAAGTCTACAACATATTTTTTTTATATCTTAAGTATTACTATCCCTTTAAAGAGTTAATACACTTAGAGTCAAAACAGTAGCATACTTACGTGAGTAAGGGACACCTAGAAGCTTTTGTTGAGAAGAGTTCAGAGGAAGATTTGAGGAAGACACTGCATATTTGAAATACTGCCAAAAGTCAAAAAGTGCGTTGAGACTGAACAGAACCGCAAATGCAAATTCTAGAAGGTAAGAGAAAGAAGTTAGCCAGTCTGCACTGTACTGAATTATCTTGCTCAGGCAGATGTATTATGGGAAAGTTGTGCAATCCAAGTGCACCATTGGAAATTAAAAAAAAAAAAAAAAAAAAATTACCATCAATTGAAATAGGGTTTTTAACCTCTGTGAAGCAATGTATTGAGACCACTTTCGCATTCACCAAGTTAAAAGCTTCATTTTACTCAATGAGACTATTTATTCTCTATGGTGAAATTTGCCCCACTTTTCTTAATATATATCTGTCTCACTGTTCTGATCAACAATGGACAAATAGCATCAAGCACTGAAATCACCCACCGGGTGCCTTAGCTTTCTACCCCATCCTTATCAGCCACTCTACTGAATATTAAACTAACTCCTTACTGGCAGAATGGGTCTTATGTAGCAAAGAGGAGGAGAAATTCCAAGGCAAACCAACTACATCACAGGGACAACCAAAACCCAAATTCCCATTTATTTAAAGGGGAAATGTCACCTACACACATGTTTGCTTTAACCCACGTACATTACCGATTCAAACTGTGCTGTGTTTTGGTTTTTTAAAAAAACGCAATAGAAAATAAGTTTGAGGGTTTACCTTTTCCCTCTTGACGTATTCTCATTCGGATCGGCACAATTTGTGCCGATGAGAATACATAACAGATCCTCCTCCCCGCTGGTCTGTCAGTAAGCTGGAGAACTCTCATTGGTAGAGATCGATATCTAGCCAATGAGAGCACTCCAACTTACTGACAGACCAGCGGGGAGGAGGATCTCCTGTATTCTCATCGGCAAGATGGTGCCGATCAGAATGAGGAGAAGAGGGATAAAGTTAACCCTCAAACTTAATTTCTATTGAGTTTTTTTAAAAACCGAAACCCAGCACAGCTTGAATCGGCAATGTAAGTGGTTTAAAGCGAACATGCGTTTAGGTGAAAGTTCCGCTTTAAAAGGGGATTTAACCAAAAAAGGTCTCCAACATATTGTGAAAGAAAGCAATGGATATCATTTAAAATCAATGGTTATTTTGATTTGCTCGATATGATGCTGGTGGTTTGCTCCATAATTACTTCTCATTTTCTTTGTATACATATTGCTCACCATGTCTACATGCCCCTAACAGTGCAAAAAGATACCACTTGTTCTCGTACACAGACAAAACAGCTCACACTAATATCACAAAGCACAGCCCAGCAAATGCAGAAGTGACTGGTGTTACTACAGAACACCATGACTTAGGGCACTACAGACCTTGTTTATCAAACTAAAGGGGTGCAATTCGGGAGCAAGCCAACTGAGCCATAGAGTGGAAATGAAAATTCCCACAGAGTTAAATGGGACTTTTAACGCCCTAAATGGTAGGTTTCCAATGCACTGTGAAGTAATTTGTTGGAGACCGTTCTAGCATTCAAGGGTTAAAAGTTCATTTTTTTCCCCCAGTCAGTGGGAATTTGCAGGATGTTCACTTCACTGCTATGTGCTTAGCTTAGAACTGTTTAACCTTGTAAGGTTCTCCGTCTTCCTCTGGTGGAGTCTGCCTTTACTTTGTGTGCAAATATTTTATAATTTACAATACTTGCCCCCTTACTAGAGAACTGGCTGGTTTTTCTTGTGCTTTGTCTAATGAAGAGTTATGTTGCAAATAAAACTAACCCTTTAATTGTTCCTGCACCCCATGAAACAAACAAGTAATCTCCTCTTTGTGATTCACAGACATCTAGCATTAGAACATTCTTAAATAAATATCAAAGCTATTTTTTTCTTGCGAGTTCGCCACTTCACCAGTTGTGTAAAGAGTGTCCCCAGCCCTTGTTGTTATGGAAAAGCTGCCAGTCCACATCTGGCATATTTAAGTCTCCCATAACTATTATGTCACAAACATCATTGACATTTAATTATTTCTTCCATTATTGATTTGTATAATCCTTCATTCTGTCCTGGAGGTTTATAAATTACTCCTATCTGAACAACCCAATCTCTAGTTTCAAGTTAACCAAATGTTCTCCAATTTTTTCTCCACTCCCTTTAATAATGTATATTTTATATTGTCCTTCACATAAAGATCAACTCACTTCCTTTCTTTTCTTGTCTGTCTTTTCTGTGAAGACTGCACTTAGATATAAGTACAACAACACTTATTAAAAGGAGTTCAGCCAGCTTATTTGCTAAACACATATATACATACATGTTTTATAGGGCTTTTTTATGCTGAGTAAAAACAGGGAACTCTCTAGTGGGCAATTTTTTTTCCTCCACTCAAAGGTTATCACAGCTCCAACTTACTTCAACCAACCAGTAAACAAGTGCTAACTGGTGTACAAAATAATAAAAGCATATTTTTTGTTCTTTTGTTACATTTAAAGGGATAGTAATACATCATTTTGCCAAATGTTTATATCGTAGGTATTTAAAAAAAGAACTTAAATGCCCCTGGTCCCATCTCAAACCTTTATGGTTTGAGAGATATTCACTGTGAAAGTTCCCCGTCCCTGATATCAGCGCTCTAGCTGACTGCAGGGGAATCCAGTCCTGGGATCGCCGGTGGCTCTGCAGAAGAGCCGAGACCCAGATATTGAAGAAGAAATCCTTCACTTGAATGGTCTTCTAAGTGTGCTTGCAAACCAAGAGCAAACCAAGCACACTTTGTAGACCGTTCCAGTGAAGGATTTCTTCTTCAATATCTGTATCTCGGCTCTTCTGCAGAGCCTCCGCCGGCCCCAGGACCAAACTCCCCTGCAGTCAGCTAGAGAGCTGACGTCAGGGGAGGGGGAACTTTCACAGTGAATATCTCTCAAACCATAAAGGATTGAGATGGGATTGGGAGCATTTAATTTCTTTTTTAAATATCTACAAGATGAACGTTTGGCAAAATGATGTATTACTATCCCTTTAAACATCTGAAAGAAAAGCTAAAAACACATTTATTTAATTAAATAAATACACTTACCAATATACCACAAAGGCCAGAATGAAATGTTGTAGTACGTACTAATCATTTTACCACTCCTGTCAGGGGGAAAAAATAAAAACAATAAGTTGGACTATACAAATTATTACCGATTTTTTTCAACTATGACTAGTTAAAGAAATAGTGATGTCTCAGGATAAATGAAGGTTCGATGATTCCTTACTTAGTAATAACACTCTCCACCATTGTCCACATTCATATTGGTCTAATTGATGTGTAATTGTATTATACAAGTTCCCCCTCCCACCCCTCTTAGAGATATATAATTTCTTCCCTCAGTCCTGAAATCCGATCACTTGACTGGAGAGATCGCAATAAGACACAATCGTCTGTCTATCAGTATAAGGAAAACCCCGTTAGCTTTGATGGAGTGGGCAGTTTTTTCTTTATGCTGATAGACTGTCTATTGTCATGATCCGTCCGGATCAGGTTTTTGCTTATCAGACAGCTTTAAAAAAAAAACCCAGAGGAAAGCTTTTGAGAGAACCTGAGCCGCTTCTTGCTAAAGCAAGTAAATGTGATAATAAGGTCAGGTTAATCACTACCTTTAGCCCCCAGTATAATCAAATTTGTGCGCTGGTTAAAGCGGAACTACCACCTGTTTTAAAGTTTGTATCATCTAATTCCCCATCTGGCGACTAGTTGCTCAGTAGTGCTAGTCGCCAGAATAATTACCTGGTTAAATAGAACGAGACCCTGCTCCAGGGCTGTCAGGCAGTAGAGAGCGCATACATCTTGCCACAGTGACATCTTCACACCTGCGCTGTCAGTCCTAGCTGGCTCAAGGAGGCATTGCTAGGAGCTGTTCGGCTCCAAAAGGGATTGGCAGCGCAGGCGCAAAGACGTCACTATGGCAAGATGTATGCACGCTCTACTGCCTGTCAGCCCCGGAGCAGGGTCTCGTTCTATTTAACCAAATAATTATTCTGGCAACAAGCACTACTGAGCAGCTAGTCGCCAGATGGGGAATTAGATGACAAACTTTAAAACAGGTGGTAGTTCCTCTTTAAATCAATGTTGCCTTTACTAGAGTCTGATCCGGTTTTGGCTAAAATCTTGAAAAATGGCTGCAATTTTGTAGCCAAGAGGGGTCTCACTATAGGCAACATGATTTTCCCCAGTCTGTTCTTGACTAACTCCCCAAAGTCCACATGGTTGGCAACCACAGATTTCTTTAACTGTGGTTCAGGGATATGCAGGACTTGTGATATGGCTAATGTATCTAAAGGATTTAATTGTTCTGTTGATGGAGCCAGTTATGATATGTCAGGGTTCATCAATTGTAATATTCGTAATGTTATTTATTTATTCACGTCTTGGATGTTCAGTACAATATGTGGGTTGCACAAAACGACTTTTAAAAGTGCGAATTAGGGCGCTTTTGTATCAAATACAGAAAAAAGAAAGGGAATCTGCTATTGCAAGACATATGTGTTTGGCTCATGAGGGCAATATAAAATTGTGCAGCTTTCAGGGCACAGAAAGGGTTAATTTACCCTCTCACGGTGGAGACATGTTACGGCTAATAAACTATAGGGAGGCATTCTGTATTTTCCATTAAAGACCAGGGTGCCTACTGGGTTGAATTCCAAATGGGATATCAGCCACATCATGTAGACCCTTCGTAATGATGTTTTTTGGCTGGTTCAAGACATTAAATTGGTTGTGTTATGTGGTATCTCCATCATCTTGAGTTTGACTTTATGGTGACCAAATGGTTAAATCTAACCTTTATTTTTATTCAGGTATATCGACTGGGTCCGTTTCTTTTAATTTATGCCCATTTTTTAAAATACTTATATCTATGGTCATCCTCTAGTTGATCCTGACAGGTTCTTCCAATTGATGTTGATTTTAAACAGTTTATATTCGTATAATGGTAACTGAGTGTTTGTATATCTATGACTAAGCACTAGGTTGGTGTGAAACAGGTTAGACCTGGTTGGAGGTCTTGCCAAGTTATACATGCTGTATATCCCACCTCTGTTCATGATGTGCCATTCAGTTTCAAAGAGCAACAACAAAGCTGAGTTTTAAATCATTTTTTGTTTCAGAGTGCCATTGACCTTTCAATATGCCTAATTTCCAGGAGTGGAGAACCTGTGAGAACTGAGCACCAAGATCATCTACCACAGTGGTGAGCCCCTTGAACATATTTTAATTTGTCGCTGTTGCATAAAATGTTTGGAGCATTGTAGCACCCTCTCTCTATCGACTGTGAGGAAAGAAAAGTGACGTCGGTAAAAAAGGGGCGGGAGGGGGAAACTTTATAATTACACATTATCTAGACAGATGTGAACGCTGGCAATGGTGGAGAGCGTTATTACTGTGTAAGGAATTATAGAACCGTCATTTATACTGAGACATTACTATCGCTCTAAAGCATTTAGAGTCGTCTGTAATCTTTGTAGTGCAAACTTTAGACAAGACTGAAATGAGACATTTAAAAGGCCTCTAGAGGTGAACTCACATTTCTGTGTAAACCATCCCTGCCAGCGACACGTTCAATAGACCCCACCCTAACACCACCTTCTTGGCACTTGCTTCTTTCCTCATTTTGATGGTTGTGTCAATGAAGGACGTATTCGAACTTTGGACAGTTGGCTTCATGTCTAATGAGAGGAAAAAGAAAGAATTAAAAAAAAAAAATTAAAAAAAAATGTACACACAATGAAATAACACTGCTTAACCCTTTGAGTGCCAAAGGGGTATGCAAAGCATTGCTTTGCGTACTCCTCTGGCACTCAAAGGGTTAAACCTCTTGTGGGCCAGAGGGGTGTGTAGTGTACTACAATGCAATACATTGCACACCACTCTAAACCTTGAGGGGTTAAAACGTTTACGGATACAACACTGTTGGACTAGAGAACATAAACATTCAAATGAGCTATAAAAATATATATATTGTATTAAAAGGGTTAGTAATGTCTTTATATAAAAAAAAAAATGTAATATTGCAGACATTACAAAAATAAACTAAACAATCCCAGTCCCATCTGTCAAATCTTTATAGTTAGAGATATACAATGCAAAAGTTCCCCCCTCCCTCCCCTTTCGCTGATGTCAGCTGTAAAGCTGACAGCAGGAGATTCGTGTCGTCCGACTCAAGGTGGCTCTTCAGCAGAGCCTAAATAGTGCAATGTGAAAAGAAATTCTTAATTGAAACGGTCTACAAAGTGTGCTTGGTTTGCAAGCACACTTTTTAGACCATTCCAATTAAGTATTTCTTTCTACATTGCGCTATTTCGACTCTGTTGAAGAGCCACCTGCCAATCCCAGGACCAGGATATCCTCCCTTCAGCTGACGTCAGTAAAAGAGGAGGATTTTAGCATTGTATATCTCTCAAACCATAAAGGTTTCAGAGATGGGACTGGGATAGTTTAGTATATTTTTGTAATAGCTACAACATTACATTTTTTTTATATAAAGACATTACTAACACTTTAAAACACAGAAACTAGAAAATGCCAATACAAGAAACTAAACTATTGCAGCTAAGATACGTGGTTCCATATTATAATATTTTCCAATGGCGTGTAGCTCATCAAGTTCACCAAATCCACTTTTCCACAGAGTGGACTCACAAATCGATCTCAATCTGCTCTTAGGAGATGGAAGAGGAATACAACAAGGCTGATATACCAAGATTAAGTGGAGAACTTTGGGGAAGCAAACTATAATAAAGGGAACAAATACAATTCACATTGATTTAAAGGGATAGTAATGTTTTGCAATAAAAGCAGCTCCAATTAATCTTCATAATATTTGGGTCATGGAGAGTGTTATTTCAATACTGTCATAGTTGTCGTTCAAGAGTAATTTAATGAACGCTTCCCCCTCCCACCCCTTTTACTGATATAAAACTGCTCACCTCAGAGCAGCAAGGCGGTGTCCAGGTGGATAGCAGAGAGGAACAATCTTCAATTAGCACAAGGAAAAACCTGTCAAGGGGGCAGGGTTTTCCTTATGCTCACAGTAGGAAGATCGTCCCTTGCTGCAACCTGTCTGGCCAAGAAACCAGATTCCAGGTTGGAGGGGAGGTGGCTTACACTAGGTAAAAGTGGCGGAAGGGGGATACTTTATCATTCAATTACTCTTGAACTACAACTCTGACAGTATTTAACTAACACTCTCCATGGCCCAAATAATATGAAGATTAATTGGAGATGCTGTTTTTGTGAAGCATTTCTACTACTTTAAGTTTTGGCTGTATTTCTGGAAGGGGGTTGGGGGAGACTATCATCCCACCCATTGCAACAGCTAGCCCCTACCTGATCCAAAAGTATCCATGACAAGAACCAAAGGAGTAGCACCGCTGACAGAGCGAGTCTTTACCTCCACAGGGCCATAAATATGTAATAAAATAGATGAAGGATAAAAGGATAGACAATTTGTGATTACATATTATACACTTGCATAATATGTAAAGTCAAAAAAAGGTGGAAACAATATCACCTGGGGAGACGCACTAAGGTGAGATAAGGAGGTTATAAATTGGACATCACTTTTCCCAGTGTGAAACTCTCCAAGTCCTGTGGAGCCATTTTCTCCAACTTCAGTAATCTTAGTGCATTGGCTCCATGAAACAAAATAGTACTTGGAGAATTTATAACACTGAAGATGTAATTTCCATTTTATCACACTTTAGTGCATAACCATCCTGCTCTCCTTACTTACACTATAGTCATTAACAGAGTAGAATAAAGGAATAAGTTGCAACTTGTGCAAATCACAACTTGTTCTTAACAGAAGGAGCATACTATAATAGCCACAATAACATTATGTCTAGTCTAATATGTAAATGAAGTTAAAGGGATAGTAATACTTAAGTATTACTAATCCCTATATTAAAGTCCTATTAAAAATAAATGTATTGCCCCCAGTGTCATCTCTCAAACCTTTATGGTTTGAGCAATAACCGCTCCTAAAGTTGCCCTCTCCCTCCCCTGTAGTCAGCGTTCTAGCTGACTGAAGGGAAGCGAGTCGTACCACTTTCAGGCGGCTCTGCAGCACAGCCACGATCGCGTTAATAAAAAAAAACTTTCACTGAAATGCTCTTCTACATGTGCTTGGTTTGCAAGCACATGTAGAAGACCGTTTAAGTGATTTTTTTTTTTTTTTTTTTTTTTTTATTAACGTGATTGCGGCTCTGCTGCAGAGCCGCCTGATGATCTAAGACCAGATTTCCCTTCAGTCAGCTACAACACTGACTTCGGGGAAGGGGGAGGGCAATTTTAGGAGAGATTATCTCTCAAACCATAAAGGTTTGAGAGATGACACTGGGGGCAGTACATTTATTTTTAATAGGACTTTAATATAGGGATTTGTAATACTTAAGTATTACTATCCCTTTAAAGCAATAGTCATGTCTCTTTAAAAGTATTTTGCCGAGTCTTCTGTATATTACAGTAACATATTGCCCTATGTCTCAGATCTAACTTGTGTGTAGTTAAAAAGTTATTCAGCGCTAAAGATCCCCCGCCCGCCCCCTCTGGCCATGTCATGCAGAAGCTGCAGTCTGGTCAGGACGGCTGCAGTGAGGGACAAACTTCAGTAAACAAAGGGAAATTCTGCCCTTCTTCGTCAAGTGGTGCAGGATTTCCCTTATACTTAATTATTGAAGTTTGTCCCTCGCTGCAGCCTTTGAGTTGCACATCCAAATTTGAAATAAAGAGGGAGGCGGCCAGAAAGGGGCAGGCGGGGGATCTTTAGCGCTGAATAACTTTTGAACTACACAAAAGTAAGGTCTTAGCCATAGCACAATCTGTTACTATTAATATACAGAAGACTTGGCGAAAGTCTTTTAAAGAGAAATTACTATCCATTTAATGATACACCATGCTCTTACAAATAAGAGGATTAAAAAAAATAGCAAAAAGTATTTCTGTACTCTACAATGTCACTGACAGAAGGCAAGCAAGAATGCATTCTTGGATGTTCAGTACAATATATAAGAAAAGAAACTTAGATGAAATTTGGGGCTGTAAGATATGCTTGCAGTCACTTTTCAACTCACAAAATAGCTACCACTTAGATATAAACAACTAGTGTAACCATATCACTGACTTAAAATGGAACTAAAGTATTAGAATGACATGGTGATTTTGAAAGAGTTTTCTAAACTATCTATAGTAATGTTTCACAAAAACAGCAGCCCCAATTAATTTTCATAGTATTTGGGCCATGCATAGTGTTATTTCAGTACTGTCAGAGTTGTAGTTCAATAGTAATTGAATGATAAAGTATCCCCCTCCTGTCCCTTTTACGTAGTGTAAGCCATCTCCCCTCAGATGTGTAATCTGGTCCTGGAACCAGACAGTTCACAGCAAGGGACAATCTTTTTAATGTGCCCCACTTGACAGGTTTTTCCTTATGCTTACTGAAGATTGTATCTTGCTGCTCTGATGTGAGCAGATTTACATCAGTAGAAGGGGTGGGAGGGGGATACTTACATTCAATTCCTCTTGAACTAGAACTCTGATGGTATTGAAATACTATGAAGATTAACTGGAGCTGCTATTTTTGTGAAACACTATCCCTTTAAGTTAGCCATTCGTTATTTAAAGCTATAATAAGGTTTAGTTTTGATGTCATTCTATACTAATTAGGCACTAGTGGCCAGCACAAACTTAAATGACAGATAGCTTAATTTCAGTCTCCCTCCCAGAAAGTATTGGCTTACTTGCTAATACATAAAGTTAAATATCTCAAAATATAGTTTTAAATGAAGAATACCAAACAAATATATGCGATCTTGAAAAATCTTTGTCATTGTAAATTGTTAATTCAACTTTTTCAGAAATATTTAAAATCAGAGCTCAATATGAAATCCAGTCCTATAAAATGCAGTAAGGGGATCCTTAAAGGGATAGTAATACTTTATGGTTTATGAGATATTCACAAGCAAAGTTCCCCTCTCCCACCCCTTTTACCTAGTGTAACCAACCTCTTCTCAGATGTAGAATGCAGTCCATAGACCAGACAGATAACAGAAGGGGACAATCTTATTCCTATGAAAACACTGAAATCCCTGCCCCCCTTGACAAGCTTTTCAGGTTTTTCCCCTTATCTTAATTGAAGATTGTCTCTCTCTGCAGTCTACCTGGGCAGCTCCCTTCTGCTGTGGCTGAACAGTGTGAAATCAGTAAAAGGGGCAGGAGGGGGACACTTTGTCATTGAATTACTCTGGAACTACAACTCTGACAGAATTGAAATAACACTCTCCAAAGTCCAAATACTATGATGATTAATTAGAGCTGCTTTTATTATGAAACATTACTATCCCTTTAAAGGGATAGTAATACTTCATTTTACCTCTCTTTTATTTTGTAGGCATTAAAAAAACATGAAGAATGATATGTCTTATCTCTCAAACCTTTATGGTTTAAGAGATATTCACAAGCAAAGTTTCTCCTCCCACCCCTTTTACCAAGTGTAAGTCATATCTTCTCAGATGTGGAATCTGGTTGTAAGACCAGACAGATAACTGCAGGGGACATTCTTCTTCCTATAAAAACAATGAAAGCCCTACCCCCCCCTTGACAAGCTTTTCAGGTTTTTCCCTTATCTTAATTGAAGATTGTCCCTCTCTGCAGTCTACCTGAGCACCTCCCTTCTGATCTGGCTGAACAGTGTTACAGGGGCGGGAGGGGGACACTTTGTCATTGAATTACTCTTGAACTACAACTCTGACAGAATTGAAATAACACTCTCCAAAGTCCAAATACTATGATGATTAATTAGAGCTGCTTTTATTATGAAACATTACTATCCCTTTAAGTAGAAACCTGCAGTAAAAATAAATAGAAATACCTGTAGTGTTTATCTGGGCAATATATGGCTCTCCAACTACTTTAGAACTACAACTCCCACAATTGGAACGCGAAACACATAAGTTATCCTCCCCTAACAAAAGACATTATACAACATTTAGCTAACAGCCGCCATCCTCCTACCTATTCACCTCCTTTACCACAGCCCACCGGCTCCCGCCAGCGAACACTGCAGCACGCTCTTCAACTCCCAGAACCGGCTGAACCCTGTGCTGTACAAGCCTCGTTCTGAGAGCCAGCGCAGACGTAATCAGTCTGCGTCTAAGACTGTCAAGAAAGTGCATTGAGCTATGTGAGAAACATGAATGAAGCACCGGACTAGTTTTCTAGGGTGGCCCAAGATGGCTGCTATGTCTTTTTACAGTTTGTGATGTCATTGTTCTGTCAGCTCTGTAGCTTCTCCACGGGGAGGAGCAGAGGCGCCATTTTTAAAAACTGTATTAGTTTGGCAGGGAACTGTTGGATTCATGCAATCTGTGTATCGCTTTTGCAACTAAGAAAGGCTTATCCGAGGAGCTGATGACCATTGGTAGTAAGTATATTACTATGGCAGGATAACCCTCAGTCGACAGGAAAGGAATGTCTCAATAGCTCTTTAACAAAATTTCACGACCTAAACCATTTTAGTGGATGATAAGACAGACCCAGAATTAGGTGTCTCACTTCATAACTAAAACTCAAATAAATCGCTCACATCAGAGACCCTTCTTTCATCCCTTGGCTTGTTTGTTATGAACGAGGACAATATTTAGGTAGATACATATCTCTGCCAGCGAAGGAGTTAGAGCCAAAAGCGTCATGTAGCCAACGCTGTCCAATCTGGCAATCTGAAGTTTATAAAACATGATTTCCCAAACTATTATGATAGGTTTCAGATTGACTAGCTGTTGTGCGTTTCACTTTGCTTTTGCATATCCGCATGTATGAAATTCTGTACTTTTTTTTTTCTTCGCTGATCCGTTTCCTCAGTATTTATTGACAGTACGTTTGACAGGTTGCTATGGACACAAGACGCTTCTGCTGATCCGTGTGCGCGTTACCTGGTCTCCTGTTTTCCGCAGGACCAGGTAGAATGATAGGCTCTTATAAGAGGGATGGATTAGACTAATGCCTACATTTATGTGGTTGCTACATTAAAGATTACTTTTAGAGGCTAGCTGCAGATTTAAAACAGATTTCTGTCCTATACACTGCAAAACATCACTGTATCTCATCATGTATGCACCCATGCAACTGAATGGTATCGCGCAAACATCTAGAGGAGGGGCGTACTGACTCCAGTACTTTAGGGCACCTAATAGGTCAGAAATTGAAGATACACCTGCCTGAGTACTGCTGATTTAATAGGTGGCTTGATCATTTTGACTGACCTGCCTGTGTGCAGTCAGAAAATCCCTTACATCCATGCCAGTTCTCAGAAAACAAATATAGAATTTTTACAGATGGCAGTATAACGTATAGGGTATTTAAGTGTATATAACCTCCTGTTTATTTTTCAGTGTTTGGGTTCCCTTAAATTAAAAAAATGTTGATTTTTGCATCTAGGGGTTAAGTGTTGCACTTGATGGACTTGTGTCTTTATTCAACCTAATTTACTATGTTACTATGTGTGTTTCTCAGTTGCCTTTGGGATTATTAGCACCCTGTATTATAGTCAGGACTTAATATTTGAAGTCCTTTGCTACTAGCCAGACCAGAAAAGTTACTCACCAATACAAGCCATAACATACCCACCAGGGCTGAATTTCTACTCGCCAGGGCTGAATTTTCACTAGCCATTGGCTAGTGGCGAGTGGAAATTTTGAGCCCTGTTATAGTATACTGTTACCTCCCTCACTCACTTTTGCTTTTATTATGGACAATATGATATAATGAGGCTGACATACTACATAGAATTGGAACATCTATATGCACCATCGGGGACTAACATTAGTAATGATTATAAATTGGCCTTTAACCTCTTGAATACTTGAGACATCTCCAGTGCAGTGCTTCACAATGTGTTGGAAACATCTTGCATTTAAGGGGTTAAAAGCCTCCTTTAAGTGGGATATTCTATTTGTAGTCTGTGGTTGCTCCAGTTCTTAGTTCGTCAGCCTCAATAAGCTTTGTGCAGTGACACATCTGTGTTCCAAAAAAATCGCATTTTGGGAATCTCTGCCCTAATCTGTTTTGGCTTATTTTTTTTTTATAGTGAGTCAAGTAATTTAATCTCATTGGGAGAAGGTGTGAAAAGAGAAACCTTTGGGGAATCCTCAGTAGTTGTGTACTTGGCTTCCTGTAAGGTTGCAAGATCTGTGTTCTCCAGAAGATGGATACATTTCCAGCAATAATTCCTCAGATGAGCAGTACCCTTAGGACTCCTACAACAGACACCGAACTCCAGAAGCTTCTGATTGATGAACGAATGAGATGTGAACATCATAAAACCAGCTACCAAACACTAAAGGCAGAACATACCAGGTGCACATCTTTTACCATTAATAAATGAAAGCTCTGAGTTTTAGTGTTAGTATGTCTGGTACTATAATATAAAATGTGTTACTAGTCCAACCAATGTTGAAACATACACAGCAGCATAAATTCTTACTTGTCTAGATTATTATTATTATTTAATTTATTTTTTGTGTAATAGTTGTGGGCTATTGGAAATGTCCAGCCTGGGCTAGAAAAATGTAATTCCAATTCACCAATCTGAGAAAAAAAAATCTTTCTTGTCAGGAGATGAAGTTACTAGTCATCCAGAATTACACACTGACAACAGCATCATTTCATAGTGTTGGCTGGATATATAATTTATTTATTTATTTATTTATTTTTGTCATAGACTAGTGTGTGTGTATAAAGTTACTGGTCAGGAGATGAAAAAAAAAATGTTCTCCCATCGTTACATACAGAGAATAGCATAATTTCATATTTGTCTGCTGAATGTATTGATTTTGGGTTTTTACTAGTCATGTTCTACTGGACTAATGGACATTTCCAGCTATGTGTGAAAATGTGTTTGTATGTGTATAATGTCATGATTTGAAGATTATTGGATAACTTTAACCCTGTGAATACTAGAGGGATATACCACACACATTAAATAAAAAGCCTTGGACTGTTCTCTGCTACTTGAGCAGTTAAAGGTATATTATCACCTAAAATAAATTGGTTTCATATCCCTTTACATATCTTGTACTCCTACCTAGAATTTATACGAATTATTTCCTAACCCTTTGAGTGCCAGAGGGGTACGCAACACATTGCAAAGCAATGCGTTGCATACCCCTCTGGCACTCAAAGGGTTAAGAGCATAAATCCCAAAATATATTGTAGAAGTGGGTTTCCAACTCAAGCGGAGGCAGCAGTGCAGGACCATTTCACTCCTGTTTGTTTATACAAATACCGTAATTCTCCCTTTAAGTTCTTAAAATAATTTAGTTTTGTTTTGTTTTGTTTGTTTCTTTAAATTCTTTTCATGCCATAGTGATGTGCAGCTAATTGCTTTGTGTTTTATGCACCCCTCTGGCACTCAAAGGGTTCCATTTGTCTTTTGGCCAGTTGTTCTTATTAAAGGAATAAGGTAAGTATTGTTCTGGAGTTGATGATTATCTGACAGTAACGATTGTACAAACTCCCTTTCAGGTTGCAAGATGAATACATAAAGTCCCAAAACGATTGCAAGAGATTCCTGGCTGAGAAGCAGAACACCCAGGAGAAATTCCAGCTCCTGATTACTGAGCTGCAAGGGGAACTACTGGATAAAGCACGAGAAATAGAAGAACTTAAGCTTCAAGTAAGATCATAATTATAAATATGTATCTGTTTTCAAGTTTTGCTTCTCTTTACTGCAAATAAATAAAATAAGTTTAACACGTGGAGATTTTATGGTTATCTTTTCATTTTCTGGTATGTAGGATGATATTCTGTGTGTTCTGCTCTCTCATGTAACCTCTGCTTCTCATTCAGTTGATCTTATAGTATCTTGTTGAGGCTGCCATAGTAACACGGCTGTAATTGCTTTGTCGCCATTTAGAGTTTAATATGTGCAGCATGAATAGGCATACGTAAAATCCCTTTCCTTCTTGTGGTGTTGCAACTGGAAGATGTTATGGAGAAAAAAACAAAACTAAATAATAGATAATAAAAATGTATAAATGTATATAGATATTTTTTTCTACACACACCAGATTTTGGTATGAGTGACACTTACCTAAGTAGCTACTTCTATCAAATTAAATTATGAGCCACATAATCTTAATTTAAAAAAAAAAAAAAAGTTCTAAAACCATCCCCAAATAGCAAGAAAGTTTAAGCAAAAATCCAGCCTAAAAATACCACTTTCTCCATAAAAGTATAGTTTAAAAATCGTATTGCCTTATCCACAAACCATTACATGAGAACTTCTTGGTGTGTTTCATATAGAAAGTCCACCTTGTATCCTTGTAACTGTGCTTCATCTGTCGTTAAACCCTTTATGTCTCTCCTCTGCTGTGGCTTCTTATGTTACTCTTCAAGGTCCTTGGTCTGTACTCCTTATTATAATGTGAGTCTCGTTCAACACTATGGATGTATAAACAGCCCTTATAAAATGGGCTACTGATGGCAATTTGCAGGAGCCAGCCCTAGGGTACCACTGTTGTGATGCAGCCATGTGAACTTTGAAATGCCTTTATGGTATCCACACATATAAGACTTCTGTGTACGGTATCTGAATTAAATTCTCAGAGGGGAAATGTTGCCAGCCGTCACTCATGGGTATCATACACCCAACCCATATCATGCAGTGTCTGCATTTCTTCAGGGGATTAACAGAACAATGTCTATTGACACCTTTAAATACTCCCGTAATGTCTGGGTTGCTAGAATTTGAGTCCTTAAAGGAACAGTGTACTCTTTTTATTTTTAAATAAAAACATGTGTTATAGGGCTTTTCTTGCTGAGTAAAATAATGGTACTTTTGCTGCTAGCAATTGTTATAAAAGTTCAAAACTGTTATAGTTTGTGGAAATAGAGATCCAGGGAGCATACTTCCTGAAAGTTCATATTGCAAGCATGACTCAGCAGTTTCAATCACATTCTATGGAGAACTGTCAGTGACTCACCTCTTCCATAGACTGCCACAGATTATATCTTTCGAAATTTGGAAACTAGAGGGCAATGTTAATGTGAAAACCAACATTTTAAACTATAATAACTCTGGAAAGAAGCATACTCCTATTGTGGGAGAACTTTGTTTTACTTAGCAGGGAGTATCCCTACATCCTGTGTCTGTGTTTTTAATGAGGAAAAAAATACTATTCATTAAATTTATATCTGATGTCTGCTGTTGTGTGTGTGAATACTCCAGTATGCCTGTTGTAGAATTTGATTCTTACTAGTGAAAACTTCTTTGCTGCAATTTACTGTTTAATTAACTGTAAACTGCAGGTACTTTCACCTCAGAAACTAGAGCTGATAAAATTACAAATGCAAGAAGAACTAGAAGCTCCGATGAGGGATCGCTGTCGAAAACTGGATGAAGTGAGTACAATGATCCTATTAACCAAAAAAAGGCATTGGGGAAATATTCATAAAGAAAAAGTGTAGATTTTGAAAGGCAAAACAAGTGCAGCATATTTATCAGAGGAAAAAATGAATTGCCTTCAGTGAGTTTTAATTTTTCTTTGATAAATGTGTTGCAATTGTTTTACCTTGATAAACATGCCCATCTGTGTCTTTGTTTACAGTCTGATACATCTTGACTGTTATAATGATTGTTACTACTGGATTGTAGTAACAGACTAGATGGGTATGCAAAATAACATTTCAAATATTGTGATGTGACTTTTTATTTTATTATTATTATTATTTTTTTAAATTTATTTATTTATTTTTTTTGTTGTTGTTGTTGTATTTTATTTATTTTTTTTCTATCTGTGCATGGATCACTGATGTTATAAAATGTAGCCAGTGGATGTAGGGAGGTCTCAGATGAATCAGTTTAACAGTGCTTTGGAGACCCCTCTAGCTGATGTCTTAAACAAAGGTGTCTAACCTTTTTGAGAGCCAGAAGGGTATCCAGCTCCTTGCAAAGTAATATGTTGAATACCTCTCTGGCAATCAAAGAGTTAAGCCATATTTATGTTAGTAGACATTTTTATTTGCTTGTGGTGGTGTAGTTGATTTGCCATGTAATTGCTCCATGTTTGTCTTTATACATATGTCCCAAATGGTTATGGACCCCTATCTAATGCCCCAGTGTAGTTTCGTTTCTGCCCTTTAAGGCAAGTTCCTCTTTACCTGTAGAGCAGATGTGGATAGAGTGCTGCCCTTTTACTGTCATTGGACAATATCCTGTTGAGAACTATGTGAGTTGTGGTTGAACAACATCTAGGGATAGATTCTATTGCAGGTACTAAATGTTAACTCCTGTTTTATCAAACATTTTCCTATTGAAGTCTATGGAGAAAACAGGAGATAAAAGCAGTGATAAAATTAGCACCTGCAATAGAATCTTGCCCCTAGATGGTTGCAGGATGATAGCTCTGACACAGAGGCTAGTGTTTTACTTGATAACTCAGCTGGTTGCTCTGCTTATAATTCTGAGGGTTATCAGGTCAAGAAACCAATCCGTGAACTAACAAGTGATTTCTGTACGTTTTTTTAGGAAGTTGAAAAATATAGAGGAGAATACAACAAACTTCGGTATGAACATACCTTTCTAAGATCAGAATATGAGCATCAAAAGGAGGAACATGAACGTGTTTTAGAAGAGCGAAAGATCAAATATGAAGCCATGGTACATATAGAGATTAAACTAAAACCTGAGGCTGCTTGTTGCCATGCCCATTTATGACTAAGAATACTTTTCTTGAGTGTGTTACATTCTGTTACAGACATACAGGATGCATTAACCCTTTGCGCACCATAGGGGTGTGCAGTACATTACGAAGCATTGCTTTGCACACCACTCTGGCACTCAAAGGTTCAGTGACTAATTATAGTATAAAGTTATTATTTTTAGTCAAACAGTTCTACTCCGAGCCATATTGAAAACTCAATAGAAATAATTCAGGACCAAATCAACTGTAACATAGGGGAGAAATAAAAATCTCCATTGAGTTAAACCCTCAATTTAAATCAATGGGATTTTGTAAATTGATTATTGCTGTACAGTGTTTTGGAGAGCTCTCGAGCATTCTAGGGGTTAAAAGCCACATTTAAATAAGTAGTCTTTTTGGCTATGCCACCTATTGTACAGTTGGTTTGGTACCAGAATTGCTTCACTTTGCCTTTTCACTTATGGGCTGCTGTGCTATGAATGAATCTAGATAGAGGTCACAATAGGGTTATTCCTAACAGCACAGAGATACATTTGACCTTTAACAGCATACTGTGAAGGAATTGGCATAAAGTGCCCCAATATGCAGCCAAAACATAAAAGATATTGTCTTCAAAAGCTATTCATTTTACAGAAAAATGTGCAGAACAGCAAATTGATTATCTGTAAGGTAACAGTTACTGTTTCGTATCAAAGGTTCTAAAGAACAATACAAATGTGTTTATCCTTTGCTAAATATAGATTTCGCAGCTAGAAAGAGAGAAAGTGGAGCTGCATGATCAGATAATGTCTGTTGATCCCACAAGGGACAGCAAACGAGTAGAAGTTCTCCTTCGGGAAAAAGCTCAATTAATACAAAAAATAAAAGGCTTGGAAGAAGAAACCACAGAACTGCGAGCTGAGAGAGAGAATTATGGTGCACAGGCTGAAAACGTCCAGAGGATACAGGTGCGGCAGATGGCTGAGACTCAAACTGCAATCCGATCACTGGAGGTGAGGGGATAATTGTTATCTGTAATGGGCATCTATACAGTATTACACCCAATCAAATCATTGGTTCTTTGGGCTTTATGTATACAGGTGCAGTGCACCAATTCTGGGGCAAACCAAATGCACTCTAGGTGACAAACATTCCTAGTGATTTTCAAAGTGGGATATTTGGGGGAATTTTTATTTCTCCCCTATGGTGTGTTGGTTTGCACCAGAATTGGTGCACTCTGCCTTTATATATAAGGGCTTTTGTTCTCCGCTAGAATGATAAATACAATTATTTACAAAACCCTGGGAATTCTGCAGAATTCCCAGAAAGGACTACATCACAATGCACTGGGGTGTCTTTAGCATTCAAGGGGATAGAACCCCCATTTAATTCAATGGCAATTTGGGAAATTTTCATCTTCCCTCCCGTGGTGTAGCAGGTTTGATCCAGAACAGTGCAGATAGGTTGTTGATTCAAGGAACTATCTGACTGCCATTTGGAGTCAGGAAGACATTTTTTTTTTTAACCCACTTGGAGCTAAATTTAAAGGGATAGTAATGCCTTAATGATATAAAAAGTAATATTGTAGACCATAAAATAAGAAATCCATTGATGCGATTCCTTTATGATTTGAGAGACGGAGCATTCTAAAGTTCCCCCTCCCTCCCCTTCTCCTGACGTCAGCTGTAAGCTGACAACAGGAGTTCCTGGTCTGGGGACCAACAGGAGGCTCTTCAGAAGAGCCGCAATAGCATGATTTAAAAAGAAATACTTCTTTGCAGGGTGGGTTTGATTTAAATCAAGTCTATTTAAATCATGATTTAAATCACTAGTCAGACTCAATTTAAATCATGATTTTTAAATGCAAAAACTCATTCTTGCTGGTAGTTAAAACCATCAGTATTTGCAACCAGATGAAGAAGTCTTATTTAGAATAATAACCTGTCAGATTAGTAAAACAGCAATATCAGAATTTTACTGTGAAAAAAGTGCATGTTATTTTAGCTTGGATAACTTGGATTAATTGAATAAGTTTACCAAAAATATGACTGCGTGACTATACAGCCTCAGGTACATAACTAAGCTCTATTTCATGCTGAATAACCTTTAAACTATAATGTATCTTATAGAAAACTATCTTTAGATATATTTTTCTTCCAAAAGCATTTAATAAAAAGAAATTTGATTTAAATTTAAAAAAAAAAATCTAATTTTTATTTATTTATTTAAAATCATCGATTTTTATCCACCCTACTTCTTTGTAACGGTCTACAAAGTGTGGTTGGTATTTCTTTTTAAATCTCGCTATCGCGGCTCTGCTGAAGATCCTGCTCGTGTCGGCTGACACATATCTTCTTCTGTCAGCTGACATCAGGGAGGGGGTTTTGAGAGATAGGAATTGCATCGATGGATTTCTTATTTTATGATCTACAATATTACTTTTTATATAATTAAGACATTACTGTACCTTGAAAATGCCTTTATTTATTTATTTTTTTAGTTTGCATTCTTCTGGATCATTAGAGGTCTTTATTTTTCGGCATGGGCTGGACTTGATGGATACATGTCGTTTTTTTTTTTTTTTTTTCAGCCTTGTCAACTGTTACTATGTAACAGCACCTCTTTAACTTGCTGAATTAGGCCTTAAAGTATATATTCATTATAAAGTGGCTAAACAGAATTAAAGTTAAATGTAACCTTTCACTGATATTAAGTAATATTACTAATAAAGATAGTTAGGCTTGTGCTCTTTGAGGCAAAATGCACGGACAACTGTTCTAGACAGTCTCGCAGTTCTAATGTTCTAACATGGCCTATGTAAAATTAATTGTTCCTATGTTAGATCCCTAAAATGTGATCTTAAACTTGCTTTATATGCAGAAGTAAACTGTCCTGTTAATTATTTATTTCATTTTGTTTGTTCTGCTTATAATGTGACATGAGCTAAAATAGGTTAATTTATTGAAATTTGTGCCCAAATCTTTAGTATGCATATAGGCTATTATCTTATCTTAGCCCATTTACAGGTATCCTGGAAATGTTAGACACCTATAGATATGCCTATGGTACTTGAAGTCCTAATAAAAGCAGGAAACGCTGCTCCTTCAGAGCATATGTTAGGCCCCTTTCACACGGTCAACACTTGTAGTGAGATCAACACATGAAAAAAATAGTTGTGAGTCGGTGTCCCAAAGGGCTTTTCACACAGGCAGCATCCTATGCAATTGCAGTATTCAGACAAATTAATCATTACATTGTAGGAGGAAAAATGCTGCATGTAAATGCAACAATCACAGATGATGTCATGCATGTGAAATGCTCCGTAAGACACAATGGTTCACAACTCATGCATTTATTTATTTATTTATTTTATTTTAACCCTTTTGAGTGCTAGAGAGGTATTCAATGCATTGTTCACTGGCATTCAAAGGGTTAAACATATAATTTTCCCTGTGATGTTACCTGTGTGAAAGTGACATAAGAGTAGATTTTAGGCCTCAGAAAACAAATAGAAACATTTTACAAATGGTAGCATGAAGTAGAATATTTAATTGTATATAAACAGAGTTCATAGTATTAGTGCTACTTTAAATGAACCTTTTAACCCATTGGATGTTATAGACCTCTAACATTTAGGAGGTTAAAAGTCCCCTTTAAATCATACAGAATTTGGGGATTTTCATTTTTTCCCCTCTGGCGTGGTTTGTTTAGGCCAGAATGGCTTCTTTTTAATTTCCTGAATAAGGTTCCCAGAGCCTTATTCATAAAATGAAATTGTAACAATTCTGTATATTTATACTTTATTCATTACTAATTGAAGAGCCTGTGTACACGAGCCACAGTGCCAGTCGGTCGAGGGGCAGTCATGCACAGTAGAGACTGCCAGCGCTGCGGCTGATACTTCGGAGCGCCCCGATCCATATCAGCCGCTTCATGGGCAGTCTCTACTGTGCATGACTGTGTCGTTACAAACATTTTATTGAATTATTATATAGGATTTTTTATTCAGTCCTTCTTGTGGGGGCATTAGGAGGGGTCCTGATGCCCCCCAAGCAGGTCTGAATAACAAGTGATGGAGAAAAAGAATATCCCTGTGTGTGTGCGCCACAGGGAAGTCCAACATATTTAATTTTATCATCCCCCCCCCACACACACACACACACACACTATTTTTTTTTATTCTGATCTCATTGAGGAGACTGATGCCTCCTGAACGAGGTCTGAATAAAAAAGTGAGTACAGTGAAGAGCAACAAAATGAATTAAGGGGATGGAAGACTTGACATATGAAGAAGACCTAAACAAACTTTGGTTTGTTTGATTCCAGTGCACAGTGGTAGTGCATATGGGGGATGCGACTATCTGCAGAGAATCATCTTCTGAAGATACAGATGTTTTTACTTCTACCAATTAGCTTTGTCTGTTATCATTACTTGAATTTTACTGTTTATTGTGTATCTGTAACTTTAATCTGTATGGATATCTAGATAGCAATCCACATGCACGCACAAACGCATTAATTTTTTTGTACTGAACAGAATGCCTCACCCAATCATATGGGTTTTCATGAATAGGAACAATCTATGCCATTCTACATTTGTGCTTTCCCACATTTCTTCTGAGAAGAAATGTTGCAGTTTAAAAAGTTTTTTTTTTTTTTTTTTAAATTTTAAATGCATACACCATATCACCTACTTACAGTGCATTAGATACAATTTAATTATTCATGTTACATTACTAAAATATAAACACATATTTTTAGAGAATTTGTAAATTACCCTTTTCAGAGATCATTTTTTTCTATATTGTTTGTATTGAGATTCAGAAACAAAAGTCACTGTTTAAGTGTATATAAACCATTTTTATATGTTTGTTCTTTTAAAATGTTACCATTTAAACACTGATCGCAGGGTTGGGTGAAATAATCTCCTCATTCGGTGCCTATTGGAGATTTCCATCCTCTATAAAAGCCTATTGTCTGTGGATTTCCTCACACGGTTATTCTGTTGAGAAGATGGCAATGTTGCTTCCTCCCCCATAAATGGTAGATGAGGTGCTGAAGTCACCCATCCCTACAGATCACTGATATCTACATGGTGATTGGTGAATGAAAAGGATAATATTAAGCTATAGCTGTTAGACAGCCTTTTTAGTTACAAGGGCACTTTGTATATACCCATTATTGCCTGTTTACAGGGATAGCAATGTTTCACAATAAAAGCAGCTCCAATTAATCTTCATAGTATTTGAGCCATGGAGAGTGTTATTTCAATACTGTCATAGTTGTAGTTCAAGAGTAATTGAATGATAAAGTATCCCCCTCCCACCCCTTTTACTGATGTAACATTGCTCACCTCAGAGCAGCATGACTGCCCGAATGGGTCTCAGAGAGGGACAATCTTCAGTAAGCATAAGGAAAAACCTGTCGGGATGGGGGGTTGGGTTTTCCTTATGTTCACAGTAAGAATAATAATAATAATAATCCTTTATTTATATAACGCACACAGATTCCTCAGCGCTTTACACTCATATTGGTTCCTGTCCCCATTGGGACTCACAATCTAAATTCACCTAACAGTATGTTTTTTGGAGAAGTACTCAACCTGGGTTCCCAACAGTCCTAGTTTTACAGAAAGGAACCAGTTTTAATAATGTAGCCAGATGGTTTAGAAGCAGTATGGCTGTTTTGGGTGCAGGACACATAACTATTGTAACACACAAAGTAAGGCTACAACAAAACATAAGAGGACCTAAATGTTAACCTATATTCGTGTGCTTCAGTTGTTCATAAAACTGCCCTGGAAGGTGTACAAAATAACAAGTCAATTTTGCTTTAAGAGCAAAAGTTCAGCAGTCATTTTGATCGGCAAAATCTGTTTTATTCCTAACATCTGGGTTGCTAATATATGTGGAAGGCTGGAGTAGTTAGAATTTTCATGTTTTATACATCTGTCTTTGTTGTATATTCACTTTTCTATAGGCAGAAAAACAGTCTATGAAACTGAGGCTTGAACATCTGGAGAAAGAACTGCATGAGACCACAGAGCAAAATACCACCCTGATTACTAAGCTGCACAAAACGGAACGAGAACTGAATGCTCTTACTATCAAAGTAAGTATTTTGTAGCATTCAATTTTTTAAGTGGCTAGACAGACTTGGCTTTTAAACGTTTTCTTTAATTTTGTAGATTATGGGCAAATCAATACCTCTAAATGACCTGGACCAACAGCCAGTGCATGTAAACCTTTTTTATTTGACTCTGGCACTTGAAAGTACACTTAGTTTATGGAGGCAGCCATGTGCAGTCTTGTAATGCTGTCACCAGTGTGAATACAAGTCAAAAGTCTCTTGAAATAGAGAAGAACGTATTTAAAAAAAAAAAAAAAAGTCTTTGTTTAGAGGCCCATTAATCTGGCCATCTACCTGTTCAAGAGAAATTTAAAGGAACCGTAAACTTTAATTATGGGAATAAACAAAGTGTATGACTGTCGCTGCAGAGGAAAACAAAGGTGCCCTCACTGATGGTAGTCACTTCACTTAAAGGGATAGTAATACATAATTTGTAAAAATCTTTATTTTGTAGCTATTAAAAACGTAAACTAAATGCCCCTAGTCCCATATCTCAAACCTTTATGGTTTGAGAGAGATTCACTGTCAAAGTTCCCATGTCCCTCTCCCTTCCCTGACATCAGTGGTCTATCTGACTGCAGGGGAATCCGGTCCTGGGACCGGCAGAGTCTCTTGAGCAGAGCCAAGATTGCTTTATTGAAAAAGAAATCCCTCACTGGAACAGTCTACAAAGTGTGCTTGGTTCACAAGCACGCTTAGAAGACCATTCCAGTGAAGGATTTCTTTTTCAATATCTCAATCTCTGCTCTGCTGCAGAGCTGCCGGCGGGTCCCAGGACCGGATTCCCCTGCAGTCAGCTAGAGCGCTGACGTCAGGGAAAGGAGAGGGATGTGGGAACTTTGACAGTGAATATCTCTCAAACCACAACTGTTTGAGAGATGGGACTTTGGGCATTTAGTTTAAGTTTTTAATAATTACAAAATCAAGATTTTTAAAAATTATGTATTACTATTACATTTACAATACAGTACAATTTTATATATACAACTGTTAGTAACAGTGCCATCTGGTGTAAAGGCACTTATTACATTGGATTTTGTGGGATAAGTGATCCACTGTGATAGTAACAGCTTTACCACTGACAGTTTGAACAATTCTTAAAGTTTAACTACTTTATTCATATTCATTTATTGCCATTTATCAGAATATAAACTTAACTCTTTGAGTGCCTGGAGGGTATGCAATGCATTGAAAGCAATGTGTTGCATACCCTTCTGTCACTCAAAGGGAACTATTTGATCAGAAAGCATTCTTTGTGGGGCTTTGAAAGCAGTCTGAATACAACAATGTAAAAAAAGATACAATGTACAAAAACACAGTGAGACAATGTAGATAAGCCCTCTATAGCATACTTCAGGATATTTGCAACATTTTATAAATAGCTCTACTTATTCCATCAAAGACAGAAAAAGTTCTGGATTCAGTTCTGTTACCTTGCTGTCGGCTACATAAAAGCATAAACAAAAATTTGGGAAAAAATGGGTGAAGATGGGGAAAAAATAAGTAAAGGCAATTTGATTTTACATATTCTGCTCTTGCGGAATATGTAAAATCAAAATAAAAGTAACCCATCCTTTAACCCCTTAACTTTCAGTGATTGTCCTGACACATCACATATTTTTTACTCACAAAGCTCCTGCAGGACTGACATTGACTGCTCCCAGAGCAGTCACTATCAGTCACGTGTGCCAGCATGTCAAACTTCTCTATGTGGTCCTTAAAGGACCACACACCCCAGGACCGCTGGTCCTTAAAGGGTTAAAGTAACAAAAATAAATTAAAATGAACTGGGGTTATATAAACGTAAATCCCTTGTTCATCATGCTGACATCTGTTTAAAAATAAATAATATATATATAATTTGTTTTCTGAGACCTAAAATCTATTATCACATAATTCTCTGAGGATCAGACAATCCTACCTTTTCCACTGCTCCCATTGATTGTCCAAGATTATCTGTAAATGAGTGTAGTCCGTTAATTCACTTTCGCTGTTATGCCAATACAAACAATACAATCAACATTCTGTCAATTCTCTTTTAAAAGGACAAATTTACACATGAGATAAAAACCAAGTTTAAAATTGCATTTTAGGGAGTTTACATATGATGTTTAAAGTTTTATCAACCTATTTTATTTTGAATGTTAATCTTTTTTTGAGGGTACAACCATTTGTTTTTATGATTCTTTTGTAACAATGTTCTCTTCCTTGAAGACAGTCCTAACAATTTATTACAACAGTTCATAAGCTTTTTCTTACTGCAAGATATGGTTCACCAGCAAATCGTATAAGAGGTGCTTGTCTAGCCAGAGGGAATGTGCTAGGGCAGTGGTTCTCAACCAGGGTGCCATGGCACTTTGGTGTGCCACAGACACCCACTTAGGGTGCCTCAGTTTTTCTATACAGACTGAGAAAAATGTGAATGTTGGGGTTCAGATGTATATTTATTGAAACAATGATGCACAGTATGTTTGCTTTTGTCATTCTGATTGTGAGGCCTAAGAATAACCATATATTTATGTGTTTTCCTTTTCATAAAGACCTTGCCAAATGACATGATCTTTTTAGGGGTGCCCCTAAAATTCCAAATACATTTTATGGGTGCCTTGAGCAAAAAAAAAGGTTGAGAACCACTGTGCTAGGGCATTTATATTGGTAGATAGAAAGACTAAAAGAATTGCCAACCTACAGCACCAGACCCACCCTCAATATGCAAGATAGTGTGACATATGCAAATGCTAAAAATCCTAAAAGCAAGATGATAAAATGTTTATTGATCAAGATTAAAAGAAAAGCTGATGAATTTTAAAAACAAATGATCCCACTCGTTCTAGCATGAGAAACAACTGCTGTCTATCCAAATAGAGTCCTACATATGGAACAGTATTAAGAAACAAAGGTAAATAGAACACATAAACAGTCTGCAGGTGCCAGTAATTCAAGCAGAACAAGAATTATATGATCAGTACATCTAATGTAATAATGCTTCTAGTGTATCGTACTTTTCTTATATGGTCATTACTGTACCGTAGCCATTCTCCACGTGGCGCTAGTAGAATGTTAAACTAGCCTGAATCCTTATGTCTGACCAGGGAATGCGAACAGGAATTGGTTCAATATATCTACCCAATAATAATGGTAGATGTTTAAATTATCCAATATTTATATGGATTGAGACGTGTCCTCCAGTAACACAGTTCAAGTATGTGATTACTAGTTCACCGCTGTCTCATTTATATTTCTAGGCAGAGTAGCACTATGTGGGTCTTAAAGGGATAGTAATGTTTCAAAATAAAAGCAGCTCCAATTAATCTTCATAGTGTTTGGGCCATGGAGTCGTAGTTAAAAAGTAATTGAATATCAAAGTATCCCTCTCTTGCCCCCTTTACTGATGTAACACCACTCACCTCAGAACAGAAAGGTGTCGTCCAGTTGGCTTGCAGAGAGGGATAATCTTCAATTAGCATAAGTGAAAAACCTGTCAAGGGGGCAGGGCTTTCATTGTTCTCGAAGTAAGAAGGTTGTCCTTTGCTGTGAGCTGTCTGGTCTGTGGACCAGATTCCACATCTAAGGGGAGGTGGCTTACACTAGGCAAAATGTGCAGGAGGGGGAAACTTTATCATTCAATTACCTTTGAACTACAACTTTGACAGTATTGAAATAACACTCTCCATGGCCCAAAGTCTGTGAAAATTGGAGCTGCTATTATTTTGAAACATTACTATCCCTTTAACTGATATATTCTAGCAAAATGTCTTCATAGAGCCACATTGTAGCGAGTGGATACAATGAAAACGATTACTTATTCTATGTCGCTAGACATCGTAACCACAATAAGTTGATACTAAGTTACAGCTGTTCATACATTATTAATAGACAGTGTGATACTTAGTAAATATTTACATAATATAGCAGAATATCCTTATAAGTCCACTATATTGCCACTGTTACAGCAGCGACATCTCCTGACTCTCTCAGCACCTATACATCAACAATGTAACGGACAGATGTAAGGATACTGAGATCAAGTCCCAGAAAAAAAACAAGTGGGTATTATAGCCATGAATGGTGATCACATATTCAATGCTGGGGTGGTATAGACTGCAAAAAGCATTATGTAATAGGCATCACCTTGCATGTACTGAAAAACCGTAAGGATTATTTTTGGATTAGACTGCTCTTGCTAGTGTGGAAAGAATGGAGATAGAAGAGAACATTGCTTTGTAAGGTGTTGCATACCCTTCTGGCACTCAGGGGGTTAATAAAATGCCTGTCTAAGAGTCAACAGCCCATTATTTATATGTTTCTTACCTGCTCTATGTTAGCAGCTTCCTGGAGATGGTGATGCTGAATTTTCCCTCCTCATGAAGCTTCAACATGGAACTTCCACACAAGTGAGGGTACAGACCCTGTCTCTTCAGAAGGTGGCCCCACCCTGTGTGTGTGATGCATCTTGCTCAGACCATGTGATGGTTCCCATTACCTAAATAATTCTAATATAGTTTGGAAGTAGGATGAGGCTGTGATGGTCTGCTGCAGCCTCACAGTACTTCTAAATGAAATTAAAATTGTTTAGGTTACAGATACTATTACTTGATCCAGGTGTGGCTCATGATGTGTAGGAGTGGATCCTGACATGCAGTCCATGGGGACTGGCTGCCAAGCCCTTCTACAGACCTGTAGGCTTCCACCAACTAACCAGTAGGTTAGTTTAAAAAGTGGGTCAGTTGCTAGTAACAATTCAGTATTGAATATCTCCTTAAATAATACATACTTTTTTCTGGAGTGTCTTAATGGGGCTGTGAATGTCACCTTTAACAGTATTATACTTATATTTTGAGATGCATTATTGTTTCTTTCCCCACCCAAAAAAAAAGGCTATGTAGTGATTGTAAACTAACTTTTTGACTTGGCATATGTGATATGTCAGCTGTTTTATGACTTTAATTATTGTGACATGTATATACCAAAATGAACATATTACTACTATCTGTTCTAACCTTTCTTCTTTTTAATAGTTTTCCTTTTATCCTTGCAGCCATGTTCCTCACTTGCACCATAACATTAATTCATACTTGGACTTCTGCATATATGTGCACTACCCTCTGAGTTCTGGAGGAGAGTACTAAAAACAAGCTCATCTAGTCCCAATAATTATAGCAACAAATGCACCCTTTCACTATATACTTACCACAAACAACTCACTACATTTTTATGCATTTTATTATTTGCCTTCGCAAATTACTTTGAAACCAACCCTGGCCCTCAAACAGCAACAAATGGCAACTTCCCCTGTTTGTGTACTGCCCAAAATGGATGACCTATGCATATTCTCACTGAAATCTGGCTAAGCCCTAAAATACCTGGTACTACTGTTGCCACTGAAGGGTACGCAATTTGACCCTGACCAACTACCAGCAATGTTATTAAACCTCAGTGCCTCAGTCCCTACCCATCCTATTGTCCAAAGCCTGGAAAATGGCTAGAGTTGGGCCTATCCACAAAAGTGGGCTTACAAATTCAGTATCAAATTACAGACCAATATCCCTACTCCTGACATTAGCTAAAATCCTAGAAAAATGTGTCCACGTGTGTGTGTGTATGTATGTTTGTGTGTGTGTGTGTATATAATATTTCTGTATTTGTGCATATATGCAACTCATTACTGTAAACTCTCCAAGACATACTTGGAAACAAGAGAAATCTCAATGTAGTCTTCCTGGTAAAACATTTTTCTAAATAAAAAAATAAATTCTGCAAGTACAGAATATGTCGACAAATTAGCCAAACTTTTTATGACTTTAACAACCTACCACAAGCTCTCTTGATCTCTTGGTAAAAGCAGTGATAGTAGAACAATGTAACATTGTCCCTGCAACAGAAAAGATTAAAGCTGAAGGAATCGCCCTCTTGTCTGTATACAGTTTTCTTTGTTCTGTATACTGTATTATTTGACAAATTTGGTTCTCTCGAGTCATTCCTGACATTTGGAGGGGACATCAACATACAGGTGAGATCCCTAATATAACATGCCCAGCTTGGATCTTGCTGAGCCAAGCTCTGAATGTATTTTGAATGGAACCTGGGAGTTAAGCAATGCTCCATTTAGCTTGGCTGCTTATTATAGCACTCAAAGCTTTATGGTTTCCATGCTCATGATTTGGTGATGAAATAAATGAAGATCCATTCAGTTCTATTTATAAATGAACATGCAGCTTGTTTCAGAGAGAGCTGAGTTGCTTGTACATTAAGTTGCCTGTGATATTCGGGATCTTACTAGTGTAGCTCTGAATGATTGGAATCCCCCAAATATCCGGAATGACATTTGCTGGACCAAAATGGGTCAAATTATACAGCATGTAATGGTTCTGTATACAAAAGAATGGAGGGAAAGAGCTCTCTAAGCTCTTTCCTTCATTTGTGAACTGTTCTTAACTATTTTTGTGTTACCAGGTTGAGGAACTGAAATACTCTCACAAAATAGAAATCACTAATGTCAAACTAGAAGCTGCAAAAGCAAAAAATGAAGCAGAGCGGGAAAGAGACAAAGTTCAAAGTCAATTAGAAGGTAAGAATTAATTTGAATACATTACATATACAGTAATGTGCAAAAATCTTTGGCAGGTGTGAAAAAATGTAAAGTAAGAATGCTTTCAAAAATAGACATGTTAATAGTTCATATTTATCAGTTAACAAAATGCACAGTGAATGAACAGAAGAACAGGTAAATCAAACCAATATTTGGTGTGACCACCCTTTGCCTTCAAAACAGCATAGATTCTTCTAGGTACACATGCAAACAGTTTAAGGAACTTGGCAGGTAGGTTGTTCTATACATATTGGAGAACTAACCACAGTTCTTCTATGGATTTAGGTAACCTCAGTTCCTTCTCTCTCTTCATATAATCCCAGACAGCCTCAATAATGATGAGATCAGGGCTCTGTGGGGGCCATACCATCCAGGACTCCTTGTTCTTCTTTACGCTAAAGATAGTTCTTAATGACTTTGGCTGTGTCTTTGGGGTCATTGTCATGCTGCAGAAAAAATTTGGGGCTAATCATATGCCTCCCTGATGGATACGTATCTGCCTGTACTTCTCAGTATTGAGGAGACCATTAAAGGAATAGTAATACTTCAAAATTACTATCCCCCATGTTGTAGCCACTAAAAAACTGAGTTAAATGAGACCAGCGGCATCTGTCAAACCTTTATGGTTTGAGAGATATCCACTTTCAAAGTTCCCTGTCCCCTGACGTCTGCATTCTAGCTGACAGCCGGGACCGGCGGTGGCTCTGCAGCAGAGCTGAGATCGTGTTGATTAAAAAAAAACCCCTTAACTTAAAAGGTCTTCTACACGCGCTTGCAAGCCAAGCACACTTAGAAGACCTTTTAGTAAAGGATTTATTTTTTATTAATGCAATCTCCACTCTGCTGCAGAGCCGCCGGCTGATCCCAGGAGAGGATTCCCTTGCTCTCAGCTAGAATGCTGATGTAAGGGGAAAAGCCAAAAAGAGGGAACTTTAAAAGCGGATATCTTTCAAACCATAAAAGTTTGAGATGCCGCTGGTCTCATTTAACTCAGTATTTTAGTGGCTACAACATGGGGTATAGTAATATTTAAGTATTACTATCCCTTTAATTTTGACCAAATCCCAAACTTCATTTGCAGAAATGCAGCCCCAAACCTGCTAGGAACCTCCACCATGCTTCACTGTTGCCTGCAGACACTCATTCTTGTACTGCTCTCCAGCCCTTCGGTGAACAAACTGCCTTCTGCTACACCCAAATATTTTAAATTTTGACTCATCACTCCAGAGCACCTGCTGCCATTTTTCTGCACCCCAGTTCCTGTCTTTTCATGCATAGTTGAGTCGCTTGGCCTTGTTTCCACTTCAGAGGTATGGCTTTTTGTCTGCAAGTCTTCCATGAAGACCACTTCTGACCAGGCACTTCTAGACAATAGATGGATGTACCAGGATCCCACTGTTTTCTGCTAATTCTGAGCTGATGGCACTGCTGGACATCTTCTGATTGCGAAGGGAAGTAAGCATGATGTGTCTTTCGTCTGTTGCACTAAGTTTCCTTGGCCAACCACTGCTTCTACTGTCTTCAATGTTGCCTGTGTCCTTTGTGCTTCTTCAAAGGAGCTTGGACAACACATCTAGAAACCCCTGTCTGCCTTGAAATTTCTGCCTGGGAGAGACCTTGCTGATGCAGTTTAACTAGTCTTGCCATGGTGTATGACTTTTGTTAGCTGAGTTTGGCTGTTTCTCAACTAGTATTATTCCTACTACACAGCTGTTTCTGTTTCAGTTAATGATTGTGTTTCAACATTTTTATATATATATATATATATATATATATATATAACAAAGATAAAGGAATACATCCAAACCTTATTTACTGGCTGGGCATCAGACTCTCACATCTAGCAAGATAATGTATTTACTCGTAGACCAATTATATAATAAAACAAAGGTAGATAGCTCTAGTACTCAAGAGCAGCAAACAATTCATATTTCCAGGGTATCTCTGCTTCAGTAAAAGTGGATTGATCAGTGGTTCAGTCACTTTAAAGCAGAACTTTCATCCTAATAAAATTGCCCCCAAATAGATTACTAACCTAGCTATATGCAAAGTTATATTATCCTTAAGCTCAATAAGTCAGTGGTATTGAAGAAAAAAACTCCTCTTTGGCAGGAACCAGAAGACAGACCTCTTAGAGGAAATATACCTCTGAGTCTGCCCTGTCTGACCCGTTCACTGCCAGCATTGGTGGTGATGTTTCTTGGTGCCTTAAAGGGTTGTAATACTTAGTTTTAGCTTTATTTTATTTTGTAGGCATGAAAAAAACATGAAGAACGATATAAGTCTTATCTCTCAAACCTTTATGGTTTAAGAGATATTCACAAGCAAAGTTTCCCCCTCCCGCCCCTTTTTCCTAGTGTAAGCCATCTCTTCTCAGATGTGAATCTGGTTGTAATACCAGACAGATAACAGAAGGGGACAAGCTTCTTTGTATGAAAACAATGAAAGCCCTTCCCCCCTTGACAAGTTTTTCAGCTTTTTCCCTTATCTTAATTGAAGATTGTCCCTCTCTGCAGTCTACCTGGGCACCTCCCTTCTGATCTGGTTGAACGGGGGGGGGATACTTTGTTTGTGAATATCTCTTAAACCATAAAGGTTTGAGAGATAAGACTTATATCGTTCTTCTTGTTTTTTTAATGCCTACAAAATAAAATAAAGATAAAACGAAGTATTACTATCCCTTTAAGGCACCGGAAGAGACTGACCATGCAGGCGAACAGAGCTCCTCTTGTAAGCTCTGTGCAGCCCAATGCCTACAGACGATGTGGTTTTTCTTCAATACCGCTATCTTATTGTGCTTAAGGATACTATGACTTTGCATATCGCTAGGTTAGTAATCTATTCGGTGGGCAGTTTCATTAGGATGAAAGTTCCTCTTTAACTGGTGAACCTGTAAGCAAGCAGGGATATCCTGAAAACATGCACTGTTGCCAGCACTAGTTGATGACATTTCCTGCTGCTGATATACAAATTTGAAGATGAACTGTACCTTAGGAAATATTAGTTCTTGATTTGGTAGGAGACTTTACATCAGGGGTAGCCAACAATACATGTTTTCTCTCTCTCTCTCATATATCTGAGAGAGAATCGATTATTTAAATAATACATGGTTATTTTTTTTCCTATTTGTATTTTCAGTTGCCAGTGTACAACTGTTACATTAAGTCATTTATTAATAGTGTATAATTCCCCTTAAAATGATATATTGAGCCGGTGCCTGTCTGCCTGCATACTCTGGCTTTCCAATCAAAATGACTGCACAAATAATTTCTTACAAATATTTATAAAGCTTTGGTTTTCTGACTAATGTATTAGAAGACAGTGATGCCATTTACAGCATGTGCTGCACCTATACACATTAACGCTGTTACATTTAATGCTGCAGAAGTAGAGACTGAAAATGGGATCTTAAAGGCCACCCTAGATCGTCAAAAAGAGTTATTGGCTGAGAAAGAACGTGAAGTAGTGCGTAAAGTTCAAGCAGCCAAAGAAGCAGGATTTCAGCAAATTGCAGCACTGCAGGATGAAAGGTTGGGGCCATTACATACATACATATATAATACACACACACACACACACACACACACACACACACACACACACACACACACACACACACACACACACACACACACACACACACACACACACACTGTGTATGCGTCTCTCTCTGTGTCTCTGTTTCTGTCTGTCTTTTTCTCTCACACAGTCTCTGTGTATAGGATGGTGTTTCTGTGTGTGTCTGTCTCGATGACAGATGCTCTCTCACACACACTCCTCTCTCTCTCTCTCTCTCTCTCTCTCTCTCTCTCTCTCTCTCTCTCTCTCTCTCTCTCTCTCTCTCTCTGTATAAAGGGGGGTGGTGAAGGATGAAACCTGTGGTATACCATCTGTTGAAGTCATAATCCAATAACACCTGGGTAACCACAAGAAGGTCTGAAGACTACAATTTAAATATAATCCAAGTATTCTCTGTTTTGGAAATATAGAATATTGATGCACTCTCATAGTTACTCAATAGTATCCCTTTATCCGGCAGCACGTTGCCTGCATAAAACACTAAATTAGTGAAGAGGTTTTAGTCATGCAATATGACCATAACATGCTAAGCTTGCCACGACACCAAGGTACCCATGATTGGCAAGTCCTAATCACTAATTAAGCATGTGATTTTAGGCAAGGTTAGGACTGGTCTATGATGGATTGCATTGGTGTGGGGATTATGCTGTAGTATATAGGGATAATATTAAGTGTAGATGTGCATCAATATTCTTTGATTTTACCTTTAACTGTTTGGATCAAAACTGGTTGCATGCCACATGCATTAAAAATAAACTTTAGGATTATATTTTTTTTGGGACTTAACAAAAAGTAAATAATTTTTACAGATACTTGCTGGAAGTACTTGATTTTTTTTTTTTATAAGTTATTTCAGCTAGATTTATTTTTAGGTTTTAGTGTTCCTTTAAGTAGCATAGTATGAAGACTTAACGTAAAGTGGGTAAACTAGCTGCATCAGAGGGAACAAATACACATTTTGAATTAATTTCAGTATACCTTTTAACCCCTTGGATCCTAAAGAGGCCTCTAAGGCTTTGGCTAGAAATGCATTGGAAACTTATCTAGCATTCATGGGATTACAAGCCTGATGCAAATCAGTGGGGATGTGTAGAGTTTTTTTATCTGTTCCCTATGCAGTTGGGTTGTTCCAGAATTACTCCTCTGATATGAGTCTTACTGCAGCAAGACTGAGCCAGGGGCTTGATTTTATTAATCCCACTCTGAAAAAATATGGCAACAGTGGTTTTACAGTCAGTTTGGCATTTCATTTTCTGCACTGTAAACCATTGTAGCCTGGTAATTTATACGTCGTCTGCTAGAATTTTTACCTATAAAAGGGAATGGAACAGCCTAATCAACATGATATTCTATTGTATGTAGTGAGTGTTAATAGACATTTTAAACTGATACTTTTTCCTTTCCATGTGGTTTTTGTGTCCACATAACTCACAAGTAGTATCCCATTTCAGGTTAAAAAACACTGTCTACCCCAGCCTTGTTCTACTTTCCTACTGGTAGCCAGCAAACAACACATAAATTGGCACCCCAGCTTTAATCCTCTGGCAACCATAGAACTACACAAAGACACCCAAATCATTAAATAATAAAGGGACTGGTGCCCCCATATTAATTTAACAATAAAAATAATTCAAGGAATTATTATTCTCACAGTGGTCTGGGTAGGGGCCCAAGCAGGACTGGGGGATTACTTTTTGTTTGTATGTTTGTTTTTATTACTAATAATAATAATATTTCTTTAATTAACCACTGGACCTCTAACATCAAGGGGTGTGCTTAACATTAAACACCTATACATTGGGTCGAATGTGTGGAAGGGGTCCTAGAGGCTCCCTGTCCACTTATTAATTTGTATATTGGCTTACTGGAACATGACCAGGGTGTCAGTTTAATTATTTGGCTATGATTGAGGCAGTGGAACGAGAATGGTGTATCAGTGTATATGTTTCTGTGGCTATTAGTAGGAAAAGTCTAGGTTGTCGGTTTATGTGTGGTTTTGTGGCTACCAGCGGGACAGTAGAACAAGTCCTGGAGCCTTACTTATGATGATGTGGCTACAGATGGGGCAGTGGAATGACACTGGTAAATCAGTTTAGTTATTTTCCTTTGATCTTTTGGTTCTTGCTGTAATTTGCTTTAAAAATGTATTATCAGCTGTGACAATTTAAGCAATAGAATACCCCCAGAAAAAGGATATGTTTTTTGGCAGATATTTGTTTCTTCTGTTACGGAGGCTAATAAAGTCAAGCCCTATGTATCTCACACTGCATGTTTCTGCTTTTGCATAAGTGTCAGTCATTTAGGGGAGTGATTTTTAAGGTAAGTACCTGCAAGATCAGGCACACCCCTAAAACTTGCACTGTTTTTGTTCCTACAGAAATGCATGTTTAGATTTTGGGACACAAAGCTATCTTACCTTACATCGTTCAACACATTGATTTAGTGCTAAATTATCTTGCTTAATTTACCCCTTTTTGTTTATTAAAGATTGGAACTTGAAAATCAGATGGCTGAACTGGAGAGATATAAAGCTGAGCATGAAAACCAAAAGCAAACTGAAATGAATCAGCTAGAAGAGAAACTGCGTATAGCACAAACAGCAGAGGAGTCGGCCAGGAGGGAACTTCAGAGTATAAGGTTATATGTATTTCATATATTGGAGAGTTATTTTTTTTTTTTTTTAATGAAGTAGCCTATGGTCAATGTAAAATGTCTGCTTTTTGTGTCCTATTAGAACTGTCATCAAAGTCTCACTCTGAATTGTGTGCTCACTGAGGCTGATTTACTGAAAAGAACTGCAGTAGTTCTGGGACAAACCTACTACACCATAGTCCCCAAATAAAAATGCCACAAATGCACAATAATTTAACCCCTTTTATTCGAGAGGGGTCTCCAAGTTTTGGAGACTTCTATAGTATTCCAGAAGTTTAAAGCTTAAAGGGATAGTAATACTTAGTTTTATCTTTATTTTATTTTGTAGGCATTAAAAAAACATGAAGAACGATATAAGTCTTATCTCTCAAACCTTTATGGTTTAAGAGATATTCACAAGCAAAGTATCCCCCCCCCTCTTCAACCAGATCAGAAGGGAGGTGCCCAGGTAGACTGCAGAGAGGGACAATCTTCAGTTAAGATAAGGGAAAAACCTGAAAAGCTTGTCAAGGGGGAAGGGCTTTCATTGTTTTCATACAAAGAAGATTGTCCCCTGCTGTTATCTGTCTGGTCTTACAACCAGATTCACATCTGAGAAGAGATGGCTTACACTAGGAAAAAGGGGCGGGAGGGGGAAACTTTGCTTGTGAATATCTCTTAAACCATAAAGGTTTGAAAGATAAGACTTATATCGTTCTTCATGTTTTTTTTTAATGCCTACAAAATAAAATAAAGTTAAAACGAATTATTACTATCCCTTTAATTTAAAACAATGGCAATTTGTATTTGTTCCCCATGGTAAATGCTGTATGATTACCTCAGGATTTTTCCAGGACTCGTTTTATATCAAACTTGATTATAATCTTAGGGATTTAAAACTGACAGAGTCCATACTTAACTGAAATATGTATATAAATATATATCTATATATAAATATATATCTAAGACACAAAATATCTGCTAGTGTATCATCCTTTAAGGACCATAGAGGTGTACAATGCATTCATTTTTACAGTGCGTTGCACACCCCTCTAGTTCTTTTACAATAATGCTATTTAACCCTATATTTACTTTTTAGGTCAAAACTTAAAGAGCAAATGATCTACACAGAACAGCTGCAAAAACAGAAACACGATGAAGAAGACCTAAAACAGGTAAATCCCCTTGTACCTGCAAAAGACCAAGTTTTAAAGTGGAACTGTCACCTTAAAACAACAGCGGCAATTTAAAAACATCTTGCAAAATCACCTATATGTTGTATTACATGTGTTTTCTTTGTTAAACTTGTTTTCAAACTATTAGCATGTTTCTTTGTTTTTTGTGCTATGCAGTCCCCTGCTGGCACAACTGGCGCAAGTGGTTTCCCCTCGCTCACCTGATCGGCCCCAACCCAAGTACAGCTTTGTGGTCCATGTATGTGTGCAATGCATTCCTCATTTTCTTGGCATTCAGAGGGTGAAATGCATTTAGTAACTGATGCGGGGGGGGGGAGTGTTCCCTAAAGCATCTACTCCTCTATATACACATTCAGCATTCAATCTCTGTTTAAGCCTTTGATTGTCGGAGTGTGCACCACATTTCTTCCCTTTCTGGCATTTGAAGGGTTAAAGAGAGTCTGAACATGGAAAATGGTCTTATGTGCAAAGGCAACACTTGCCATATTACTAATTTTTGTAGTTTACATAGAAATTGCAACACGTTTCAGCCAAAAGCTTGCAACACTGTATTTTAAACAGGGAATCTAAAATGCTTCGTAAAAGTGTATTATAAACTCCTGCCATGTGAAGTTATAATAATGAAGGACGGCTCTAGTGAACTGCTGCTAGAGTAGTCAATTGCAGTAAAAGAAGGATCATGTTTCAGTATGGGAGTAGTGATAGGGTTAATAAAACGAAGGGTAGGAAAAATCAGTAATGGTGTTTTATTGATTCTTGGTGGTACTATGATATTTGTTCTATTTATGTTTTAAATTGGTCACGAATCAAGGGGTAAATAATTTGAGTGCGAGACGTGTGCACTCTTTCTGGCACTCAAAGCATGCAAGTCCAGTGGTTACATGCATTAACCCTATAAGTGTCATAAGTGTGCAAAGAAAGTGGCCCACCATTTGGCAGTCATGGTATTAATTACACAATGGGTGTTTACAAAGACTATTTGATAATCAAAGGGAGGGAGACTGATTGTTTCTCTAACAATGAGGGCAGGTATTTCTTACCCTAATCGCAATATGGCAGCTTCCCTGCTCACATATAAGCAAGTATTCATTTAATAAAGTTTTAATAATGTATAGGTACACACGTGAGCTATTTTTTCTAAATGTTTTAAAATTGCGTAATTCGCTTAAATCGACCATTACGCTTTAATTCCTGCCTGAGAATAGATGGTTTAATCTATACCTCAGTCATTTAGTCTAACACCCTTGTTTTTACACAAGTGTATATACTTTACTGCTTGGACACATTACAGGAGACTTCCTTAGCATCCAGAGGATGAAACCTGGACTGTTATAAAGTGATCTTAAGTTAATATATATTTTTATGTCTTAGAATGTTAGGTTTAGTGACAATAAACAAGTAATTGTCTACTAACTGACCCCTGTCAATTTCAGACTGTTGGGCTAAGGCTGTTTTTGCAAACACTTGCCTAATTATTACAGGTAATAGTGTTGAATGTTTCACTGTTTAACAGCCTCAGAATTTTTTTTTTTTTTTTCAAAAACTGGAATGCCAGAACCTTCTAAATGATGTAACATTATTACAGCCACCCATTTTTTGTATGTATGATGTAAAGATCTAACGACATGAGTCCAACATTTGCTAAACATCGGATATTTATTATTAGTCCATGCCATGGTTGTTACATATGGATTTGTTACATTTGCTAATAAGAATCATTCAATGATGTGAACTTTTAGCGACATGTTGTTACATATTGTAACAATATGTGTGTAACTATAAATGGGATACTGGAACTATTAGCAAGTGGCAGGCTGCAGATAAAGAAAGTGAAAGTAAGTGGCAGAGGCAGTGAGTGCATCCATGTTACAGCACTATTTACGTTTTATTATGTTTACCTGCCATAAGCTTTGAACTGAGTTCATATAGAAGAAGCACATTGAAACACTTATGTCCCATGAGTAAAAAGGTGTGGAAGTTTTTGTGCATACACATTTTATTCAATGTTGTTTGCAAACTCTGTGGATCGGTTTCTAAAGAAGAAAAAATGTATTTCTTGGGGTAGGTAACTTATTTTTGACGTACCCCTAAGAGACCACTATTTATGGACATTACTGTTTGAGCTCAAGTGCATCAATAAATTACTCTGTTATTTGGATTGTTATAACTGTACCCAAAATAAGAGCCTTAATCTGGTCTTGTAGCAGCCTGTGATGATTAGAATTGCCTGCCCCTGGTCTTCTACCACCAGATCATAGATGAATAAACAAGCAGAAAGCAAACTCCTGCATCCCCTAAGATTGAGTACTGATCAACTACTTCATGATTGCTAGCTCAAATTCAATTAGACTGCATTAAGCTTCCTTCTGCACAAAATTGCCACCTGTTCACACAATACAAAGGCATCACAATTTAAACAAGATGGTACCCAAATGCTTAACAAAGTCATTAAAGTGATAAATGTCTGTTATAATTTTGTTATATAACATCCTCTAACTGTACCTTTTTAGCAGGTACAGTATATTTTGTTTTGTACCTTATAAAACAGCATGGTCATATTGTATAATTTTTAAAGTTTGAAGTACTGCATGCTGAGGCTATTTGGCAGTTATATGTCTACTTCTAAGTTATGTACTTAAGCATTTAGAACTTAATATTGTTCTATTGCATATGTAGATGTAGTCTAAGTACATAGCTTTATAAAATATATATTTTCTCCAGTGTCAGTTGTGGAATGCTGGGACCAGTGCGATACTGAAACCAACTCCAGGAAGCGAGGCACTCCGTTGCAACTCCTACTTTCTCTCCTACCTAGCCCTTCCAAGAGCCAGCTAGTTTAGCTTTTTGAGTGTCTTCAGAAGTACCAGGGTATCTTTCTGATGGAAAATAATTTCATCTTATTGTTTCTATTTTTTTTCCTGTTCTACATGGTGACCTCTGGCTTGGTTTAAGGTTTTCATGAATGCTCTGCCTTCTTTTGCTTTCTTACTTCCTTTGGCAGAGGACCTAAATGATTATAGTGCTGTTCCTAGCTTAGCTGGATATTTTCCCTGTACAAAATATGGTGCAGTCCTTCTGACCACTCGGTACCTGAAGGGTAGAGGATGTGAATTTTTATTCTTGCTGGTAATACTGTATTAATTTTGGGTGTCGCCAAGACACAGAATCAATTGCTGTGTATTACTCATCCCACTTCTTGGAAGAATGCATATTTAGCATTCCAGGTAACAGTGAGTACCATCATAGACTTCAATGCAGTGTTCAGACTTGAATTTCTACATATGTATGTGCTTAGCCCCTTCTTGTAACCAGTATCTTTCTTAGTAAGACCTGTGTATGTTTTCTTAATATCCAAAATGACCTGTGTTCTGCATGTTACTCCTGTATTTCTTATTTTGCAGGCACTTGTGTATATCAGACCTTCAGATCAGTAGTAGCTGCAATCTGATAATTTTGGCGGTATCCATGTCTCCATGAGAGAACAAGGTACTTCTCGCCATACTGGATTAGTAATTTAACTACTATGCTTTCATTTTACGAGATCTCAGAAGTCTCAAAAGATCGTGTTACTCCAGGATCCTGGCTTCATGCGAGACTCAGAATCTTGTTACAACCTCCACATGGATTCTCTTCTATGGGACCAGGAAATCTCATAAGATATAAAGAGATGCTTCTTCATGTTTACCTTTAATTAATGAGTTTGTTTGCCTGAGACTTGCTTTAGACTTTTTTGTGGAAGATTGTTTTCTCTTTCTATCCCTTGTTTATTATGTCTGTGTCCAGGCAGGGACATAATCATAGTGGCAGCAAATCTTCTACTGCCTCTACTTGTATTTTTTATGAGGTTAACCTTTGTTTAACCCAGTCTGGTTCCTGTACTGTGTGCTTCAACATCTGCTAGTGATTCAGCATTTTCTTTTGGGTAAATTAATTTGATTGTGCCAGACCCAGAGTGGACCAGAGCCCTTCCAGGTTCCTTTGCCATTTTCCTGAATAAAGCACTGAGGAAATATCTGGCTGAACCTCCTCAGGCTTCCAGGAAAATAATGGCTTCAACACACTATAATCTATGACCCAGAGCATTATGTGGATGAGTTGAACTCTCATAGCTATACCAATGATCTCTTTTTGTCTATGTCTGACTTTTCTTCCAGGACTCAAGACGAAGGGTCCCTGATTTACGCTATTTTAGAGGTGCTACAGGTGTCTGATTCTAGCCCAACCAAGAACCTGTTTAAAAGAGTAAAAAAGAGTGCTGTCTTCTTTCCTGCCTATAAAAAACTCAACCACTTTATGCCAGATGAATGGCAGTTTCTGGATCGGGAGTTAGCTAGCATGTCTCTATGCTTTTTTTGACATCAGGTCAACAAGTGGTTAGTACCTCCAATGATTGTTCTATCTGTATCCTATTTATCTAAACAAACTAGTATTCCATTACAAAATGGCCCTGAAAAATCCTTGCAGATAAAAAACTGGATTACATTTTGAAACATTTATTTTAAGTGGGGTGGATATCCATTATCCACCCAGAATTTGCTTGCAGAGCTATGGAGACATGGCAAGAGCCATACAGGAGGATACCCCTAAATAAGATTATCTCCTTATTAAACCATTTATGGGATGCCATAGCCCATAATGGGGAAGGAGATCTGGAGATTTCTCAGAGGGCAGCGAAGTGTTTCTCCACATCCATAGCCTCCTGATATACTCTATGTCTGAATCTTTGGAATGTGGATACCACTTCTAAGAAATGATAAGTATCTGTACTGTTTTTTTGTAAATTCCTTTTTGGACCTGAACTGGACAAGATTGTCAGTTAGGCTATGGGTGGGAAGAGTATGTTGCTTCCTCAAAACAAGCAAAGATGTCCAGATTCCTTCAGGAGATACAACATAGACTGTGTCTGGGGCCAGATTTATATCCCAGGCACCCCTAGGCAAAGTGTTACAGGCACCTTTAGGTCCACCCATGACTACACACCTATTCCTTACATGGGCCCCCACCCCACTATCCACTGTTTTCTAGTATAGAAAATATCCTACATTAAAGAAAAGCAAAAAACCAAAGGCTTTAACCCGATTGCTTCGAAATGCATTTAAGGTCACGCTATCATCAAAGGAGTTAATTAATAGCCAGCAAATAGTAAAAAAACAGGTGCAGGGACATTGGGATTGCTCTGGTCACACTCACAATTCACAATGTGGATGCGGCCAGCAAAAGCTGAGTGTACCCCTCAAAATATGGAGATCTAGGCTATTGCCTACTCTCCCTATTGTTAAATGCGGTTGTGGTCATATCTCCAGAGATTATAAAGGCTTTCCTTCAAGACAGACAAATTTGCATTCTTCATCCTTTTGTTACTCTGGCAGATCTAAGACTAGTTGGCATACAAAGACGTTTTCTGCCAAGTCAGGATCTTCCAGCCATCTTCTGACTCAAGACTTGTTCATGGATTTTCTCCTGACTCCTCCATTGGGGGAAGATTCCAATATTTCATGCCACAATGGAGAAATTACATCTCAGATGAATGGTATTGCAAGTTATTGATCAAAGTTATCACATTTATTTTCACCAGATTACCTCATCCTTGCTTTTTCCTGTCCAGGAAATCTTTCTCCAAAATACAGATCTCTGTGGAATGTTGCAGATGGACCTGATGGCCTCCCATCGCAACACAAAATGTAACAAAATTTGTGCAAAAACCAAGAGATCCAAAAGCGGTGGCAGTTGAAGCCATGGTGATACCATAGCGATACTCCTTAGTGTAAGAGTTTCCTCTGATTGCCATGATTACCTCATTTTGAGTTACAGACCATTCTACATGTTCATATCAAGCTTCTGTGCACCAAGTCTGCAAGTCAGTTACCAGGTCATCAGTTCATACCTTTAATAAATTGGAAAAGTTTTGTATTCCAAGATGCCAGTTTTGGTTAACATGTTTTGCAGGGAGCCATTCACTAGTATTTCTCTCCTTCCCTGTGGTTTTTGGACTGCTTTGGGACATCCTCATTGGTCCTTACATGCCTCAATTGAAGCTAAAGAAAAGGGGATTATTTTTACTAACCGCTAAATCCTCTTCTCTTAGTCTAACTGAAGGATGCATGGCTTCCCACCCTGACTTTCCCATCTTATGTCATCTTGAGTTGAGGTGCCCTGCCATTTCTTGACTCTTCTGTCCTTTCCTCTTCTTGGATTTGCTATTGCATTAACTGAACTAGCTGGCTGTTAGGGCTATAGAGGGCAGAGTGTGGTAAGAGTTTCATCATTGAATGCCGTGCGTCCTGAAGCGGTCTCACTACACCATTGGTCCCAGCATCCCCTGACTGGATTAAGAGAAAAGTATTTATTGGCAAGCAAAACAAATCCCCTTATATCTATAAAAATAATTTTGTTTGTAATATATAAATATATAATGGCAATGGCTTGGAATTATATTTTTTCCAGTTGTGGATAATTGGAGGGTATGGTATATTAGGAAAATACTGTCTGGGGTGTGGATTACTTGATTTTTATTTTACACATGATGTTTGAAACTTATAAAAAGTAATGGAAACATCATACCAGCCAATGCCTGAGTGAGGATGATCAGAGTTGTAGTTCCCAGCAGCTGGTGGCTCAAAGGTTAATTATCCCTGTTTTAGGTGCTGCAACAGAGTTTGTTTGTAGAAAAAGGAAAAAAGAAATACACTCTTTGAGGCCCTAAGGAAAGTCTAAATCAAGACCAAAATGTTGGCTTATTGTGGATATTTATTTGAATAAACTTACCATATTTACTTTATAAAGCCATATGAGAGCTGTTTGACTGCAATATAAAGCTATGGAAGCAAAACCAGACTTTTATATTATTCATTCATATATATATATATTTTAATCTGGAGGTTTCTAGAATTGTGTAATTTATGGTGATTCTGTTTCTGATGATGGTATAATTTTATTATGAACACAAATATACATGTTTATATGACATTAATGGGCCCTCTGCTGAGAAATCTACAAGTGACACACTAAGAGTGGTGCAACTGTACAATGTCTGTGCTTTACTGCATGAGGTTTAATTTATCTGACTTAAATCACTGAGCAGGGCACATCACTACAGTTGCATCACAGATGTTTTTTTTTTCCCAAACAGCAAATAAATGATTTAAAAATACAAGTAAGTTCTCTGTCAGAGTCTGAAAACAACTTGCTGCATACTAATGAGAAACTCCGTGATGTGATGGAAAGGCTAAAAGAGGAAAATCGTAGTGCAAGAAGCCAAGCAGATAAAGCCCAACATGATGCAGAAAAGTAAGCCTAAATAATTTTATTCTGACAGTATTTAAGCATGAACATACATTTTTTTTTTTTTTTTTTTTTTTTTTTTTTTTATTAGAAGTCTGAAAAATTAGTTGTGTGCAAAGTAAATGTCTGTTTTGTATATAGACAAAATGGTTATTGAGCTTGAAAAAAAAAAAAGAAATGCTCATCCTTTCACAGTTTCCATTGGGCCACAGTAAAGCAAAATATAAACTCCCAAGCTCTTTCCAATTCTTCCTCAAAGTAGAAAAACGAGCAAAAATTACATTCACAGATAGAAACTGAGAATTTGATGGCAGATCAGAATTAATTTACCTATCTAGTCCCCAATTCCTCAACTTAGTTAGCTCAGACTTATTTTATTCCTAGAATAGCTGTATGTATATCCCAATAATTCTTAAATGAATTTACTGTTTTAGCCTCAAACATCATTCTATTTATCTATTATCCTTTACACAAAGGTTTCTTCTTTTAATTCTTTATATGCTTCTTTTGTTTAAAAAAAAAAAAAAAAAAAACCCAGTCAAAAGGTATCATGTATGTACCACAGGATTGGAAATTTCCATGGAGCTTGGGATCCAGGGCTTCTAAAATTCAATGTTGGATTATACATTTTTGGAGCAGTTTATATGTACCGGTACTTGTACACATCCCTTTTGGGTGGTTCCTAAATCCTCCAGCTAGCTCTTAAAAAGCATTTTGTCTTCGTCTATATTATTTTTATATTTTTTTTTTATCCCTGATCTTCCAACACTTACTTGGTAGTGCATTTACTATTTTTACTGCATTTACTGTGAACGGTGCTGTAAAATGGATAAAAAGTTCTAATGTTGTGTTGTCAGAGGGTCTGCCCTGGGCTGGGCATTAAATGGTCAAAATACTGTTCAGTAACCTGTGTGTGGTGTGTGTGGTGTGTGTGTGTGTGTGTATATATATATGTATATGTATATATATATGTATATATATATATATATATATATATATATATATATATAATAATGAAAGAATTGGGGCAGCACCCGTGGGACTTTTAAATATTTTATTATTTAGTAAAGGTCCACTTAGGACCGAAACGTTGACCTGACCTAGTTTGTTTGTTACTTTACTAAATAATAAAATATTTAAAAGTCCCACGGGTGCTGCCCCAATTCTTTCATTATTGCATACACTCCTTTAGGGATTGTGCACCTGGGCAGAGTATTATTGGAGAGTGAGTGCTTTCCCAAACCACAATTTTTATATATATATATATATATATATATATATATATATATATATATATATATATATATGTGTATATATATATATGTGTGTTTCATTTTTCTAGAAATGGATTTCTCAGTGTATATCCTTGAAGGAGGCCTCTCTCTTACCTTGAACAGGAATTTTATCTCATATGGGAGAGATGCATCTGTGGTTTCACATTCCTAAAAGAGAGCATGTTCCGAAACGTTTTGGCTTCCGCAGTATATTTGATTGACATTAGGGTCTTTCCTGAAGATTCTTGGTAGTAGACTGCCATCTGGTAGATTTATTTCTTTAAGTTGTTTGTATATGGTATTTACCAATTTAAATATTACCTAATATTCTAATTCTCTAAGGAGTGACCTATGAGAGGAGAATGGGTGTACCTTTCTGTTAAGGGGGGTTTAGGTAATATAAGCAGTGTGCAGGGGGAAATAGGGGCTTTTGGTTTGCCGAATTTCCTAGTTCCTGAAGAGAGTAGAACCTTGCTGTGCCAATGACCACACCCTGTTATAGGACTGGTAAAGTATAAGTTTATTTTATGTACATAACACTGTATACACTTCCAAAGTAATCTTATTCTAATATTTCCTAGTGGATCTGGCCAACCTATTGAGAACTATTACACAGTAGCCATTTGGTTGTATAGTTAGAATAATTTTTGGAAGTCATACAGTCCAATCACAGAAGTAATAATTAGAGATCAGTTTGATAGCAGTTTTAGATCATTGAGAGTTATAGTTGGCTAGCATTGCTGACACCTGCACAGCCAGTTGTTTATTGTGTGTGTGGACGTCTACACATGAATGCTGTGGAATGCATTGGTGTTCCACTGCAAGCAGGTACAGAAGTTTCACAATAATGTTGTTCTGAGATGGTCATTGTGCTCCATTGATCTGGTATTCTAAATTAACACTAGCATTGCTGTCTGGGTTATGTTCCTTCTGTTTCTCTTGTCTGTGGTTCAGGTACTTCATAGCTGGTTCTTTTTTAAAATAGCATTGTCTGCATGGTGGTATCAAGGCATGGTCTTGATCTGTTGGATCTTGTGAAAATCCTGACAGAACAAAGCAGCGTACTCCACTTTGGATTGAGTAATTGGCTTGTCCTTGCTGTCTATGGTTGTATTAACCTCTGCTTGGACACTGGTCACAAAGGGCTTCCACATATCAACTTGGTACTATGAATAAGATGTATAATAGACCTCAGTTCTTTGAGCCAAGATGGTTTACTTTGTATATTAAAACCTAATCCAAATAGGAAAAGGTTATTCGTTTAGGTAAAATCTTATTCTGCAGGATGATTTCACATAAAGGGAAAAAATCATGTTACTATGCTTGTCTACTTGAGTAAAACAATAGTACTTCCATTTCTGGGAGGTTCTTTTGAACTTTATTACAGAGCAAATGGAGTGTCTGTGAATAGAGCTCTCCATAGACTGCAATAGCAAGAGAGCCTCTCTAATATGCCCTAGGGCAACATGGGCAACAAGTGGCTGTAGGTCTGCATTCAGTCCTTAGAAACTTTCCCTGTTGTATGACTGATTCTTACCTAGGTAAATTAATCTGTTCAGTTCAGAGCCACATATTCGTAGGGTATAGTTCACTTAAATATATGGCTCTTGGAGGAATTTTTCATACCTTGTGCAGTATCTCATTGGTTTAAGTAAAAGGATAGACACAGCGCACACAACCAGGTCTACACTATGTGGGATAGAGAGAGGTTCTTACAGATATATAGGGAATATACAATAGTATATCCTAGTCTGTTAGACAATTAGAGCAATCACATAATGTCCATATAAAGAATATGTCGATAAGTGAAAATATATTGAAAAGCAAGAATATATAGACTATCCCTATATCTATAGTCAATAATGGGCGGTTAGTCCTCTCACTTCTGCTGCTTGTCTATAATCATTCCATGTAAACAAGAAGTCCTCTCAAGGTCCACCGATGAACATATAAGATAGAGTCAAAAGAAAGGGAGGGGTAGACAGAGCAAGAAATGTCCTCTAAGTGTAGTAAGTTATGACATAGAATACAAATATATATAACAGAATGAAAATCTAATATTGCGTATTTAATAGGAAAATACAAGACACAACTGTATAATAAAATCCGTATACTCAGATATAGATCTGAGTGTTCATCCAAAATATATGTAAAAGAACAGGGGCTAGAGTCCTCTAGCACATTGATACATAATATGTGAGTGTTCACAATCGTAGTTCAATACAATAATATAATAGTAAACAACACACACATATACCAACAAATATGATGTGTTGATGAAACCAGAGAATATCTCTGATATATGTACTAATGGGGATGCACTGTAATAGCAGGGATGACAATCCGGTATACTGGCCGCTTACAGGAAGATGTGTGGTATCTGGATACTAAGAGACACAGTAAAAACAGGAACCACAAATACAACATCAAAGTCAATCCAGATGTCTGCTTACTAGAAGTTTTCTTTAGGTACTTCCCATAAAAGGTCTCTGTGCAGGTCACCGTTGTCCCCGCATCCTCTCTCTGTCCTCGTGAAGCTCACTCCAATGTGACACTCTTTCTCACTCCATTGTGTCCCCTGCTGTGCGATACGAGACGCTCCCCCAAGTAATCACTTTCACCAACCAACAAACTGCATTCTCCTCCTTGCACGTGGAACTGCTCAACGTGTTTCTGCGCGACACTGCGTCTTCCTCTGGAGCACAGCAGGGGACGTATTGGAATGAGCTTCAGGAGGACGGAGAGAGGATGTGGGGACAACAGTGGTGAGATGGCAAGGGTGGTGATTTGTTGGACTGCCAGCTATTGGTGACTACAACTCTACTGTTTGCTGGTTTGGGATGAGGAGAATCACAGTCCCCAATAACTGGAGGTCCAACAAGTGACTACCCCCTGCCTTTTAGTATGAGGGGGATGTTGTGATTGTCAATGAAATGTTGTACAATGTGGAGGAATGGGTATGATTCAGGGTGGTAGCTGTTATTTTTAGTACGAGTGGACTCCTGTCCATATCACCTCCCCCAGCCATGTTTATATATAGATATATATCTATTACAATATGTGTTGGTGATAAAAAGTGCAGCATGTCTAACCCACTGCATTCTAGAGAGCACTTAAGGGGTTAATCAGACCTCATAATCAGGGTTGTGTGCCTATGGAAATGGTGAGGTCTATGGATGGGGCTGAGGGAGTGACAAAGTGTGTACAGGGAATGCATGGATTCAATTATTCTGTATTATTTTAATTTACTTGCTTTTTATGTATATGGGTACATAAAAACAAAAACACTTCTTTTGAGTGCACACCACATTATGTAGAAAGCAAATGGTAAGCAATTCTGGATCCTACCAACTGCACCATAGTTGACAAATGCATATTATCCAGATTCTTATTGGCTTAGAATGTTAATTTAATGACTTGAATCCTAGAGAGGTTCCTAGAGCATTGTTTTGCGATGTGTTGGATACCTCTGAGGAATTTTATTACTCCTTTATGGTGCAGCTGATTTGCTCCTGTTTAGTCTTTTAGTCTTAGGCTTTAGATGAGCAGAATTAAAGTATGTGTATTCTAGGATGATCATTTTTGTGTGTATTAATTATTACAGTACACTGTTCAAATAACATTTCTTAATTACACCTACATTTTTGGTTTATTTTATACAGGGAACTAGAGACTTGCCGTATTGAATGGCTAGATGAAAAACATAAGATACAGGAGAATCTGTCTGAACTGCAGGAAAAATACAGTCAACTGAAAGAGAAGCTGCAGAGAGCCGCTGTTGCACAGAAGAAGGTAATCTTTTCTTATGTGCCGGCTTCAGACATAGCCTAGAACATATTTAATACAACTATCATCTCTTCTCAGTTTAAGTATCTTGCTTTGTCTCCTGATTACCTTCCTCAAGTATGTATGAAATCATCAGGATCGTTTATAGGGCACTGTGACAAGTGCGGATACACTGGGGGCTATGAAGAAGGGGGCGCAAAAAAAAGTTTGTTTTGGAAATCCCTCCTAAACATACATTATCCCTTTAAAGGTGCTGAATGCCTCTTGGGGGGGAGGGGGTGCTATAAATCTCTCAGGCATTGCAGGAAAGATTATTCAGTGGCACTGGAACACAGATAACACTTTCACAGCCTGCTGACTTAAGTTCATGTGTTGAGTGCCAGAGGGGTGTGAAGAGCAATTCATTGTACTCCCCTCTGGCATGTGAAGGACTAAAGTAAATATGTATTATATTGTACTTCTTTCTCAATCCTGTTGTCTCTCATCCTCCCCTCTACCCCTGTATTTCCTCCACCCACCTTATCTTTCTACCTCTCCCCTCCTCCTCCTTACCCCTTTATCGTCTTGCTACGTTTTTCAATATCTCCCTCTTGCTCTTTTCTGTTGGTCTTATGTACTACGTATTGCTCTTCTGATCTCATGTAATATTGTATTGCTCTACTGGTCTCATGTAATATTGTGTTACTTGTGCTGATCTCATGTACTGGTATAATTCTCTCCTGGTCTCATAACAGTGAATTGCTTTTCTGGTCTCTGCGGGTGGCACATAATGGTGTATTGCTCTGTTTCTGTCCATTGTCCTGCTGTTGTCATGTAATTGTGTGTTGCCTTTGATGAAAATGTTGGCCATTTTCAGCATTTCAAACCGTTCAGAAACCAGCATTGGATGAAGACTTTTGATCACAATTGTATTTTCTTTATTTTTAACAGAAAATTCCTGTCTTTGCTTGTGAGTTTTAAGGTCAAATAAATCTGTTTCCTTAAGTTCTCTTGTAGATAGTCTTGTATGGCTGCTTGTTCAGGCTCAAAGAGGGGGTATATATGTCCATAATAGCAGAAACAAAAGTGGAGCTGGAGAAAGGCCAGACAGAGCCAGTAGAGCCTAATCTTTTGACACATCTTTCCCTGAGTGGCTGGTCAGTTTGGATAGACAGTAGATTAAGTTGTCCGATTGTGTTGGGTATCCCCACTCATGAAAGTGTGTATTTTAATGACCCAGACAAGCCCAAATTAAATTGATTGCTTAAAGCTAGTTCACTCCAATAGATGTCACCTGGCCACCTGCAAAATAGCTGCATAATCTGTGGCTGAACTGCATTTCTGATGAAGGGCACACAAGTAATCAGTAGGAGGATTGTGCGTGTCCTCACACATCTAGGACATAGCTTCCAAGAAATTGCTCAAAATAGGGCTATTTGTCTTCAGGAGATGGTGTGCCCAAGATGCATTCCACTTTAAGCAAGAATATGACTGTACAAAGCTTCACAAACTCAGAAGAATAAGTGCAAGATTTCAAAGAAAACAGTAGATGGACGAAATTTACCTACTGGGTTCAATAACTGGTAAATTTAATTGGAAGGGAAACCTGTAATATAGGTAACAATGCAGGAATCTCTTAGCCTGGTGCAGGATTGTCATAGGGACAGCAGGATACAGGGGGACACAGCGATACAGGGGGCACATATCTCTGACTCACTGCATACTAGTGCTAATATATAAGTATTAATTATAGGGATAAAAGGCAGGTATGTAACCTGAGGTCCTCCAGCTTCTGAGGAATACAATTCCCACAATCCACAGGCAGCCAATTGCTGGTCAGTTATGGGAATCATAATCCTCCACAGCTGGCGAGCCTTGGTCCCTGTTCACACACACAGACGTTATTTACCAGCGGACTGCACCCCAGAATGCACCACTTCCTCTGCCCAATCATGCGACTATCTGTAAGAGTTCCGTTGTGATTGGAGTACGGGTAGACCTCCCACAATGACCGGGTTCCCTGGTTAGAGTATTTCATTGCGGGGAGGCAAATGCGCTGCAGGGTATTGGTTTTGGTATCGGAACAGTTTGCACGAGTACAAGTACTCGTGCAATTGTTTAGTATCGGCACTGATACCGGTATCGTTGCATCCCTAGTTAGAAATCACTATTCTACTACACATCAGTGCTTTTTAACTGGTGTTAGGGGCTCAGAGCCTAGGTTTGCTAGATGCAATTTTTACTCAAAATAATGTGTATTACACCCACCGCATATCATAGAATGCCAAATTCAACTACTTCTTTCACTGTGTCCAATGAACACAAATTTTGTGCTCATTGGGCAGTTTTGCTTGTTAGAAAATGTGTCACAGCAGCATCTCCACTTTTTTTTTTTTTACCAGTAGGGATAGTATCAAGCCCTGAAAGTCTTGTAATATACTCCAGGCCCCCTGCAGCAGCTGGTTTGTTGAGAGGCTTAAAGGCTTTGTAATGTCTTTTATCAATAAAAAGTAATATTGTAGATATTCAAAAAAATAAATCCATTGATGCCAGTCCGATCTCTCAAACCTTTATGGTTTGAGAGATATACACTGATAAAGTTTCACCCCTCCCTTCCCTTTCACAGACGTCGGCCTCTAACTGACAGAAGGAGATTCTGGTCCCAGGACCGGCAGGTGGCTCTTCAGCAGAGCCGAAATACCGCAATCTAAAATGAAATACTTCATTGGAACAGTCTACAAAGTATGCTTGCAAACCAGGCACACTTTGTAGACCGTTCTAATGAAGTATTTCGGCCGTATTTCGGCTCTGCTGAAGAGGTGCCTTGAGTCACACGACTCAAATCTCATTCTGTCAGATTTTACAGCTGACATCAGAGGAAGGGGAGAACTTTATCACAGTATGTCTCTCAAACCATAAAAGTTTGAGAGATCGAACTGGCATCAATGGATTTATTATTTTAATATCTACAATATTACTTTTTTTTCAATACACAACATTACTAACCTTTTAATTTGAGAGATGGCTAGGTCAGGTGAATTATAGAACGAGGAGACCAAGGCTGAAAAAACAAGGAGAGGCATGATTGTTGCACAGGCTGAAGGTTACGTGGAATTTACGAGAGCAATTGGTTTATTTAGGAGACTAGTAGACCGTTTTGAACTTTGGCTTGAACCGTGACAAGGAGTTTGTCACATTATCCCACAACATGGCTCATTTTAAGCAATGAGTTATACATGCCTCTGGCGCTTGGGGGGGTTAACTCATACATTCTATTTACTTGGCATCTCTGCCTAAATACTGGAATTCACTGGAGCATCATAAAGGTAATTCATTTTTCTAGTACACTTCAAAGAGACTTTACTTGAGCCTAGAGGATGATTTATGGTCCATATTGATAAGAATATTAATGCCAGTAGAATTCAAATGTTAAAATAATGTGCATGAGTTTTAACCTTTTAAGGACCGGGAAAATCTGGGGTGGATTGCTTAAGGACCGGAACAATTCTGACCTTTTTGACTAGGTCTTTGTTCAACAGTATTTTCCCTCTAAGGTTTTTATTTCAGCCAGACATTTTCACACACACATTTAGGGCTTTCTTTTGATACCACACTTATATGGATAACCCACCATTTATTTTATTAGAATTAAAGAAAACTTAACCCTTTGAGTGCTAGAGGGGTACGGAATGCATTGCTTTGCAATGCATTCTGTACCCCTCTGGCACTCAAAGGGTTAAAAATAAAAAAATAAAAAAAAAACCCCACAATTTTTAATTTTTTTCTCTTGGGATCATTGTTCGCAATGATATGACTGGTCAGTTATATCTACAAAATGGCCAGTTTTAAGTGGGCACTGTTCCCCCTGGGTGAAAATCCCAATGTCCCTATTTTCCCACTTTTTCATTTATAAGATTTGTCAGTGTGTATAACTGTATTACATGGCTCCACAACAATCACACTCCCATTATTTATTGTTTAAACTTATTAGATTTAGTTTACAAATAGAATGTCTAATTAATTAACATATTTTCTTTTTTGTTTTTCATTTATTAAAAAAAAAAAAAAAAAAAAAAGTTACTTTTAGCAGGTCCGAAATGGACCTGCAACCAGCCAGCTCCCAGCACCAGAACTGAAGGGGTTAATACCCCCATCTACTGCATGATTTTTTTTTTTACTGTGTGTCTGCTCTCTGTTTCTCTCTCCCTTACTATAATACTAAGGAAGAGTGAGGCACAGAGCAGACACAAAAATAGTGTGTCAAACACACTGCCTTTTTGAATCAAAATGCCGGTACACATGATCGCACATAGAGCCATCACGTGAACCTGCAGAACAGATAAGAACTGAAGCTTAGCGCTCCGGTCCCGGAGTGCTCAGTTTCAGCCTGAGAGGCATGATAGCAGTGTGCACCGAGGCGCGCTATAATTTAACCTATGACGTGCCTGGACCGTTATGGGTCCTTATAGAAAGTGCACCCATGACTGTCCTGGCATGTCATAGGTTGTTAAGGGGTTAAAGTCAAGTATTGCGCATTCAGCCTTCATTCTTATTATGCATGAAGAAGAGACCTAGTTGTCTTGAAAGCTTGTATCCTAGAGCCATTCAGCCAATAAATGTATAATTTTTAGTCTATTAGTCTCCTTCGTTTTCTATGGCTAACACAGTACCACACTTTATCCATGGTTAATTTGGGAAACTGGTCATAATAGGTAAAATTGTTATCTGCCACAGTGGAAATGTTAGGGACCCTGGCATCTAAAGAGGGTCTGTTTTACTAATGTAGGTTTGTCCTACATCAGTAAGTTTTACAATCCATTTCAACAATTCAGTGTTGAGTGTACACATTAAAAAATACACTTCTGCAACACTTTCCTCTTCTGACTTTGTTCCTTGTTACTCAGAGGAAGACATTAAATGAAAATAGATGCACAAGGCTTCAGAAGAAAATAGAACTTTTAGAAGCAAAAAAGGAAGAACTCGAGACTCAAACACATGTATTAAACAGGTAAGAAAAACAAATGTATCAGTAATTTGTACATAGCCAGCACTGTCAAGAAATATACATATTTATATGTGAGGGTATTACCTCATCTTAAATGAAAACAAACTCCTCCTAATCACACCATAGTAAGTAACTTCTTGTGGTCAGAAAATCCTAATGGCCCCTATTACTTTTCCCTTTCTTCTTGGAGCCAAGTGATATCTTCATTCAGTCCTGGATGTCATGTCCATGGAGACGAACAGGACAGTTGCTAAAAGGACCACAAGATCTCAAACTCTGCTCATTGCGCATGGTAATCTTAACCCTTTGGGTGCCAGAGGGGTATCCAAGGTATTGCCAAGCAATGCATTGGCTACACCTCTGGCAATCAAAGGGTTAACTCTTCGAGGGCCATGGGGTGGGGTGCAGCACATTGCTTCACAATGCTTTTCTCACACCTGTGTTCCTTAAAGGGATAGTAATGTTTCACAATAAAAGCAGCTCCAATTAATCTCCATAGTATTTGGGCCACGGAGATGTTATTTCAATACTGTCAGAGTTATAGTTCAAGACTAACTGAATGATAAAGTATCCCCCTCTCTCCCCTTTTACCTAGTGTAAGCTACCTCCCCTCAGATGTGGAATCTGGTCTTAAGACCAGACAGCTCACAGCAAGGAACAATGTTCTTACTGTGAGAACAATGAAAAACCTTGCTCCCATTGGCAGGTTTTTGCCTTATGCTAATTGAAGATTGTCCCTCTTTGCAAGCCATCTGGACACCACCTTTCTTTTCTGAGGTGAGCAGTTTTGCATCAGTAAAAGGGATGGGAGGGGGTTACATTCAATTACTCTTGAACTACAACTCCAACAGTATTGAAATAACACTATCCATGGCCCAAATACTATGAAGATTAATTGGAGCTGCAGTTATTTTGAAACATTACTTTCCCTTTAAAAGAGTAAGTAAGCTTATGCACTTTGCTTGCTTCACTGTGAACAAATACATGAGGCAAGAGTTTGTAGGGGCTATTAGGATTTTCTGGCCTAGGCTTGGTAAGTGGGGGTTATTATTAGGAGATGTTTGTTTGATTTGGGTATAGGACAGTTTTTTATATACAACGTAATAACTTGTCCTTATTTTTTGGGAAGAAAGTGAACATGTCGCCGTTAAAATCATTTGATTTACATTCCAGTATATCAGCATATATGTTGTATTAGCCTTTGTTTGTAATATAATTTGAGAAACCAACCTTTATTTATCAGTCTGGTACTTCATGCTGATTAGTTTTTGTGCCCGGCCAATATTACTGTTCTACGAATGAATCTACACACTGGTGACATTTGTAATAGCATAGCGAGGGGTCAGTTTGGACTTGAAAATAACATTAGTATACTGTGCAAGGATTTAGCAAGTTATTTTCTCACAAACTTTATTTTACAGAACAATTGCTAGCACAACAATTTAATTATCTTAAAAATAAACTTGTCTTATTTTAAGTGGAAGTTTACAATAGAAACTGCTAATTAAACCTCTCCCCCCCCCCCCAAATAATTTTTATTGGAATTTATAAGTTTTATACAGAACCGTACAACAAACATTACATAGAAGTTGGCTTTCACAAAGTGTGAGACATGCAAAGAAAGGTTGCCAATCAAGAACATATAAAGCCATACAAATAGTGCAATAAACAATATTCAGAACCTGACTTTGTCACGTTATAAAAGCAGGTAAAGGAAGGTAGCCATTACGATTGGGGACCATGTACACACACATACGCATACCCTGCAACAGACATATAGTCAGTCATTCAAACACACACACAAAACAAACCCAAACCAAAAAAAAAAAAAAAAAAAAAAGTTTGACTGTTTCTCTTCTTTAGCCTCTCTCACCTCTCTTTCTGGTTTTTCCTCTCTCTTTCTCCTCACACCACCTCCCTCCATGTGCAGCGTATGGAAAGTCCGTAGGATAGGGCAGGGCACCAGAAGGGGACTAAGGGGATTGTCAGGGAGCTTTGGCCACACCGAGTAGGTATATAGATTATCAAAGTTCAGACAGAACAGATGATTCTAGCTCCAGATTGCTAGATATTTATCCACGGAGCCTCTGAGTTTAGCGGTCAGATATTTCATAGACTTAATGTGATATACATTTCCATGCGTGTGCAATCAGACACCTGACCGCAGTAGGGACATGAGATTTCAGTATCAAAGTTATGTCGAGACAGACCTTGGGGAGAAGCTCCCAGTATCAAGATGACTGGGTCCAGGGGTATTGTAACTGAGAAAAGTTGATGGAGAAGCTGTACCATTTTATTCCAAAGTGTGGATGAGCGGGCAGGACCACCAAATGTGATGGATATCCCCTAATACAACATCCTCTCCATCAAATATCCGAACAGGTAGGGTTAAGGGAGTACAGTTGAGCAGGAGTGTAGTACCATCAAAGCAAGATTTTGTAAGCGTTTTCTTTGGTTATTGTACAAATTGAGGACATGGAGGCATTTCGCCAAATTTGAGACCAAGTGGTCTCTGGGATCTCCAGGCCCAGATCTCGTTCCCAGTCCAACATATATTTGTGTTTAAGGGACAACATAGAGTCCAGTAGCTTATACAGTGTTGAAATTAAACCTCTTTTAAAATAAGTCTAAATAACATTACCCAATAATCTGCAAACTAGAAAAATTAACTCTTTGAGTGCGAGGGGCTTAGGCCATACCCTGCTGTCTCAGCACATTTTCAGCATTTTTGCTATCCATCTGTTTAGGTATGATTCCTATAGGTAACTTTCTAGTTACATATGGAAAACCATATATGATTTTTTTTTTTTTTTTCTCAGAATGAATTGAGCTTTGGTATGGTGCCTGACAAAAAGTAAATTTTGCATCAAGCTATGATGTCATAATTATAAAAAAAATTACTTATATTGCTAAAATAACATACTATATATCAAAAAACACTTATCTTGATTGTGAAAGTTTGTTATTTGTAAAAAGCCCTGAATCCCCCAACTACAAAAATACCAAATATGTATAGTTTTGCCTATGTTCTTAGTCTGCGCAGAGCCCTAATTACCAGGAGGCAAAATTGTATTTTTCAGCTTTTTCTGAAAAAGGATATTATGGAACTGGAGAACGTGCAGAGGAGGGCTACAAAACGAATAAAGGGAATTGAAAGTTTTAGTTATGAAGAAAGGCTAGAAAAGTAAATTTTTTATGTACACACTATAGAAACGGTGTCTCAGAGGGGATATGATAACATTATATAAATATGTTCAGAGCCCATACAAAGGGCTCCCCAAAGACCTGTTCATTAACAGAACCGTACAAAGGACAAGGGGTCACCCGCTAAGATTTGAGAAAAGGAGATTTTGTCTACAACTGAGGAAGGGATTCTTTACAGGAAGGACAATAAAGGTATGGAATTCACTGAATACATTAGATGCCTTTAAAAAGGGCCTGGATACTTTTTAACCCCTTAATGACCGGAGGATCGGCGCCGCGACAGAAGGACCGCGGAGCAGTTTTCTTTTTTTCTTTTTACGGTTCCGGACTCCCCGAACGGCGTGCAGCCGCGGGGGGAGCCCGGAACTCCATGATGGTCATAGTACGTCATGGGTCGTTCAGTCGGATCGACCCTTGACGTACTATGACCGTCAAGGGTCGTTAAGGGGTTAAAAAAGCAGAAAATAGAGGGCTATGTATTGGGATTAATATTTATTTAATGCTTGTTGATCCAAGGAGAAATCGGATTGCCATTTAAGGGATTTTTCCCCCATTCAACGCAGAATTGAAATTGCTGAAATAAGGTTTTTGTTTTGTTTTGTTTTGTTTTTTTTGCCTTCTTTTGAATCAACAACGGTAAACCAGAATAGGATGAGGGTTGAACTTGATGGACGCAAGTCTTTTTTCAAATTAAACTACTATATAACTAAACTGCACATTCCAGTGATTACATGGTAAAACTTCCTTAAACTAGCTGAATAACTATATAAAACGATACATTTACAGAAAAAGGATATCCTACTGCATCAAGGGGTTGCTTGCTTTTTTACCCATACCTGGTGAGCACATATGTTTCCAGAAGGTGGCACTGAAGGAAAAAATTGGCATTGTTTTTTAAATTTCCACCACATAATATGTACTAAAGTCTTTGCAAACTTTAGCATTTCCTACAGTATTCATTAGTTAGTGCTCTTGCGAAAGAATGGTACCCCAGTGGTATGTCAGCACATACCACTGGGCATGGGTGTCCAATATGCGACCCCCCCCCCCCGACTCAGCCCACCTGATATTTTGACATAAACATTTTGTTTTGCTTAATTAGCTAGCACACATGAACTAGTAGGCTAGTAAGCTATAGAACAGGAGAATAATTATCTGTTATGTATACAGTATCCATATTCTCAGTTACTAGGACTAGTTCTATAACTGCACTTTCATGAGTAGCGTTTATGAAACTTTTTGGTACTGGTTTTGTATCACTGCTAATAAAACTACATACTTTTGAACAGCTGACAAGCTATACATCCCCTCTGTTACCAATAAATGGCAAAATGATAAAATGTATGCATTCAAATGCTCGTAGTCTGGCTGGTAAGATGGGGGAACTAGAAATGATTGCAACACATGAGCAGTATGATCTGATTGGTGTGTCTGAAACCTGGTTAGATTATAAATATGATTAAGCAGTCATTCTAGAGGGTTATTCAATTTTTAGGAGGAATAGGGTTATAAAAGGGTAGGAGGGGTATGTCTATATGTAAAGCATGCCTTAAAACCTAGTATAAGGGAAGATATAAATGAAGGGTTCAATGAAAGGTAGAGGGGATTTGGAGGAAGCCCAACTTTTACTGCAAATGGAAAAGGCTTCTAGGTCAACATAATGGGAGATTTCAACTATCTTGAAATTGACTGGAGCAATATGACCTCCGGCACATCAAAGGGAAATCATTTTTTAAGTATGATAAATGATAATTTTATGTCCTGACTAGTAGAGGAGCCAACTAGAAAAGAGGCCTTGCTTGACCTAGTGCTCGCAAACAATTCTGAAAGGATAAACCATTTACAAGAAAGGGAACGTTTGGGTAGAAGTGACCAAAATATGAAATTTGTTATGAGAAACCCAATAGCAGGGTTTTAACCCTTTGTGTGCCAGATGGGTACGCAACGCATTGCTCTGCAATGCGTTGCGTACCCCTCTGGCACTCAAAGGGTTAAGTAAAACATTCAATTTTAAAAAGGCTAATTTTACAAAGTTAAAAGAAGTATTAAAGGGTATTCAGCGGGGTGTAATTTTCAAACATAAAAATGCACAAGAATCCTGGAATGTATTTAAAATGCTCTTAGACAAATATACACGGCAATATTTTTATGTCGTCCAATACAGATTACTGGTAACTCTGGGTAGGTGATCCGCCTCTTTAAGTAGGCAGGAGAAATTCTAGAAGTGTATGCAGGGGGTGGAGCCTACCTTCCCTCCTTGGCTGCAGCTAGCCAACCAGCTCCAGAAAGATTTGTTCCTTGGTGAAGAAAACACACGCAAGAGAACAGTTCTGCTATAGTTTTAGAAAATTTTTTGATTTTTCTGTTAGATATGGAATACCGCCATTAGGCGGATTACCATAACTGACAATGCCCTTAGATGTGTCTAGCACAGTATCCAGGTGCTTTTTGTGGATCTTAAGCCCTGAGGGGGAAAATCTTGATTCCAAGTGCTTCCCCAGGAGTTACCCACTGAGGTTACTTCTTACTACATGGTAATCTGAAGACAGAAGGTCTGCAGGAAAGGCGAGCAACACTTTGAGTGCTGCAGGTCCACTTGTCACACAGTGCCCCTCCGCACAGGGGTGTATTCATTGGCGTTCCTGTTGCACACTCCTGCACTCATTGGGTCTATCTGTATGTCTGTTGGGTGTTTGGAGCAGGTTTATGTGGTAACTTAACCCTTTAGATGCTGGATTGGCACTTTTTGGGGGGTTTCTAACACTTTGCCTACTGGTTTAGTGTTTTTTGGGTGTCCTCACATGTTCTAATGCTGTTTTACACATTTTAATGTTACACTCTTAATTTTGTAAAATTTGTGTTCTGCGCCTTTAAGGAGCGCTTTACCGCATAGACGCCATTGCTCCATTCACTTCTATGGGACTGTACTGTTTGGGACATATCTCTGCAACCATTTAACCTAGCAACTTCAGAGATGGCTCGTTTTACTTGTCTGCCCTTGCTCTATCATCCGGTTCATGTTTCTAGTGTGTTGGGGGGCTCAGGGGGCTTAGGGCGTGGTTGGGGTACTTTTCTGGGAAAACTACATTTCCCATGAGCTCTTGCTTCGCTCGCTCGTTTCTGATTGGCTCCCGCCACTGCAGCCATTTTGTGATCTATCCTACGCAGGGCTTTGACTCTCCTCTCCTTTACTGATTAACCCTTTGCCTGCCAGATAAGTCTATTTTAGCGATTTCTGGGGTGAAACTTTAATCCTACCCACAATAATTGGGTGATTTCTTATACAGTAAGGTTATTTGACACTGTGAGAATGTCTATACCGCTGGAGCTTGGGACCAGACCTAAGACTAAGGAGGCTGGGGTCTCTGTATTCCCCCATTGTGCATTGGTCTTCCAGTCACTCAGGGCTACCTAGAGAATTCTCAGGTCATTTATGCCCAGCATGTTCTGATGTCCCTGACAGCATTCCAGGGACCTCCAGCCATGCATTAGAGCCAGCTTTGGTACCAGAGTTCAAGGCTGCTACTAGGGACCTTAGGTCCACTTTGCAACTCTTTCCTTCCCAGTTACAGGGGGCCTTTCAGTCTTGGCAGGCCCCCTCCTCAGTCAAGTCTTCCCTGCCCAAACCTCAGGGAGTACCTGACGAGTCAGATTCCTCTGAGGAGGAACTGCTGGTGGATTCAGATGTTGAGGAATGTTCTGTGTTGGGCTCCTCTCAGTTTTATGGGGACCCTTTTGAGGCTGATCCTGAACTCTCTGCTGAGGGCCTGATCAGGGCTGTCTTAAATACTCTTAACATTCCCTTGGTTCAGGAGGTTCCTTCTGATCCATCTGATGTGTTCCAGGAGCCTAAAAAGCCCCTTACTTACTTTCCACCTAACCCCACTCTTGACCGCCATGTGTCTGAGGAGTGGAAATCCCTGGACAAAAAACCCTCTATGTCCAAGAAATTTGCCAAGCTTTATCCCTTTTCTGAAGCTGCGCTTACTCAGTGGGTTCATCCTCCCAAAGTGGATGCTGCTGTTTCCAGGCTGTCTAAGTCTACTGCCTTACCAGTCTCTGATGCCTCTGCTCTGAAGGACTGGACTGACAAGAAACTTGAGGTTTCCCTCAAGTCCATTTTTGCCATTGCTTGTTCTGCCATGCGTCCAGCGTTAGCAGCAGCATGGGTGAACCGGGCCATTGCTCTCTGGACTGAACAGCTCACCCGGGCTGTCCTTTAGGATGTGCCTACCTCAGAAAAGTTGCGCCTTCTTGCCAACATTTCTAAGGCACAACACTATGTTTCTGCTGCCTTATTTGATGCCATCCGTTTGGTGGCTAGGGTTTCCACCATGTCTGTGGTGGCCAGACGAGCTCTTTGGCTCAAGATCTGGTCTGCCAACACTGCTTCTAAGAAAGCTTTACTTTCCCTACCCTTTCAGGGTACCTCCTTGTTTGGGCCAGATCTTAAGGATCTGATCAGTGAGGTCACAGGGGTAAGAGTACTCTTCTACCCTTGGTTCCCAGGAAGAAATTGCTGCTTAAACGTAATCGGTATTTTCGTAAATTTCAGAATTAGACACGTCCGGCGAACCAGACGGTTCCCTTAACTCTGTGTACTTCCTCCAAGCCCAAACAACAATGGAAGCCCAAGGTCTCCTCTATGTCCAAGGCTTCCAAGCCGCCTTTGGCATGACTCGCTGAACCCGGGTCCGCACTTTGCTGTAGGTGGTCGTCTGCGATACTATCACAGCATTTGGGAGGATTCAGTGGAGGACCCATGGGTTCTACAGGTGGTGACGGAAGGGTACAGGAACCCTTTCATCTCTCTTCCTCCCTTTCATTTTTGTCCTTCTCACACGCCTCAGGGTGCAGAGAAACGCAGTCTGTTCAACAACGCTGTTCAGGCTCTTCTGGACAAGGATGTTCTAGAGCTGGTGCCAGTTCAGGACAGGGGTATGGGTTTTTACTCAAACCTCTTTGTGGTCTCCAAGAAGGATGGCGGTTGTCGTCCCATTTTGGACTTGAAGGATCTCAATTCCTTTGTGACCCGGACTCATCACCAGGAGTCTCTACGGACGGTGATTGCTGCCATATCCCTGGGCAAATTCCTTTCTTCTCTGGATCTTCAGGACGCGTACTTACACATTGCCATTCATCCAGAGAGCCGGCAGTACCTCAGGTTTGCCTGCGACAGGAGACATTTTCAGTTCTCAGCTCTTCCATTTGGTCTGACGACAGCTCCTCAGGTCTTCAACCGTGTCCTGGCTGCCTTGATATCCGTCCTCCACCGGTACGGTATCAGAGTTACTCCATACATGGACGACTTGCTTCTGAAAGCTCCCTCTGCGGAACTTCTTCATCAGCAAGTTCAGTAATGCATTCATGCTCTTACCATTCATGGGTGGATCATCAACTTGGACAAGTCAGATCTTATCCCTTCTCAGCTTCTGGTCTTCCTGGGCCTTCTCTTTGACACTCAGAAGAGCATGGTGTTCCTCACGGATGAGGTGGCTCACCAGATCGCCCACAGGGTTTCTGAGATTCTGGCTCAGGATCCAGTTCCGGTCCAGAAGCTATCCTCTCTAGTGGGAAAATTCATCTCCACCATAGAAGCGGTTCCATTTGCCATAGCGCACACCAAGGAGCTCCAGAGGTTCATGATCCAGGTGTGCAAGGGTCAACCGGATCTTCTGAAGACGTCCGTTTCTCGTCCTCTTCATGTGGAACTGAGTTTATCCTGGTGGCTCGACCATTCCAACCTGCTGAAGGGCAAGTCCTTCCTGGTACCCTTCTGGGCCAAGGTGATGACGGATGCCAGCCTCTCCGGCTGGGGAGCGGTCCTGGGTCGCTTCAGCGCTCAGGGTTGGTGGGCCCCTGGAGGAGTCCCTCCTTCCGATCAACATTTTTGGAGCTTCGGGCGATATTTCATGCCCTTTGACATTGGACATCTGAGTTGGAAGACTGTCCGGTCCGACTACAGTCCGACAACGCCACGGCCGGGGCTTACATCAACAAGCAAGGCGGAACAAGATGTCTCGCTGCTTGGTTAGAGGTGAAGGCCATTTTGTCCTGGGCAGAAGAACACGTTCCTACTATATCCGCAGTGCACATTCCTGGCGTAGACAACGTCATGGCGCATTTCCTCAGTCGACACACAGTGGACAGCAGAGAGTGGGAGCTATACCCAGAAGTGTTCGACCTCATTGTTCAGAAATGGTCCTCCTTACATCGACCTGATGGCGACAAGACACAACAGGAAGGTACCGAGGTTCTGCTCTCAGTGGAGAGACCCTCTGGCTCTGGCAGTAGATGGGAGGTCCATTCCTTGGTCATTCCCTCTGGCCTACATATTTCCTCCCCTCCCAATGTTGCACAGGGTGTTACGGAAATTATGATTGGAGCTTTGTCCAGTCATTCTGATTGCTGAGTACTGGCCTCGTCAGTCTTGGTTTCCGGAGCTTCTAGATCTGTCAGTGGTGAAGCCATTCCGGCTCCCATACCGCCCGGACCTTCTTCTACAGGGTTACCTGTGGAAGGAGGATGTTCATCGGCTAGCTTTGACGGCTTGGAAATTGAATCCTCAATATTGAAGAAGAAAGCGTTCTCTTCTGGTGTGGTGGCCACTATGCTCAGTGCCTGAAAACCTGTTTCTTCCAAGTTCTTAAGTTCCCTTAAGGTTCAGTCTTCTGCACTTTGTGTTCTTTCAGAGGCGCATTTCCGTCCTTCCTGATGTTAAGGTTTTCTTTCAGGGCGTTGCTCATGCTCTTCCTGCCTTTAAGATTCTTGCTCCTCAGTGGGATCTTAACTTGGTTTTGGGCATTCTTCAACATCTCCCATTTGAGTCTTTGGCTACTATTCCTCTACGCCTCTTGACGTGGAAAATGTCCTTCCTCCTAGCGATTGTCTGTCCGCCTTGTCACGGAGTTGCATGCTCTGTCCTGTAAACCACCCGATTTGGTTTTTCACAAGGACAAGGTGGTGCTTCACACTTCTCAAGAGTTTCTCCCGAAGGTGGACTCTGAGTTCCACATCAATCAGGAGATTGGTGGTGCCTTCTTCCTGCCCTGACCCTACCTCTGACAAGGAGAGGGATCTTTACTTGTTAGACGTGGTGCGTTGTCTCAAGTTTTATGTACATCGCACTGAGTCTATCAGGCATTCTGACGCACTGTTTGTCATTCCTGAGGGTCTCAGGGCAGGAACACCTGCATCCAAAGTGACTATTGCGTTCTGGATCAAATCCACCAGGCTTACGAGCGGAGGAAGAAGCCTGTTCCCTTTCAGGGTCATGGCTCATTCTACAAGATCTATTGAGACATCTTGGGCTTACAAGAATCGGGCCTCCGCTGATCAGTTGTGCAAGGCGGCCACATGGTCGTCTGTGCACACTTTTTCGAAGCACTACTGTGTTGATGTGCAGGCAGCTTTGGGAGGAAAATCCTGGAGGCAGTCTTCGGTTGGCTCTAGTTCAGTGTGCTGTGTAACAGTTACTGGGGTGTTGTTAACCCTGTTCAGTGTCCTTTGACGCTTCAGTAGTTTTGTTGGGCTGTCTCTGATCTGATGGTTCATATCTGCACTGGTGACTTTGGGGGCCTTGCGCCTGGTCCTTGCCTTACTTCCCGCCTCTGGGAAACTCAATGGTTGGACATCCCAGAGTTACCAGTAATCTGTATCGGACGACAGAGAAAAGAGGATTTTAGTCTTACCTGTTAAATCCTTTTCTCTTAGTCCATACAGGTTACTGGTCTCCCACCATGTCTCCTGTGGCAGACTGTGGGGGTCTTTCGGGGTCATGCTCACAGGAGTCTTCTTTCCCTTCTACTCTCTAGTCAATAGTTAGTGTCTCATCTTACTGGAGCTGGTTGGCTAGCTGCAGCCAAGGAGGGAAGGTAGGCTCCACCCCCTGCATACACTTCTAGAATTGTTACAAAGTATACCAGTTGGAAAGAAGATAACCTAACACATCAAATAAGTGGTCACTTGCCTTCTTAACGACGCTGGTAATGGTGCCGATACCGGCATTTGCGAGAGTACTCGTACTCGCACAAATGTGGCCAATGCCAGCACCAATACCCTGTGTCAGGGTCGGTGCTGCAGAGAGGTAGCCCGGGGAGCTGCTCACAATGCTTCCCGGGCGCCTCTCTCCCTCCTGCAGCGTCGGAGCATTGACGTGAGTTACCATGGCAACGCTCCAATGCTGACCTCTGCCGGTGCTCAAGAGAGAACAGCAAGCACCCCGGCAGAGGAAGAAATTACAATATAGTCGTAAGGTGCTGTGTTCATGTATACTAAGTCTATCTCAAGAGCTGGGTAAAAAGAATCAAAGTACTGGAGCTAACCAAATAATGTATGTGGTTGTTGGTTAAGCATATGTTTCTAGTTGTGTCACTGAGATATAGTGACAAATACAGGTTAATCAGTGTGGTATAGGTGGAAACATAGAGCATAGTCAAACATGAATCTATCACACGAATAGTATTTTTCATACAAAATCAGGATAAAACTACTCAGGGGAGTATACTGTCTCAGTCACTGTAATGTTCTGCGGGCTGAAATAGAGGTTTAGGGAACACATATGATAGCTGTCCAACTTAAAAGGGTACATCAATCAATTCATAGTCAAAATTCAACTGGAGTTAGAGGCGGGATGTGTTCCTCTGGATCTGTTGCAGGTACTTGCCAGTGCATCTCGTCGATGATGTTGCGGTACTTGTGCCCATCTTAAGTTTTGGAATATGGTATTATAAATTTATCCCACTCGGCCTCCCCACTTCTCTCACTCAGTTCTCCCCAGCCCCCCCCACTTCTCTCACTTAGTTTTCTCCAGCCCACCCACTTCTCCCATTCAGTTCCCCTGCTTCCCCTCAGCCCCCCCCCCCAATCACCCACTCGGTTCCACTGCACCCTCTCACCACCCCTTGGAAAACTGTCAAATGGCATTGCAAAAAAAGTATCAGTAATTGGTATCGGTGAGTACTTGGGGAAAGTATCGGTACTTGTACTCAGTCTTAAAAAAATGGTATTGGTGCATCCATAATTAAGTTTTTTAACATTTCTACCCCTTCAAAATCAATTGGTATGAGTTCACATACTGTAGGGTGTACCAAGATCTCAAAACTACACCTTCTTGTTTTCTTTTTTTTGATAATGACTGCATGTACTAAAATGATCATAACTATTAGCGATATGAAGGAAAGGTATGCAAAGTAAACCATCTTGGAAAGTAGACATGCACACACATCAATTAAGGGATCACTTGCCTTTGACCCCAGGCTGAAGTACACAACTATTTCCAAAAGGTGGCACTATTGGTACAAATGCATTCTTTTTATATTTCTTCCTCTTCAAAGATACTAAAATCTTTGAAAAACATGTGATTTCCTACTGTATTCCATACCTGCTACCAGCC